>JBAHVR010000424.1:0-408947 GCA_036898135.1 Oncomelania hupensis | reverse complement strand
CTCAGTGACGTCGGCGGTCCATGACGCACTCTGTTTGAACGTCATCAGTGATCACTTCTGCAATAGTGTGAACCGAGATAATTATGTTACAGCACACAAAGCTAGTATGACAGACTAGAAGACAATGCGGAGTTGCTCAGCTGGAGTTGATTTATTTGTACGTTAGTCAGCCCTGTTTATGACGACACGACCCGGAAGTAGTTTTAGTACCGAAATACATGCAAATATCATTACATCTCCCCTTTTTTTATGGACAAACTGCACTAGCGAAATGTGCCGATTTATTATAGATTAGAGTCTATGTATAACCGAAGGAGAGATATTACTCAAAACATAATGTTCCGAAAGTCTTTTCTTTTCTTTCCTTTTCTTCTACATTTCTTCAATCAGGCGTTGCGGGCGTCGGACTGGACGTCCACTTCTAGTTTGGGCCAGAGGATGCGCTTGGTTTACGCCTGGAAGTCTTGGATGTACAGGTGCGGCAACAACTGAGGGTTGTTGAGAGAAAGCGGTCTGGACTGGACTGCTGGCTGGATAGCAACAGGCATAGTTGCTGGCTTGGTAGGAGCAGGCAGCTGTACTGCTGTGTTCAGAACAGGATGCACTTGAATGTTCGGCTGAGGAACGATTGATGGTTTAGCTGTTGTAGACGGTTTGATGTGCCAGCGGTTTCTTCTGAACAAACCATTTCCGGTGTCCACCATGTAGGATCGAGGGTCACACTGTCGAACAACAACAGCAGGATTTCCCCAATATTTATCTTGAGGGAGCTTCTGGAGGACCACTTCTCCCAGGACGGAGAGGGCGAAGTGTAGAAGTACCGTGACGTTTGTCATAGTGAACTTTGTTGGCACGCTTTTGCTTACTGTCACGGACAGCAACGGCTTCTTTGTTGATCAAGTGGGGCTCAAGGTTTTGAGGGAGCACAGGAAGAGTTGTGCGAAGGGGACGACCCATTAACAGTTCAGCAGGACTGACACCTGTAGGGACAGTAGGAGTAGCTCTATGGGTCAAAAGAGCTAGAAAGTGGTCTTTCTGGGATAGGATCTTCTTCGCCTCACGAACGGCACGCTCTGCTTCTCCGTTGGCTTGAGGGAAGTACGGAGAGCTGGTAACATGCTGGAAGTTCCACTGCGCTGCAAACAACTTGAAATCTGTAGCAGTGAACTGACGGCCATTATCAGTGACAAGTACTTCAGGGATACCATGATGAGCGAAGATGTTTTTCAATCTGCCTATGACCATGTCGGTGGTGATTCGGGGCATATAGGCAATTTCAAGATACCGACTGTAGTAGTCGACAAGGACGAGATAATGCGAACCTTCATGTTCACATAGGTCAGCAGCCACTCTTTGAAAGGGACGCTCCGGCAGGGGAGTAGGGCAAAGTGGCTCTTTTGGCTGTGATGGCTGGTGTTCTTCACAAAACTGGCAGTTGCGAACAACGCGGACAATGTCTTTGCAAATACCAGGCCACCAAACAGATGAAGCTGCTCTTTCGCGGCATTTGGTAATACCAAGATGACCGGCATGGATTGTGTTGAGAATTTCTTCTCGCAGCTTGTCTGGAATGACGATTCTTGATGCTCTGATGAGTAGACCATCCTTGACACTGAGCTCGCTTCTAACCGCATGCAATTCTCTAACTGCAGGGTTGACTTCTTGGATTGAAGCTGGCCATCCATTTGTTGTGTAGGAAATAGCCGCTTGAAGAACTCTGTCTTCACTGGTGTAAGCTGCAATCTGTCGTAGCTTTTCGTCTGAGGCGGGCCACGCCTGACGAACAGAATCCACATAGACTTCGACTTCTTCCTCAAGCTCAGTGATAGCATTTACTTGCTGCTGGGAAACGGCCTGTTGAGGGCTTCGCGACAAATTGTCGGCAATCACCAAACTCTTGCCAGGAGAGTAGATGGCTATCGGGTTGAATCGTCGCAACCTCATGAGGAGACGCTGACAGCGAAGGGGTGCATCTTGCAAGTCCTTGGTATTGATCAGGGGAACCAGGGGCTTGTGATCAGTCTCAAGAGTAAAAGTCTCAAGGCCAACAAGATACCTTGAAAACTTCTCGCAGGCCCACACTGCGGCCAGGCACTCTTTCTCAATTTGTGCATAGGAGCGCTCAGCAGTGGTCAGGGTACGAGAACAGTACGCCACAGGACGTAGACTGGCATCATGCTGCTGCAGTAACACTGAGCCAAGGCCGTAACTGCTGGCATCGCTACTGACTACAGTGGGCTTGTTGACGTCAAAGAAGGCAAGTGACGTTGCTTTAGAAATAGCATCTTTGGCAGCTTTGAAAGCTTGTTTCTGGGACTCCTGCCAGGTCCATTCACAATCTTTTTCTAGCAGCTGAGTGACAGGACGAAGCGTAGTTGACATGTTTGGAACGAAACGACCAAGAAAGTTCATCATGCCCAAGATACGTTTGAGTTCCGTCACGTTAGTCGGATCTGGCATGTTGCGGATTGCTGCTACTTTCTCTTCGTCTGGACGAACACCATCACCACTGATGCGATGACCAAGAAATTCTATTTCAGTTTTCCGAAACTCAGACTTCTCCTTGTTCAGCTTCAGGTTAACATCATTCAGGCGCTTCAGGACTTGATCAAGGTGACGTTCATGCTCTTCAGGATTGGCACTGTGAATGAGGACGTCATCGAAAAAGCAATGACGTTACTAATGCCTTGGAGGATTTCTTCCATCTTGCGTTGGAAAATCTCAGGCGCTGAAGTGATTCCAAAAGGAAGTCTCTTATAAAAGAAACGGCCAAAAGGACTGATGAAGGTTGTCAACTTAGCGCTTTCAAGGTCTAGAGGAATCTGCCAGAATCCCGATGTGGCATCAAGCTTAGAAAATATTTTGGATCCGTTGAGCTTGTGCAGTATATCTTCAAGTGTTGGGATCATGTAGCGTTCACGCTTGACAGCAACATTGAGCTTCTTCAAATCAGTACATATGCGTACAGCTCCGGACTTTTTCAAAACCGCCACCATAGGTGAGCACCAGTCAGTGGGGTCAGTGATTTCCTCAATCACGTCAGCTTGTTTCATACGTTGCAATTCAGCTTTGACTTTTTCAAGCAAAGGGATAGGGACTCGCCTTGCTGTTGGTAAGCTGTAAGGCTCAGCATCTTCCTTCAGTTGAATCTTGACAGGTGTACAACGTACAGGCTGGTCATCAATGTCGCCAAACAGTGGAAGGACGGAAGATGGAGTGACATCATCAATACGCTGGATGAGGCCTAGCTGACACGCTGCTGATCTTCCAAGAAGATTTTCACTATGAGTGTTCACAACAAAAAATTTCATCTTGAAGTCTCCTTTCTTCGTCTTCACAACTGTAGTGAACTCGCCTTTGCAGTCAAGCTTTCCACCGGACTGGTAAAAATTGCATTGGTCGGCTGGAGTTTTGGTCGCCAGTACAGTTGATCATACTCTGCAGTTGATAGGATGGAGACATCGGCACCTGAATCGATCTTGAATCGAACAGGGTATCACACACATTCAAATGAACAATCCAAGGGGGTTCATTTCTGTTAGTGTTTATAATAGCACCAAGCCTGTAAGTAGGCTGATCGGCGTTGACAACAGAATCGGCTCCTCGGTAATATGTAGGAATGTTGACTGAGTCTGCACTGACTAAGGACGACGCCTCAACAGAGCTGACATTGGAGCGCGATTTGCGACAAACAGCACTAAAATGTCCGTACTTGCGACAGCTCATGCAAGTCTTGCCTCTAGCAGGACAGTCTTGCTTGTTTCTATGCACTGGGTAGCCACAGTTGCCACACATCTGACTACTGTCATTGCTACCACGTGACGGTCGAGCACCACCATCACGGTTGAAACGACGACCACGAGAACCACGTTGACCTTGACCACCACGACCACTCTGATATTGTTTGTTGTAGCCACCACCACTGCTTTTGGGGTGTACGTTGCTATGCACTGCATCCAGTACTGCCCGTTGTTCACCAAGCTGAGACTTGACCTGCTCATACTGCCTTGCCTGGGAGATAGCCTGCTGAAGAGTCAAGTCTGGTTGCAGTTGAAGTCGCTCAGACAGCTCACGATCACGCAGACCAACAACAAGTCTGTCACGAATCACTGTCTCTTTCTCAGCAAAACTGGCATGCTCAGCCAAGTCATAAAGGGCACGTACGAAAGTTTCTACATTTTCACCAGCTGCTTGAGCACGTTGGTGAAATCTTGCACGTTCATGGATAATGTTGACTCTAGGGTTGAAGTGGTTGTCAAACATGGTGATCACGTCTTCAAAAGTTGTCAAAGGTGGATCAGGAGGATCTGCGTCATCTCTTCTTTCTGTTACAATCTTGAAGGTGCTATAAATCTTCTCTGCCTCATCGCCCATGGCGTAAATGAGAGCACTAACCTGAATATCAAAGCTTTCACCTGAAAGTTTGGACGCTGTTCTGTATCTGCCGAAACCGTTGTCGCCACGTCGGCCATGTTTCAGGGTGAGAAAAATCAAAACGTTGAGGTGGTTTGAAGGACATCTTGAATCTAGCACAAATCTACACAAGAAATGGTGTCAAAGTCCACAGAGGAAGCACCACGTGAATCAGAATTCACAGAAACTGTTCAAGGTTCCACTAAATGGAAAGCACTGCAGTAACTGCCATCTGAAATCGGAGCAAGGTCGTTACAACGATCGGTCAGTGTGCACAAGGTCAGCACTGGATAGATCTAGATCTATTCACAGATCTGAAAATGTCCTCACATTCCAACAAATTTACCACCTCGGCTGGAACCACCGCTGCCACCATGCAATAGTGTGAACCGAGATAATTATGTTACAGCACAAAGCTAGTATGACAGACTAGAAGACAATGCGGAGTTGCTCAGCTGGAGTTGATTTTATTTGTACGTTAGTCAGCCCTGTTTATGACGACACGACCCGGAAGTAGTTTTAGTACCGAAATACATGCAAATATCATTACAACTTCCAACAAGGCTCCGCGAACGAACTGCAGTGCGAGTTCTCTCTCCACCACGGACACCCACTGAGACATTGGGGCCTCCAGCAGGAAAGACAGGCCACAGTCCACGCCCATCAGACGGACGCCGCACTTTTTGTAAACACGCCGTATGACATCACACAGTCTGGTCGTTTCTATGGCTGCGGCATTTAGAACGTCTTCGTCTCTTTTTTCTAACCGGAGAACAAAGGTCATGACCTTTTCTTGCTCTTCCTTGATCTTGTGGTCATGGCAACGACGTAGGGCAGCCAGTTCAGCTTCATTCTCTTCCTCTTTGCGACGAATTTCCTCGGATAGGGACACTGTCAGTGCTAACTGCTGCTGCTTCTTCGATGTCCGCCTTCTCATCTTTCCATTTCTGCTTCTCAATTTCAATTTTAGCCATCAGTCGGGCCGTCTCTTCTTGCATCTTTCTTTTCAGGCCATCAACCTTACTTTGGTACCACGACTCTGTCTCTCCTAAATGTCGTGCCATATTGTCGCCTATATTTCCTTTCTAGTTCATCTTTCCACAGCACTTTGGCCGCTACTGCGTTGCTCACTGCGATAGAGACACCACAATATTGACAATGCCCGCTGCAATACAGAATGTTCCCACAACAATTTCCATCCCAGAAAGAAATAGTTGTATACAATCGTAAAATGATTCAGCAATGAAAAACAAAAAACAAAAACGCCTCACCCCAACCACGCCCGCTACAATATAGAAAGTTCGCCCACAACAATACAATCATAAAAACATCAGCAATAAAATGTTTGTCCCGCCTCTAGTGCATGAGCTGAAGAAGGTCTTTTGTTTAATTTTGTACAAAAACCTGTTTTACTTCTTTGGGGTTAAGGCGGTCAGCACTACTCACTAAATAAAAAACTGACAAGCGCTACATTCATGTATGATAAAATACACTCTTGGCTTTTGCATACTAAGCTTAATAACTGTTTAAAAAGTCATTAGCATATTTAATGAAATAAGTTGCTATTATATTCATAATATATAAGCAAGCACCTTAAGTTGCTCTTTGCATCAGCCTGTGACAAGCGATAGAGCCTAACAGCGATCGAGAAAGTTACTGAAAGAGTTTTGTGATATCCATTGACAGAGAGTCGAAAGACAGTTGTAATTGTTGTACCGTGAGAAGAAACTGCTCACCAGCCTGCTGGAGGTTGCGGTCATCGATGATCTGTAGTTGTGCGTCAGTTAGCGCTACGTCCACTGTAACAGCGTTCATAATCACGTTGCGGCAGCTGCCGATGTCAACAGAAATGTGTTCGGCTGGTTGATGACGTTCGGATGACGTGTCTGCTGTTGTCAATACTTCATTGGATGGCGTATGACTGCCCAACTCGCCTATCCATCACAAGTACATTACAAACGATAATTCTTGCCTTCAAAATTACAGTTAATACTTACCTGTCTCAAATGTATACATTATCAACATAACTTTCACTCACTTTCTCACTTATTCATAACTTTCGAAGCCAGATAAGCCTGGAGATGTCATACTAAAAGTTACTAAACACTCCATGGCAACATAACAGAATATTCTATAGATGTCTAAATGTCTAGATGCCTAGCCTCATTCAATCTAATCAGACTTGTGTCTCTGAGCTGAAAACGGGGATGAACCAAAATAAGTTAAAGCTAAATTAAAACAAAACTGAGAGGATCTTGATCAAAAATTTCAAAATCATTCTTCTTTTCCGTTGACCTCAACTTGTCTTAAATCACTCTGTCTACCACTGTCCGCAATCTAGGTGTAATCCTTGATCAGCCTCTCTCTTTCCATCAGCATGTTGCTAGTATCTACCGCACTTGCTATCTCAATATTCGCTGCATCGCTTCCCTCCGCCATCTTCTCATTGAAAACGCTACTAAGACTCTCCTCTGTGCATTTGTTTTTCTCGACTCGATTATTGCAAATGTCTTCTTCCTGATTCCCCACACTCAACAAACTTTAAATAATTCAGAATCCTGCTGCTCGCCTAATTTTCTGCTCTTCTAAGTCGATCACATCAGTCCTCTCCTTCAATCTTTGCATTGGCTTCCTGTTCAACAAAGAATTAACTATAAGGTTGCATCAATTTGCTTCAACTTCACTGAAACTACAGCTTCCAGCTATCGTTCTCTGACCTACTACAACTCTATACACCTTTCGCCATCTTCGATCCTCCTCTGATAATCTTCAGAATTCCTCGCACATGCACATACGGGCAACGTGCATTCTCTTATTATGCCCCCGCAACGTGGAATCATCTCCCTTACTTCATCAGACACTCCAAATCTTTGCAGACTTTCAAAACTAATCTTGAGAAACATCTGTTCCCTTCAGCTAATCAATATCCTTGCTTGGTGTGTGTGTGCGTGTGTGTGTGTGTGTATGTGTAAGAAAGAAAGAGAGAGAGAGAGTATTGGACAATTTTATCATCCATCACCATGTCTCATCTCATTTCTTTATTGTTACATATGTGTTCATTGTTTACAATTTCCTCCCCTCCCATATGTTGTTTTTTGTAGTCTTTTTCCATCCTAATTGTGTTTGTCAGCGACTTTCTGTCTACTGTCATTCCTTCCAAGGTGGTTACCTTTGTTTATCTGCTTCAATCTTTATCACTGTCATTGTTACTTTGACTGCTTTGACTTTGTGTGTGTTATTGTATATTTATTGTACACAATGTGAACGGTCAAGATTAGGAGGTTTGCTTTCTAGGACATGATTACTGGATCTGCTCTCCCTGATAAAAGTTAGTTAGTTGGTTAGTCATTGTATATAGGGTCCAACGGACTGCAAAAAGCCGAATCGGGACCCCAACTTGGATGAAAGAGGACTCACCGCCCCCCCCCCTACACCCCCCCCCCCCCCCCCCCCCCACCCCCCCCCCCCCCCCCCCCCCCCCCCCCCCCCCCCCCCCCCCCCCCCCCCCCCCCCCCCCCCCCCCCCCCCCCCCCCCCCCCCCCCCCCCCCCCCCCCCCCCCCCCCCCCCCCCCCCCCCCCCCCCCCCCCCCCCCCCCCCCCCCCCCCCCCCCCCCCCCCCCCCCCCCCCCCCCCCCCCCCCCCGATACGTATAAAGCTTCTGCTGAAACAACGGTAATGGTAACACTGAAGGCACTCCACCAGCCGGTCACAATAAAGGCACCCCATGCAGGGGACGCTGAGGGCTGTACTCTATTTTATTCAACCCCGGTCTCTGGTGAAAACCGACTGATACTGCTGGATAGTAAAACAAAGGTTCAACTAATAATAAGTGATACATGACAACCGTGTGTACATTGTGAATAGGGAGTACGAGTAGCGAAAACACAATGGTCCCAGAGAGGAGAAAGAAGACGAAAGCAAGAGATGTCCATGTGTTCACAGTGGAGTGGTATGCAAGTCATCTTCGTCGCAAGGTAAGTTATGTTTTCTTATTACAAAATCGGCACAAATCACTATCCTATCCTATCCTATCCTGTCCCATAACCCGAAGGTCGTAGGGGCACCACAGATGATCGCTTAACCAGCATACTCCATCTTTCTCTGTCCTCAGCAGCCCTCATGGCTTCGCTCAGTGTCAAACCAGTCCATTCTCGAATGTTGTCCTCCCACCTCTTTTTCGGTCTCCCCCTTCTTCTACCTCCTTGCACTGTGCCTTGCAGAATGGTCTTTGCAAGGCCTGATGATCTGGTGACGTGGCCATACCATCGGAGTTTCCGTTTCTTCACCACTGTGAGCAGGTCATCGTGTTGTCCAATGGCTTGTGTGATGGTCTGTCGGACTTCAACGTTGGTGATGTGTTGGGTATAGGAAATGCACAGAAGTCTTCTGTAGCACCTCATCTCCATGCTTTGTATTCTTCGTTGGAGATCTGCTGTGAGGGTCCATGCTTCGCAAGCATATAGGAAGATGGAGATGACCAGAGATCGCAGCAGTCTTACTTTGGAATGTAGACTGATGGTTCTGTCTTTCCAAATGGGCTTCAACCTTGTCAGGGCAGCAGTTGTTTGTGCGATCCTGGAGAGGACTTCCTGTCGAGACCCATTGTCTGACACAATGGCTCCTAAATATTTGAAGCTGTGCACTGTGTTGAGGGATTGGCCTTGTACTTTGATGTCCGTGTTGATGCCATTGGTGTTGTTGGTCATCATTTTGGTCTTCTCTGCACTTATTTCCATTCCATAAGCTCTGGAGGTGGTGTCAAGCCTCTGTACAAGCTGTTCAAGTTCTTGTTCCTCTCCAGCCAATCCATCAATATCATCCGCAAAACGAAGATTGGAGATTGCTCTGCCCCCTATGCTGACTGTGCCTTCGTGATCTGCAAGAGCATCTGACATGATGCGCTCTAGGAAGATGTTGAAGAGTGTTGGAGAGAGTAGGCATCCTTGACGCACACCGATTGTTGTTCTGAACCAGTTCCCGATGACGCTGTTATGGAGGACTGCACTGGTAGCCTTGTCATACAGGCTTTTGATGACTTCTATGATTTTAGGGCTGATGTTGTACACTTTCATGGTTGCCCATAGAGCTGCATGCCAGACTCGGTCAAATGCCTTCTTGAAGTCTATGAACACATGATATAGATGTTGTTGGTGCTGTAGGTATT
The DNA here is from genome assembly GCA_036898135.1 of Oncomelania hupensis. Classification (NCBI taxonomy): domain Eukaryota; kingdom Metazoa; phylum Mollusca; class Gastropoda; order Littorinimorpha; family Pomatiopsidae; genus Oncomelania; species Oncomelania hupensis. The sequence goes on along the minus strand of JBAHVR010000424.1, from coordinate 399,370 downwards.
TCTCACAGATTATTCTGAGGTTGAAAATCTGTTCAGTGGTACTTCGCCCTGCCATGAATCCTGCTTGTTCTTCAGCTATGATTTGTTCAGCTTGTGGTTTCAACCTGTTGAGTATTATTTTCAGGAGGACCTTGCTGGGATGGCTGATGAGGCTGATGGTGCGGTAATTTTCACACTCCTGAAGGTTACCTTTTTTGGAAGAGTGATGACAAGCGACTGGGTCCATGGTGTAGGCCATTCCCCACTCTGCCAGATCTTGTTACAGATAATGGTGAGAGCATCAGTCATCGCTTCTCCTCCTGCTTGTAGCAGTTCCGCTGGTATGTTGTCCACTCCCGCTGACTTCCCTTTCTTCAGCGATTGCACTGCTGCCTCAACTTCTTCCCGGAGAATTGGGAGGATTTCTTCTTCTTCTCTGCTCTCGGGACATGCTAGAACTGATGGGTCTCCATTTGGTGTATGGTTGTAAAGGTCAGAGCAGTACTCTGTCCATCTGTCCAAGACTTCTTGTTCTTCTGTAAGGCAAATGCCAGACTTGCTTTGGATAGTGGAGACTTTGGGCTGTTTAACACTTGTCAGCCGCTTCACAGTCTGGTAGGCCTTCTTGCTGTTGTTCTTGTTCAGATTGTTCTCTATTTCCTGGCATTGATCTTCTATCCAGTTCTCCTTTGCTGTGCGCATGCCTTTTCGGATGTCATTGTTGATTTTTCGGTAGACATCAGCTCCCTGTGAGGTGTTCTTTTTCTTTTTTAACTCTCTTCGTTTATCACACAGATCCAAAAGTTCAGGTGTGATCCACGGCTTCTTCTTTGGTCGGTGCTTGCCAAGGATCTCAGTGGCGGCATCTGTTACAGCTGAGTTGAAGGTATTGGTCATGGTGTTGACATCTACTTCGCCTGCCCCCAAAATAAGCAGTGGTGCAAATTTCCCTCCAATTGTGGCCTGAAATATTTTTGCCACCTCCGGGTCTTGCAGTTTGTCCAGGTCGAACTTCAGCCTAGTGCACTTTGCTGTATTTACTCTCTTCAAATGGAGCCGGAAAGACATCATCACGAGATCGTGGTCACTTCCAATGTCTGCTCCTGGAAAAGTGCGTGTCCTGCCAATGTTGATGCTTGATCTGAAGCGTTTCTTGACCATGATGTAGTCGATCTGGTTGTGATGTTCCCCGCCGGGACTGTGCCATGTCCATCGTCTGGATTTTTTGTGGAGACCAAGCGTGTTTGCCAGTACCAGATTGTTGTATCTGGCAAACTCCAATAGCCTCAGACCCCTGTCATTTGTCTCGTTGTTGCAGTGGGGTCCGCATGTGTCTCCCCAGTTGCGGTGCGCATCTTGGCCAACCTTGGCATTCCAGTCGCCTTGCACTATGACTATGTCCTTCTTCGGCACTTGGTCAAGGACCGCCTGTATATTTTCATAAAAATCCTCCACTTCGCTGTCTTCATAGTCTGATGTTGGGGCATAGGCCTGGATGATGGTAATGTTGAAAGGGGTTGCTCTCAGACGGATGGTAATGAGTCTACTGGAGACTGGGCGGCAACCCATGACAGTGGCTAGAATGTTCTTGTGGACCAAGAATCCAACGCCGTGTTCGTGCCTGTCATCTCTACCGCTGAAATAGAGCTTGTGGCCTTTGTCAGTCGTTGTTTCACCTAGGCCTTTCCAGCGCAGTTCGCTGATACCTAGAACGTTCCATCGATAGTGGTCCAGCTCGTGGGCCAGTTCTTCTAATTTTCCTTCCGCAGTTAGGGTCCTGACGTTCCAGGTTCCTATGACGATGTTGTTTCTCGTGCGGATCTTGCTATATTGTCCATCAGTAGCATACTTAACACCTCCGTCCTGGTGGCCAACGGAAGGCGCGGTCCTTGTGCCGGGTGACGGCCCGGGCGACGACCGATCCGGTATGGAATTAGTGGATTGTGTCATCATGTAGTGTGTCTTGGGCAAAAAAGACCTGGCAGGGCCCAATCCTCTCCAGGCTGTTGGCCACAGCCGAAATCCACGAATACAGTGTGGCTCGCCTTGGCCCTGAGCACGTGGTCGTTGAACCTGTAGTAACGTGAGGTTCCTCCGCCCTGGCCGGTGACTTCTGTGTAGAGACTTTCGCCAGTGATGCCGTGCTAACATCACCCTGTTAAAGGGTACATTGATTTAAAAAAAGCTACTGTAACCCAGGAATTGTTGGTGTCCAATCCACACACAGAAAGATGCACATTTTTTTAAATCTGTTTTGCATTTTAATCAAATGACTGTGTCTTAGACATTATTTTAATTATTATTAGATTTTTTATTATTATTATTATATTTTATTATTATTCTTATTGTTGAGTTGTTATTAATAGTATTAGTTATTATTATTATTATTATTATTTTATTATTATTATTATTTTTATTTTATTATTAAATGTATAACCAGGTCATGATGGCGGACAGTGGAAGGCGTATTCAGTTATGTGTATTTGAGTTTTGTAGACGAACTAACTGTAATTTGTCCAGGATTGGGCTGATTTGATGTATGTGATGATGATGATGCATGAATGATGTATGACTCCATCGTCACTGTATATGTTCTGTGTGGCATACTTCCAGTCTTCCTCTACTTTACCTTGGTACACAACTTTGGCACCTTCATACAAACTCGTGGGTATGCCTTATAATTAAACGAGGTTACTATGAAACAAGTTCGGTTTGGCTTGTTTTCTTTTATCAAAGCTATGGTGACTTTTCCATCAAATTGCAAAAGACATTGTTGAGCAGAAAACCTGTTTAAAAACACAAATTGTTTAAAAAATGCAAAAAAACATGTAGACTGTTATTTGGATTCAACGTGATTCACAATAAACATTGAAGACTTCTGTTTTAGTGACTTCACGCACTATGTACAAGTCTTCGGTCCTGTTTCACTTTTGTCGATGATCGACATAAGTGAAAATAGGCCTCTACGATTGTTTTTTGATTCTTTCTGAGATACTTCTAGTATCATTATCCACTGTTTTCTGCTTAACAATGTCGTTTTCGGCAATTTATTGTTAAAAGTCACGCATCAAGCTTTGATAAAAGAAAACAAGCCAAACCGGAACTTGGTTTCATAGTAACCTTTTTTAATTTTTTAATGGCGATACCCACGAGTTTTTATGAGAGGTGCCGGAAAGTTGTGAATACCAGAGGTAGAAGTAGGAAGAAGTGGAAGTGATGGCGGTGGAGAACTACCAGAACATGTTGATACAGTGACGATGGTAGTCATACATACATGCATGCATCATCATCATATCAGACATCAAATCAGCCCAATCCTGTAGACAAATATACAGTCTCAAAGTTCGTCTACAAAACTCAAATACTAAATAACTGAATACGTTCACTGTCCGCCATCTTGACCTGGTTATACATAATAATATAATAATAATAATAAATAATAATTAATAATAATAATAATATAATAATAATACTAATACTATTAATAACAACAACAACAATAATAATATAATAATAATAATAATAATAATAAAATATAATATAATAATATGTCTAAGAGCACTGAAGTCATGTGTGGTACGTTAAAATGCAAAACAGATTAAAAATAGGGATCCTTGTGCACTCTTTTCTGTTGTGTATTGGACACCAACAATTCCTGGTAACTTTTACAGCTAGCAACATTTTTTAAATCAATGAAAATACCCTTTTAACAAATTGGGTGATTTTAGCACGGCATCACTGGGCGAAAGTCTTCTACACAGAAGTCACCGGCCAGGGCGGAGGAACCTCACGTTACTACAGGTTCAACGACCACGTGCTCAGGGCCAAGGCGAGCCACACTGTATTCGTGGATTTCGGCTGTGGCCAACAGCCTGGAGAGGATTGGGCCCTGCCAGGTCTTTTTTGCCCAAGACACACTACATGATGACACAATCCACTAATTCCATACCGGATCGGTCGTCGCCCGGGCCGTCACCGGCACAAGGACCGCGCCTTCCGTTGGCCACCAGGACGGAGGTGTTAAGTATGCTACTGATGGACAATATAGCAAGATCCGCACGAGAAACAACATCGTCATAGGAACCTGGAACGTCAGGACCCTAACTGCGGAAGGAAAATTAGAAGAACTGGCCCACGAGCTGGACCACTATCGATGGAACGTTCTAGGTATCAGCGAACTGCGCTGGAAAGGCCTAGGTGAAACAACGACTGACAAAGGCCACAAGCTCTATTTCAGCGGTAGAGATGACAGGCACGAACACGGCGTTGGATTCTTGGTCCACAAGAACATTCTAGCCACTGTCATGGGTTGCCGCCCAGTCTCCAGTAGACTCATTACCATCCGTCTGAGAGCAACCCCTTTCAACATTACCATCATCCAGGCCTATGCCCCAACATCAGACTATGAAGACAGCGAAGTGGAGGATTTTTATGAAAATATACAGGCGGTCCTTGACCAAGTGCCGAAGAAGGACATAGTCATAGTGCAAGGCGACTGGAATGCCAAGGTTGGCCAAGATGCGCACCGCAACTGGGGAGACACATGCGGACCCCACTGCAACAACGAGACAAATGACAGGGGTCTGAGGCTATTGGAGTTTGCCAGATACAACAATCTGGTACTGGCAAACACGCTTGGTCTCCACAAAAAATCCAGACGATGGACATGGCACAGTCCCGGCGGGGAACATCACAACCAGATCGACTACATCATGGTCAAGAAACGCTTCAGATCAAGCATCAACATTGGCAGGACACGCACTTTTCCAGGAGCAGACATTGGAAGTGACCACGATCTCGTGATGATGTCTTTCCGGCTCCATTTGAAGAGAGTAAATACAGCAAAGTGCACTAGGCTGAAGTTCGACCTGGACAAACTGCAAGACCCGGAGGTGGCAAAAATATTTCAGGCCACAATTGGAGGGAAATTTGCACCACTGCTTATTTTGGGGGCAGGCGAAGTAGATGTCAACACCATGACCAATACCTTCAACTCAGCTGTAACAGATGCCGCCACTGAGATCCTTGGCAAGCACCGACCAAAGAAGAAGCCGTGGATCACACCTGAACTTTTGGATCTGTGTGATAAACGAAGAGAGTTAAAAAAGAAAAAGAACACCTCACAGGGAGCTGATGTCTACCGAAAAATCAACAATGACATCCGAAAAGGCATGCGCACAGCAAAGGAGAACTGGATAGAAGATCAATGCCAGGAAATAGAGAACAATCTGAACAAGAACAACAGCAAGAAGGCCTACCAGACTGTGAAGCGGCTGACAAGTGTTAAACAGCCCAAAGTCTCCACTATCCAAAGCAAGTCTGGCATTTGCCTTACAGAAGAACAAGAAGTCTTGGACAGATGGACAGAGTACTGCTCTGACCTTTACAACCATACACCAAATGGAGACCCATCAGTTCTAGCATGTCCCGAGAGCAGAGAAGAAGAAATCCTCCAATTCTCCGGGAAGAAGTTGAGGCAGCAGTGCAATCGCTGAAGAAAGGGAAGTCAGCGGGAGTGGACAACATACCAGCGGAACTGCTACAAGCAGGAGGAGAAGCGATGACTGATGCTCTCACCACTATCTGTAACAAGATCTGGCAGAGTGGGGAATGGCCTACACCATGGACCCAGTCGCTTGTCATCACTCTTCCTAAAAAAGGTAACCTTCAGGAGTGTGAAAATTACCGCACCATCAGCCTCATCAGCCATCCCAGCAAGGTCCTCCTGAAAATAATACTCAACAGGTTGAAACCACAAGCTGAACAAATCATAGCTGAAGAACAAGCAGGATTCATGGCAGGGCGAAGTACCACTGAACAGATTTTCAACCTCAGAATAATCTGTGAGAAATACCTACAGCACCAACAACATCTATATCATGTGTTCATAGACTTCAAGAAGGCATTTGACCGAGTCTGGCATGCAGCTCTATGGGCAACCATGAAAGTGTACAACATCAGCCCTAAAATCATAGAAGTCATCAAAAGCCTGTATGACAAGGCTACCAGTGCAGTCCTCCATAACAGCGTCATCGGGAACTGGTTCAGAACAACAATCGGTGTGCGTCAAGGATGCCTACTCTCTCCAACACTCTTCAACATCTTCCTAGAGCGCATCATGTCAGATGCTCTTGCAGATCACGAAGGCACAGTCAGCATAGGGGGCAGAGCAATCTCCAATCTTCGTTTTGCGGATGATATTGATGGATTGGCTGGAGAGGAACAAGAACTTGAACAGCTTGTACAGAGGCTTGACACCACCTCCAGAGCTTATGGAATGGAAATAAGTGCAGAGAAGACCAAAATGATGACCAACAACACCAATGGCATCAACACGGACATCAAAGTACAAGGCCAATCCCTCAACACAGTGCACAGCTTCAAATATTTAGGAGCCATTGTGTCAGACAATGGGTCTCGACAGGAAGTCCTCTCCAGGATCGCACAAACAACTGCTGCCCTGACAAGGTTGAAGCCCATTTGGAAAGACAGAACCATCAGTCTACATTCCAAAGTAAGACTGCTGCGATCTCTGGTCATCTCCATCTTCCTATATGCTTGCGAAGCATGGACCCTCACAGCAGATCTCCAACGAAGAATACAAAGCATGGAGATGAGGTGCTACAGAAGACTTCTGTGCATTTCCTATACCCAACACATCACCAACGTTGAAGTCCGACAGACCATCACACAAGCCATTGGACAACACGATGACCTGCTCACAGTGGTGAAGAAACGGAAACTCCGATGGTATGGCCACGTCACCAGATCATCAGGCCTTGCAAAGACCATTCTGCAAGGCACAGTGCAAGGAGGTAGAAGAAGGGGGAGACCGAAAAAGAGGTGGGAGGACAACATTCGAGAATGGACTGGTTTGACACTGAGCGAAGCCATGAGGGCTGCTGAGGACAGAGAAAGATGGAGTATGTGGTTAAGCGATCATCTGTGGTGCCCCTACGACCTTCGGGTTATGGGACAGGATAGGATAGGATAGGATAGTGATTTGTGCCGATTTTGTAATAAGAAAACATAACTTACCTTGCGACGAAGATGACTTGCATACCACGTCCACTGTGAACACATGGACATCTCTTGCTTTCGTCTTCTTTCTCCTCTCTGGGACCATTGTGTTTTCGCTACTCGTACTCCCTATTCACAATGTACACACGGTTGTCATGTATCACTTATTATTAGTTGAACCTTTGTTTTACTATCCAGCAGTATCAGTCGTTTTTCACCAGAGACCGGGGGTTGAATAAAATAGAGTACAGCCTCAGCGTCCCCCTGCATGGGGTGCCTTTATTGTGACCGGCTGGTGGAGTGCCTTCAGTGTTACCATTACCCGTTGTTTCAGCAGATCTTTTATACGAATCGGGGGGGGGGGGGGGGGGGGGGGCGGTGAGTCCTCTTTCATCCAAGTTGGGGTCCCGATTCGGCTTTTTGCGTCCGTTGGACCCTATATACAATGACTAACCAACTAACTAACTTTTATCAGGGAGAGCAGATCCAGTAATCATGTCCTAGAAAGCAAACCTCCTAATCTTGACCGTTCACATTGTGTACAATAAATATACAATAACACACACAAAGTCAAAGCAGTCAAAGTAACAATGACAGTGATAAAGATTGAAGCAGATAAACAAAGGTAACCACCTTGGAAGGAATGACAGTAGACAGAAAGTCGCTGACAAACACAATTAGGATGGAAAAAGACTACAAAAACAACAACATATGGGAGGGGAGGAAATTGTAAACAATGAACAAATATGTAACAATAAAGAAATGAGATGAGACATGGTGATGGATGATAAAATTGTCCAATACTCTCTCTCTCTTTCTTTCTTACACATACACACACACAGCACACACACACACCAAGCAAGGATATTGATTAGCTGAAGGGAACAGATGTTTCTCAAGATTAGTTTTGAAAGTCTGCAAAGATTTGGAGTGTCTGATGAAGTAAGGGAGATGATTCCACGTTGCGGGGGCGTAATAAGAGAATGCACGTTGCCCGTATGTGCATGTGCGAGGAATTCGGAAGATTATCAGAGGAGGATCGAAGATGGCGAAAGGGTGTATAGAGTTGTAGTAGGTCAGAGAACGATAGCTGGAAGCTGTAGTTTCAGTGAAGTTGAAGCAAATTGATGCAACCTTATAGTTAATTCTTTGTTGAACAGGAAGCCAATGCAAAGATTGAAGGAGAGGACTGATATGATCGAACTTAGAAGAGCAGAAAATGAGGCGAGCAGCAGGATTCTGAATTATTTAAAGTTTGTTGAGTGTGGGGAATCAGGAAGAAGAAATTTGCAAAAATCGAGTCGAGAAAAACAAATGCACAGAGGAGAGTCTTAGTAGCGTTTTCAATGAGAAGATGGCGGAGGGAAGCGATGCAGCGAATATTGAGATAGCAAGTGCGGTAGATACTAGCAACATGCTGATGGAAAGAGAGAGGCTGATCAAGGGTTACACCTAGATTGCGGACAGTGGTAGACAGAGTGATTTAAGACAAGTTGAGGTCAACGGAGTAGAAGAATGATTTTGAAATTTTTGATCAAGATCCTCTCAGTCTTGTTTTAATTTAGCTTTAACTTATTTTGGTTCATCCCCGTTTTCAGCTCAGAGACACAAGTCTGATTAGATTGAATGAGGCTAGGCATCTAGACATTTAGACATCTATAGAATATTCTGTTATGTTGCCATGGAGTGTTTAGTAACTTTTAGTATGACATCTCCGGCTTATCTGGCTTCGAAAGTTATGAATGAGTGAGAAAGTGAGTGAAAGTTATGTTGATAATGTATACATTTGAGACAGGTAAGTATTAATATGTTCAAAACACTGTAATTTTGAAGGCAAGAATTATCGTTTGTAATGTACTTGTGATGGATAGGCGAGTTGGGCAGTCATACGCCATCCAATGAAGTATTGACAACAGCAGACACGTCATCCGAACGTCATCAACCAGCCGAACACATTTCTGTTGACATCGGCAGCTGCCGCAACGTGATTATGAACGCTGTTACAGTGGACGTAGCGCTAACTGACGCACAACTACAGATCATCGATGACCGCAACCTCCAGCAGGCTGGTGAGCAGTTTCTTCTCACGGTACAACAATTACAACTGTCTTTCGACTCTCTGTCAATGGATATCACAAAACTCTTTCAGTAACTTTCTCGATCGCTGTTAGGCTCTATCGCTTGTCACAGGCTGATGCAAAGAGCAACTTAAGGTGCTTGCTTATATATTATGAATATAATAGCAACTTATTTCATTAAAATGCTAATGACTTTTTTAAACAGTTATTAAGCTTAGTATGCAAAAGCCAAGAGTGTATTTTATCATACATGAATGTAGCGCTTGTCAGTTTTTATTTAGTGAGTAGTGCTGACCGCCTTAACCCCAAAGAAGTAAAACAGGTTTTTGTACAAAATTAAACAAAAGACCTTCTTCAGCTCATGCACTAGATGCGGGACAAACTTTCATTGCTGAATCTTTTTTTACGATTGTATACAACTATTTCTTTCTGGGATGGAAATTGTTGTGGGAACATTCTGTATTGCAGCGGGCATTGTCAATATTGTGGTGTCTCTATTGCAGTGAGCAACGCAGTAGCGGCCAAAGTGCTGTGGAAAGATGAACTAGAAAGGAAATATAGGCGACAAATGGCACGACATTTAGGAGAGACAGAGTCGTGGTACCAAAGTAAGGTTGATGGCCTGAAAAGAAAGATGCAGGAAGAGACGGCCCGACTGCTGGCTAAAATTGAAATAGAGAAGCAGAAATGGAAAGATGAGAAGGCGGACATCGTCCAGCAGCTGTTCGACGCTATGTCCCTATCCGAGTCCGAGGCAGCGTCACCTGACATGAAGTCCGAACAGCTCATAGCCAGCCTGTCGGAGAAGCAGCAGCAGTTAGCACAGACAGTGCAGCACCTGGAAGAGGAAATTCGTCGCAAAGAGGAAGAGAATGAAGCTGAACTGGCTGCCCTACGTCGTTGCCATGACCACAAGATCAAGGAAGAGCAAGAAAAGGTCATGACCTTTGTTCTCCGGTTAGAAAAAAGAGACGAAGACGTTCTAAATGCCGCAGCCATAGAAACGACCAGACTGTGTGATGTCATACGGCGTGTTTACAAAAAGTGCGGCGTCCGTCTGATGGGCGTGGACTGTGGCCTGTCTTTCCTGCTGGAGGCCCCAATGTCTCAGTGGGTGTCCGTGGTGGAGAGGAACTCGCACTGCAGTTCGTTCGCGGAGCCTTGTTGGAAGTTGTAATGATATTTGCATGTATTTCGGTACTAAAACTACTTCGGGTGTGTCGTCATAAACAGGGCTGACTAACGTACAAATAAAATCAACTCCAGCTGAGCAACTCCGCATTGTCTTCTAGTCTGTCATACTAGCTGTATGTGCTGTAACATAATTATCTCGGTTCACACTATTGCATGGTGGCAGCGGTGGTTCCAGCCGAGGTGGTAAATTTGTTGGAATGTGAGGACATTTTCAGATCTGTGAATAGATCTAGATCTATCCAGTGCTGACCTTGTGCACACTGACCGATCGTTGTAACGACCTTGATCCGATTTCAGATGGCAGTTACTGCAGTGCTTTCCATTTAGTGGAACCTTGAACAGTTTCTGTGAATTCTGATTCACGTGGTGCTTCCTCTGTGGACTTTGACACCATTTCTTGTGTAGATTTGTGCTAGATTCAAGATGTCCTTCAAACCACCTCAACGTTTTGATTTTTCTCACCCTGAAACATGGCCGACGTGGCGACAACGGTTCGGCAGATACAGAACAGCGTCCAAACTTTCAGGTGAAAGCTTTGATATTCAGGTTAGTGCTCTCATTTACGCCATGGGCGATGAGGCAGAGAAGATTTATAGCACCTTCAAGATTGTAACAGAAAGAAGAGATGACGCAGATCCTCCTGATCCACTTTTGACAACTTTTGAAGACGTGATCACCATGTTTGACAACCACTTCAACCCTAGAGTCAACATTATCCATGAACGTGCAAGATTTCACCAACGTGCTCAAGCAGCTGGTGAAAATGTAGAAACTTTCGTACGTGCCCTTTATGACTTGGCTGAGCATGCCAGTTTTGCTGAGAAAGAGACAGTGATTCGTGACAGACTTGTTGTTGGTCTGCGTGATCGTGAGCTGTCTGAGCGACTTCAACTGCAACCAGACTTGACTCTTCAGCAGGCTATCTCCCAGGCAAGGCAGTATGAGCAGGTCAAGTCTCAGCTTGGTGAACAACGGGCAGTACTGGATGCAGTGCATAGCAACGTACACCCCAAAAGCAGTGGTGGTGGCTACAACAAACAATATCAGAGTGGTCGTGGTGGTCAAGGTCAACGTGGTTCTCGTGGTCGTCGTTTCAACCGTGATGGTGGTGCTCGACCGTCACGTGGTAGCAATGACAGTAGTCAGATGTGTGGCAACTGTGGCTACCCAGTGCATAGAAACAAGCAAGACTGTCCTGCTAGAGGCAAGACTTGCATGAGCTGTCGCAAGTACGGACATTTTAGTGCTGTTTGTCGCAAATCGCGCTCCAATGTCAGCTCTGTTGAGGCGTCGTCCTTAGTCAGTGCAGACTCAGTCAACATTCCTACATATTACCGAGGAGCCGATTCTGTTGTCAACGCCGATCAGCCTACTTACAGGCTTGGTGCTATTATAAACACTAACAGAAATGAACCCCCTTGGATTGTTCATTTTAATGTGTGTGATACCCCTGTTCGATTCAAGATCGATTCAGGTGCCGATGTCTCCATCCTATCGACTGCAGAGTATGATCAACTGTACTGGCGACCAAAACTCCAGCCGACCAATGCAATTTTTACCAGCCCCGGTGGAAAGCTTGACTGCAAAGGCGAGTTCACTACAGTTGTGAAGACGAAGAAAGGAGACTTCAAGATGAAATTCTTTGTTGTGAACACTCATAGTGAAAATCTTCTTGGAAGATCAGCAGCGTGTCAGTTAGGCCTCATCCAGCGTATTGATGATGTCACTCCATCTTCCGTCCTTCCACTGTTTGGCGACATTGATGACCAGCCTGTACGTTGTACACCTGTCAAGATTCAACTGAAGGAAGATGCTGAGCCTTACAGCTTACCAACAGCAAGGCGAGTCCCTATCCCTTTGCTTGAAAAAGTCAAAGCTGAATTGCAACGTATGAAACAAGCTGACGTGATTGAGGAAATCACTGACCCCACTGACTGGTGCTCACCTATGGTGGCGGTTTTGAAAAAGTCCGGAGCTGTACGCATATGTACTGATTTGAAGAAGCTCAATGTTGCTGTCAAGCGTGAACGCTACATGATCCCAACACTTGAAGATATACTGCACAAGCTCAACGGATCCAAAATATTTTCTAAGCTTGATGCCACATCGGGATTCTGGCAGATTCCTCTAGACCTTGAAAGCGCTAAGTTGACAACCTTCATCAGTCCTTTTGGCCGTTTCTTTTATAAGACTTCCTTTTGGAATCACTTCAGCGCTGAGATTTTCCAACGCAAGATGGAAGAAATCCTCCAAGGCATTAGTAACGTCAATTTGCTTTTTCGATGACGTCCTCATTCACAGTGCCAATTCTGAAGAGCATGAACGTCACCTTGATCAAGTCCTGAAGCGCCTGAATGAATGATGTTAACCTGAAGCTGAACAAGGAGAAGTCTGAGTTTCGGAAAACTGAAATAGAATTTCTTGGTCATCGCATCAGTGGTGATGGTGTTCGTCCAGACGAAGAGAAAGTAGCAGCAATCCGCAACATGCCAGATCCGACTAACGTGACGGAACTCAAACGTATCTTGGGCATGATGAACTTTCTTGGTCGTTTCGTTCCAAACATGTCAACTACGCTTCGTCCTGTCACTCAGCTGCTAGAAAAAGATTGTGAATGGACCTGGCAGGAGTCCCAGAAACAAGCTTTCAAAGCTGCCAAAGATGCTATTTCTAAAGCAACGTCACTTGCCTTCTTTGACGTCAACAAGCCCACTGTAGTCAGTAGCGATGCCAGCAGTTACGGCCTTGGCTCAGTGTTACTGCAGCAGCATGATGCCAGTCTACGTCCTGTGGCGTACTGTTCTCGTACCCTGACCACTGCTGAGCGCTCCTATGCACAAATTGAGAAAGAGTGCCTGGCCGCAGTGTGGGCCTGCGAGAAGTTTTCAAGGTATCTTGTTGGCCTTGAGACTTTACTCTTGAGACTGATCACAAGCCCCTGGTTCCCCTGATCAATACCAAGGATTTGCAAGATGCACCCCTTCGCTGTCAGCGTCTCCTCATGAGGTTGCGACGATTCAACCCGATAGCCATCTACTCTCCTGGCAAGAGTTTGGTGATTGCCGACAATTTGTCGCGAAGCCCTCAACAGGCCGTTTCCCAGCAGCAAGTAAATGATATCACTGAGCTTGAGGAAGAAGTCCAAGTCTATGTGGATTCTGTTCTTCAGGCGTGGCCCGCCTCAGACGAAAAGCTACGACAGATTGCAGCTTACACCAGTGAAGACAGAGTTCTTCAAGCGGCTATTTCCTACACAACAAATGGATGGCCAGCTTCAATCCAAGAAGTCAACCCTGCAGTTAGAGAATTGCATGCGGTTAGAAGCGAGCTCAGTGTCAAGGATGGTCTACTCATCAGAGCATCAAGAATCGTCATTCCAGACAAGCTGCGAGAAGAAATCCTCAACACAATTCATGCCGGTCATCTTGGTATTACCAAATGCCGCGAAAGAGCAGCTTCATCTGTTTGGTGGCCTGGTATTTGCAAAGATATTGTCCGCGTTGTTCGCAACTGCCAGTTTTGTGAAGAACACCAGCCATCACAGCCAAAAGAGCCACTTTGCCCTACTCCCCTGCCGGAGCGTCCCTTTCAAAGAGTGGCTGCTGACCTATGTGAACATGAAGGTTCGCATTATCTCGTTCTTGTCGACTACTACAGTCGGTATCTTGAAATTGCCTATATGCCCCGAATCACCACTGACATGGTCATAGGCAGATTAAAAAACATCTTCGCTCATCATGGTATCCCTGAAGTACTTGTCACTGATAATGGCCGTCAGTTCACTGCTACAGATTTCAAGTTGTTTGCAGCGCAGTGGAACTTCCAGCATGTTACCAGCTCTCCGTACTTCCCTCAAGCCAACGGAGAAGCAGAGCGTGCCGTTCGTGAGGCGAAGAAGATCCTATCCCAGAAAGACCACTTTCTAGCTCTCTTGACCCATAGAGCTACTCCTACTGTCCCTACAGGTGTCAGTCCTGCTGAACTGTTAATGGGTCGTCCCCTTCGCACAACTCTTCCTGTGCTCCCTCAAAACCTTGAGCCCCACTTGATCAACAAAGAAGCCGTTGCTGTCCGTGACAGTAAGCAAAGCGTGCCAACAAAGTTCACTATGACAAACGTCACGGTACTTCTACACTTCGCCCTCTCCGTCCTGGTGAAGTGGTCCTCCAGAAGCTCCCTCAAGATAAATATTGGGGAAATCCTGCTGTTGTTGTTCGACAGTGTGACCCTCGATCCTACATGGTGGACACCGGAAATGGTTTGTTCAGAAGAAACCGCTGGCACATCAAACCGTCTACAACAGCTAAACCACCAATCGTTCCTCAGCCGAACATTCAAGTGCATCCTGTTCTGAACACAGCAGTACAGCTGCCTGCTCCTACCAAGCCAGCAACTATGCCTGTTGCTATCCAGCCAGCAGTCCAGTCCAGACCGCTTTCTCAACAACCCTCAGTTGTTGCCGCACCTGTACATCCAAGACTTCCAGGCGTAAACCAAGCGCATCCTCTGGCCCAAACTAGAAGTGGACGTCCAGTCCGACGCCCGCAACGCCTGATTGAAGAAATGTAGAAGAAAAGGAAAGAAAAGAAAGACTTTCGGAACATTATGTTTTGAGTAATATCTCTCCTTCGGTTATACATAAGACTCTAATCTATAATAAATCGGCACATTTCGCTAGTGCAGTTTGTCCATAAAAAAGGGGGAGATGTAATGATATTTGCATGTATTTCGGTACTAAAACTACTTCCGGGTCGTGTCGTCATAAACAGGGCTGACTAACGTACAAATAAAATCAACTCCAGCTGAGCAACTCCGCATTGTCTTCTAGTCTGTCATACTAGCTTTGTGTGCTGTAACATAATTATCTCGGTTCACACTATTGCAGAAGTGATCACTGATGACGTCAAACAGAGTGCGTCATGGACCGCCGACGTCACTGAGCTGGGTGATGACATAAACATCCAACTAGGTCAGCCATTGCCAAGTCACGTCGAACGAGACTCACAGGTAGGCCATTTTACAGTCTTCTCCATTTGATACTGTAAGCAATCCATCAATGTCATCTGCAAATTCATTGATAATTTAAAATTTAATACTAGATATTGGAGCATGAATTAATAATTTAATATTTGAAAATAAATGTTGCAGCATGAATGTTGATAGAATCTGTTTTGTAGGTATGTTCCAAGCAAATTCTAAACTTTAACGTTTGAGTGGAAAAGATAACATGAGATACTGTATAAGCATAGATCTAAATGACTTGTGATTGGTAACAAAGTCAAACATAGTTAGCTTTGCAAGGAAAAACAGATTGCACATTCGGAAAAAAGCACGCCGCTTGGCTTAATTACGTAAAACCATACGTAGAACACGATTCCGAGGGGAAGCAGCCCCTCTCTCTCATGAGAAGAAAGATCCGAACCCTCAAAGTTGCGAAAAACAAATCATGACTTTCACCGCCCGCCATAGGTAAAACAATAGAAATACTCTTCAGCTTTGAAGTCAGAAAAATTGTTACTCAGCTTGTTTTCATCACTTTCACTGGCAATGGATTCCGCACGAAAAACGGTAAGAACTCATTTATAACTTTAGGCTGTATGTTTTGAAGATAGCACTGATTTTTTTTATAACTTTGACGTGATTTATGGCATGAAAAATTGCGTCACTTTGTAACAAAGCGACGAACTGGTGCCAGCCGCACGAACGTCGTCTGCTAGTTGCCGTTCTATTATTACCGCAATTCGTTTCCTAAAAATATGTGAGATAAGAAATTTAATGAGTACAAATACAGAGCGTTACCAAATTTGATAGAAATTGCACTGTAATAAATTATTTAGAACGTTGAATACAAAATATTAGATAGATAATATTACGGCATCTCGCTCGGTAAAAAAACTATGATGGGCCAAAAGTGTCATAAGGCGTGTTGATGCACTTTTTTTTGCTATAAGGCCGCAAAATACTTACCCCAGTATGACACAAAACAGTACTTTTTGTCTTCCTTGGTGCACTAATTTACATTTACACGCAATAATGCATCTCCTGTGTCCCAAGATATATGTTGTTGTTCAATAATAATAATAATAATAATAATAATAATAATAATAATAATAATGATGATGATGATGATGATGATGATGATGATGATGATGATGATGATGATGATGATGATGATGATGATAAAAATAAAAACAGCTATAGGTTACTACAGAATATTACAAATTACATTTTGCAGGTAAATGACACCGAAACAACATCACTTGAGACTGGTAAAAGAACACCAGAGACTTTAGGGCCCTCCACTTCAGAGCAGCCTATTGATTGGCAGTGCTGCTGTATTTGCCAGAAAACAACAAATGAGTCAGTTATTTGCCCTGCTACTTCAAATGTGGTGGTTCTGGCTATACTTATGTTGGTACAAATTTGATGCACTTCAAACAGCTGGGTATTGATGTCGTTCCATTTTCATGGTCACAGCTTGATGAAGGAGAAGGAATTGAAAACAAAACACTCTTGCCAAAAACAAAGCAGTCTGGCATAAGTCATGTCGAGATAAGATCAGCAACAGAAGCCTGGAGAGACCAAAAAGAAAGCTGCAAAGTTCTGTTGAGCATGAAAGTCCTGTAAAAACGAGAAGTACTGTGAGATGCAGTTCAGAAAATGCATGCTTTTTTGTGATGGTCCAGCTGGCAAGGAAGCTCTACACAAAGCATCAACTCTAGGTCTTGACTACAAAGTCAGACAGTGTGCAACCCTTCTGAATGACAAAAACATTCTGAAAAAAACTTGCTGCTGGAGACATGATAGCCACAGATTCAGTGTATCACACCAACTGTCTCTCAAAGTTTTACAAACGAGCTGCAAAAGCAGAAGCCAGTGAAGAGGATGATAAAACAAATTACAAAGTAATTGAGAGCATTGCCTTTGCCGAACTCGTTTCATACATAGAAAACCTTGAAATTAATGCTGAAAGAAGTATTTTTTTAATGTCTGATTTATGCAAGATGTACGAGTCACGAGTAGTGAGTGCTCTTGGGGCTGGGGTGTCATTTAAAACCCACAGTACTCGATTGCGGCAAAAGCTGTTAGCTGCTTGTCCAAATCTACACGAGTGTGAAGCAGGCTGCGGAAAGGACATTAAATTAGTCTTTAAACATGACATCGAAAGAGTCATTAGGAAGGCTGTAGATTATGAGTCCGAAGCTTTGCAGCTGGTACAAGCTGCAAAGTTTGTGCGCATGGAGATGTGTGCTATGCACCAGTCTTTTACGGGGTCCTTTGAAACTGATGCACAACGCAAATCTGTGCCCCAAACATTGCTTGCTTTGGTTTCAATGATTTTATTTGGACCGGGAAGCATGATGGGAAAAGAACAGCATGAAAACATGTCAGCAGAAGAACAAGAAAGTGGCGCACAGGCTGCTCTCACAATTTCACAGTTGTTGGTTTATAACAGCAACAAAGGTGGCTGCAAAAAAGGAACTACACATCGCAGACATGCTAAAGCCAACGAGACACCTCTTCCAATTTATGTGGGAATGAAAGTACATGCTGAAACCAGAAAACAAGGACTAGTTGACTGTTTGCACAAATTAGGCCTCTCAATTTCCTACAACAGATTATTGAACTTGTCAACTGACATTGCAAACACTGTTTGCTCTAAGTTTTAAACAGAAGGTGTTGTTGTCCCTCATGGAATACAACATGGCGCTCTCACGATTGCAATGGCAGACAACATTAATCATAATCCATCATCAATCAGAGCACAGGAGTCATTTCACGGCACTAGCATATCGATGGTACAAAGCAAAGAGGAACCTGCCTTAGAACAACCGCTTGTTATTGCTCAGGACGTTGCAGGCCAGAAAACCGTACAGCCTCTACCACTCAACTACACGCTGGTTTTGCCCGTTGAAAGAAAGAAAGAAATGCATATTCCTGAGACGGTAGGACCATGCAAAGTCGAGGCCAGTGAAGAAATATCATGTTCACAGTATGAATGGCTGCAAGAAGTGCACAATGCCATTGTCCAAGACACGGAAAACCCCACCGTGTCATGGGGTGCGTTTCATGCATCAAAAGAGGCCAAGAGGGAGCATGAACCAACAGCACATGTATCACTGCTGCCATTGCTGACTGATAATGCCCACTCCTTAGCCATGATAAAGCATGTGATGAAAATCATCATCTTCAAGATGACGCTTCTGACGTCTTGACAAACATTGAAAACATTGAACTGCTTCCGTGTGAAAGTAAAACTCTTGAAAAACTTTCCTTCCTGATGCGCCAACCAGCAGTGGCATTGAGAATGAAGGCTCAGCTAAGATCCTTGATGGGGCATTTGTGGTGCAACTGCTTAATCCCAAATCGTCCAGGATATTTCAGGAATTTGTGGACCTTGTGTTCATGCCCTACATAAAGCATGAGCTCGAGAACGTCAGTAGGCTTGACATAGTCTGGGATGTATATAAGACAAACAGTCTCAAAGCTGCCACAAGACAAAAGAGAGGCCATGGACAGCGCAGAAAGGTGACTCCATCAACACCACTGCCATCAAACTGGAGAACATTCCTGCACAATGACCTTAACAAGGAGGACATGTTTGATTTTCTTGCGGGGATGATAGAGAACACAGTTGTTCCAGACAAAATTTTGATTTCCACCCGTGGCGAGAAAGCTGTTTGTTCATCTTCCTATGTTGACTTGAAAGGAGTTGATGGATGCAATCACGAAGAAGCAGACACCCGCATCTTTTTCATGCAACGGACTGCATTCACCATGGTCACAGAAAAGTTACCATACGAACTGGTGATACGGATGTCGTTGTTTTGGCCATTGCAAACGTTCAGAAGTTGAAAGCTGAAGAACTATGGTTGGCATTTGGATCTGGGAAACACTTTCGTCAAATTGCAGTACACAACATTGCTGCCAGAGTACCAAAAGACAAGGTGGCAGCTCTACCGCTCTTCCACGCCCTCACAGGTTCGGACACAACGTCCTTCTTCTGCAACAAAGGAAAACTAACAGCCTGGTCTACATGGACAGCATATCCTGATGTCACGCCAGCCCTTCTTTGTCTTGGAAGTAGTGATGAAAGGATGAAACTGACTGAAGAAACGTTTCACAAGATTGAGCGCTTTGTTGTATTAATGTACGACAAAAACAGCAACTTGGAGAATGTCAACGCAGCTCGCGAAAAGCTCTTTGCACAGCAAGGCAAGCTTGTAGAACATATCCCTCCTACAGCAGATGCTCTTTTCCAGCACACACTCAGAGCTGCATACCAAGGAGGTTTTGTTTGGGGGCAGTGTCTCCTCAAATCACCCACACTACCCTCACCTTCAGAATGGGGTTGGACACGCGTGAACGAACAAAAACCTAATTGGACAACTCTTCCTCAAGCTGAAGAATCCTGCTATGAACTGATCCACTGTGGCTGCACAAAGGGCTGCAGAAACAGATGTCGCTGTGCCATTGCTCGTCTACAATGCACGGGTCTCTGCAAGTGTGGAGGAGACTGCGAGTCTAGCTAAGTAGGCTACAAGGTATTCTCATGTTTATTCTTACAGGACAAAGTATCTCTACATCGAATTGGATGTGTGTGGTCGTATGGGCATAGCCGTTTCTGTCTTATTGAAGAGATAGTTGACCCATTTTTTTTCTTGACCTAGTTGAGTGTTTACCTATTTACGTGACCTAGTTAATTTTAGCGAACTACATTTAATAAATTCTGCAGATAAGTTGACTTTCAACAGTTGTTCATAATAAAATTAATACATTTGTGAAGGATAATTTTAGTCCTGGCCTGAATAACAATTAAACAGTCGTTGACCTACTTTTCAGACCATGCCACGCCCACCTAGTACAACTGAAGTGCTGCTTCCCCTCAGATTCATATTCCACATGGTCTTACGCATTATTTGAGCCATAGTGCATGCTTTTTTCCAAAAGTGCAATCTACTGGCATAATGCTGGTCTTAGCAAGCGTAGTAACAGGTCTATGACTATCCTATCCTATCCAATCCCGTAACTCGAAAGTCGTTGGGGCACCACGGATGATCGTTTAACCTCCCTACTTCATTTTTCTCGATCCTCAGCAACACTCATGACTTCACTCAGTGTCAAGCCAGTCTATTCTCGAATGTTGTTTTCCCACTCTTTTTTTGTCTCCCTCTTCTTCTACCTCCGTGCACAGTGCCTTTTAGGGTGGTATTTGCAAGATGCTCTGACTTGGCCGTACTATGGGAGTACCATGTCTTCACTACTGTGAGCAGGTCATCGTGTTGTTCAATGGCTTGCGTGATGGTCTGTCGGACCTCATCATTGGTGATGTGTTGGGTATATAAAATGCCCAGAAGTCTTCTGTAGCACCTCATCTCCATGCTTTATATTCTTCGTTGTAGATCTGCTGTGATGGTCCATGTTTTGCAAGTGTATAGGAAGATGGATATAATAAGTGAATCCATCAGCCTCAACTTGGTGTGTAGACTGATGACCCTGTCTTTCCATGCAGGATCCTATGAACTGGTGAAGTTCGGTGATGTTACTTGGCAATTGCAAACGTCTGGTACAGTCTCTTAGCAATCGTAGCCGTAACTAGGATAAAACTAGCTGGAAGAACCTATAAAAGAAGGGCTCAGGTGGTCAGTAGGAGGCAAGAGAAAACAAATGAAGCAGAATTGCTGCTGGCCAGTAACCTGGTCTGCATGCGATATGCTCAACGTGTGTTCCCGCAAAACATGTCAATTTATCTGAAATAATAACGTTTTCTTGTATTTTGTATGTCATCATGTTGTCCAATGGTTTGAGTGATGGTCTGCCGGACTTCGTCATTGGCGATGTGCTGGGTATAGGATATAAAATACATCTTACATCAAATATATATAGCGTGGTGCACTGATAACTATCTCAACCTGAATGTAAAGAAGACAAAAGAACTTATAATAGATTTCAGATGAAACCCCGTTGCCATACAAGACTTGGAGATAGGGGGAGAAAGGGTGGAAAGAGTCAATGAGTACAAATACTTAGGCACCATTGTAGACAGTAAACTCAATTTTAATTCCAACACAACAAGCATACACAAGAAATGTCAATCCAGAATATATTGCCTTCAGAAGCTTTGCTCCCTCAATGTCAGTCGTCCCGTGTTAACCAACGTTTACAGATGTTTTGTTCAGTCTGTTGTGACCTTTGGCTTCCTGTGTTGGTATGGAGGGTTGAGTGAGAAACACAAGAACGTATTGAACAGGATTGTACACGTCTGTGCGAAAGTGACGGGTGAAAGGCAGGATGAATTGTGTGTGTTGTACGAACGTCAGGCTGAGCGAAAGGCATATCAGATTGCGAGTGACCCGAGCCATGTTCTGGCTACATACTATGAACTCATGCCGTCAGGGCGCAGACATCGAATACCAAAAATGTCCACAGTGAGAGCAAGAAAGAGTTTTGTGCCCAATTCCATTCATGTTATGAATATGTCGCGAGCAAGATTTTAGGAATGAGTGTTCATGATCTATGTACAATTGTGTTTATTGTGAGATAGTTTTTTTTAATGCAATGTTTAAGGGATATTTGGAACGTATCCTAGTTAATGATGTTTGCTCCTAGTTACTGTGGGTGTGTGCATGTGTATTTGTGAATGTGTGGTTGTGTGTGAAGGATGAGAAGGTATTTTGGAATAAACGTTGTGATAATATGCAGTGAGAAAGGCAATATCCAGTCTATGTATCTTAGAGAAATGACATTAATAATGTTGGAATAAATGTGATAGTAAGTGTGCTGTACGAAAGGCAATATTTAGTCTATGTATCTTAGAGAAATGACATGTTCAATGTTGGAATAAATGTGATAGTAAGTGTGCTGTGCGAGAACTTCAAAGTAATGTACAGTCTATGTGCCGTATAAGGAGTAAGAAAATGAATATGTTGTGTTATATAATTATGTATGCATAATGTGCTAAAACGTTTCTTAGTTCTTTCCCATGTACTCTAAAAGTTTTATGTCGGATTGTATTGTAGACCATGTATTGAATTTCTCAGTTTGAGATCAATAAAGTTATATTGTATATTGTATTGTTGCTGTGGCGGCTGATGGATCCTGCGGTTTTTGTCAAAATGGAAATGTGTTTATTGCAGACAGCTCCTCCCTCTGCTCTAGGCTAAACATAGATCTCCGCATGCCGAACATACTATTCCCTTACCTCCTATGCTAAGCCGCCTCTTCTTCCTTCTCTGCATCCAATTTCAGTGTATGCAGTGTCAGTGCCCTCCAACAGTGTAGCCTTTCTTCCTTCAGAATCCCAGTTTATGAAATGTATCGTATATATCCAGTTCTCTGCCCATTGCCTCTAGCACATATGGACGCCATGTTTAGTAGTGAGAGCCAGTAATTTTGTGTCCGGGCTAGTTTCGTACAAGTAGGCCTACTCTCTGCGCATAGGCGTGCTAATGTTAAAGTAACACGAGGTTGACTGGAGGGAATGTGAAAACTTTATGGTTAGAATTTAGTAATATTTGTGTGTGTTTGTTTGTGCGTGGTGTGTGTGTTGACTAGGTACTATATATTTGCCCTTTTGTATTTGTATATTTGTTCATTTGTTTTATGACTTTAATCTTCTTATCCTTTTATTGTAATTTGCTGTCAGCTTGTACACTGTTTTATGTGTTCTGTTGTGTGTGGTGCTGCTGCGTTGACCAAATACATTCCTTGTGTATTATTCCTTTTTTTCAATAAATTATCTTGAATTTTGTGTGTAGATATATATGCTAGGGGTCTTGAAACAATCTGGATGCAAGGAATGGTTTCACCTCCTTGTATTCAGAATAGGGCTAGATACCTATTGTATAGTTTAACCGCAATGCGTTTAGTTTTTAGATTAGTTCAACCACTTAAACTGAATAAGCTGCTGCACAGGTCTGGGAAGAGATAAGTTTATTGTAACTTGTAAATTAACTTTACAATGCACCCGCAATAGGAACATGATCGGTATAGATTTCTATCTTTGTTGTATTTTTCTCTCTGTCTTCTGCATCATTCCTAAATTGTTCGCCGAAATTGCGAACACCGATTTGGCATGATGATTTTGGTATAAATTATAAACCCAGGTTGTCAAACGAAAAAGAAGTTGGTAATAATAATGTATAAAAAAAAATAAAAAAAGGAGACACGTAGTGGTGGAATGATTGTGTTGCTAATTTTCTCATCAGATTTCTCAGTGTTTGTTCATTAGTTTCTTATTTCTTTTTTCTCTTTTCAAAATTTGTAAGTTATCTCTTAGACGACTTAGATCCAGCGTGTTGACTGCCTTGGCCTAAATCCTGACAAGTTTAACACCGGGCAAAGTTGACGCGGCCGAACAAAGTTAACCACCTAGTACGCATTACAGAGGGTGGCTTACAATACTGTGGTAGAGAGGTATGTGTGGAGTACACCACTTCAATGCTAATGCATTATGACGTTTTTTTTCCTGCGCAGCTCGTTCGCGATGCATTGTTTGAAGTGGTCGCTGATGACGTCAGGCACACTGCTTCATTGTCCGCTGACGTCATTGAGGTGAGTGATGGGGTGATTTCCAATTACGTCAGTCGTTGCCAAGCCACATGGAGCCAGCATCAAAAGTAAGCCAAGTTACAGGCTTACTTTGATACTGTGGTAGAGCGGAGTTTGTGTGGAGTGCACTTCATTTCTAATTTATTATGACGTTTTTTTGCTGTGCAGGCTTTGGTTTGTTTAAGACTCATTCCGATACTGTATTATTATCATTTTAGTCACATCTGAATACGATTTCATGTTTTAGGTATAAAAGACCAAGGTGTTATGTTCATACTGTGACTGTATATTGTCCTAGGCCTTCCTCGTCTACCACCGTCTAATTCACTCTTCTTTGGTTAAACATACAGGTCCAAGGACTTCCAGAGGCAATGGGTGCAGGCACATTACAAGCACAAAGTGTCGGTAAGCTCTGTAAATATATGACATTTGGTCACATGTTATTTGTATTACTGTCCACATTTTATTGTCGCAATAATTTTATTTCTTAATAGTTTGCTTCCTGGGGTGTGTGACAATGTTTATGTCAATGAATGTTGATGCTCGATTGGTTCGGGCACTGAGTAGAATAGATCCAACGTTTCCTGGCGTGTTGTTAGAGGGACTAACAGCAGTAATGTAAGCACGGCATCACTGGGCGAAAGTCTTCTACAGAGAAGTCAACGGACAGGGCGGAGAAATCCCACGTTACTCTGGGTTCAACGACCACATGCTTGGGGCCAAGGCTGTGGCCAATATCCTGGAGAGGACTAGGTCCCGCCAGGCTTTTCTTGCCCAAGACTCACCATGATATGAATAGAACCGATACTCCATACCGGATCGGTCGTCGCCCGGGTCACCAAAGACCGCGCCTTCCGTTGGCCACCAGGACGGAGGTGATAAATGTGTTACTTATGGACACCTTAGCAAGATCCGTACGAGAGACAACATCGTCATAGGAATCTGGAATGTCAGAACACTAAGGGCAGAGCGAAAATTAGATGAGCTGTCCCACGAGCTGGCCCATTATGATAGACATTTTAGTTAGCAACGAACTGCGATGGAAAGTCCTAGGTAATACAAATACCGACAAAGGCCACAAGCTGTATTTCAGCGGGAGAGATGACAGGCACGAACACGCTGCCATGAGTTGTCGCCCAATCTCCAGTAGGCTCATTACCGTCCGTCTGAAAGCAGCCTCTTTCAACATCACCATCATTCAGGCCTACGCCCCAACATCAAATTATGACGACAGCGATGGTGAGGATTTATATGAACATCTGCAGGCTGTCCTTGACCAACTTCCGAGGAAGGAAATAGTCATAGTGCAAGGCGACTGAAATGCCAAGATTGGCCAAGAGGCATATCACAACTGGGGAGACACATGTGAACCCCATTGCAACAACGAGACAAATGACTGAGGTCTGAGATTCCTGGAGTTTGCCAGTTACAACAATCTGATACTGGCAAACAGGCTTGGACCCCACAAAAAAATCCAGACGATGGACCTGGCACAGTCCCAGCGGGGATCATCACAACCAGGTCAACTACATGGTAGCCACGAAACGCTTCAGATCAAGCGTCAACATTGGCAGGACACGCACTTTTTCCAGGAGCAGACATCGGAAGTGACAAAGATCCGGCTCCACATGAATAGAGTAAAGAAAGCAAAATGCACGAGGTTGAGATTCCACCCCGACAAACTGCAAGACCTGGAGGTGGCAAAAATATTCCAAACCACGATTGGAGGGAAATTTGCATCGCTGCTCATTGTGACAGTGAGTCTATTGTTGCTGGGCTCTGACCAATGGAATGCTATTACCCACTCGTCTGTTGTCGGTGGGGATCGCTAGTAATCTCCCTGTGACTTAACTTAATACATTTATTTGTTTAGCTCGGTCTGTGTTTAGGCTGGAGGTACAGAGATAGAAAAAATGGTAAAAGGTCACTGTCACACTAGCTCTCACACAGCTATGAAACATAAGTAGTCCAGCCACGTGATAACAGTAAATATCTCACATTTATTTCCTCTACTCTATACACGATCTGCGAAGTACGATACTAACTTAAAAGTTCAATTGTCAATGCGAATGGTTCGCTCTTGATAGTTCTAGGCAGCTACTTTATAATCATCCGGCACTGGATACTTTCTGCCCTAATGGTCAGAGTTCTAGAAAAGTGGACTACTGTGGTCCTTTGATACCAGTTTTAGTGCACTTAGTGGAAATGCACTTAGCTATGGGTTCGAAGTGCTGTGTTGTGGATGATTCCGTGATGCACTGTGTTGTTGGAGTCTTCTCCTTGGTGCTAGACTGGTGGGCTCTATTAGCGCAGTGCGTTAGATGCCTCGGCAGGCCACCACTCAGCGACGACTGGTTCTTGTCTTTCACCTAGTTGGTCTCATGATACAATGTCTGCTCGTCTGTAACATATGAGACAAAATTCTGCACAACCCTGTATAATAGGTGTGTGCAGAGCGTCTCACTGAAGGCCGAAGTGATTAGCTCCACATCTCTATATATAAGCGACGAACATTCTGCTAAGTCCGTGGTTTCCTGGAATCTCCACTCTAATTTCCTATACAGTTATAAATATAACTCATGGCTAATTATACACATAGAGAAAGAATTAATATTATACACATTCTCTAGTACAGCCACTAGTCTGCAAGCATACATATAAGTTAAACAACAATGGGTCCATATGGAATTCAACATGGCGTCAAACCCGGTCGTGTTCGCCATGTGATCACGCAACGTTGGACTAACACTTCAATTCTAAGCATAGCAAATTTCACAAACATAATTCAACAATAATATCAATACATCACGATGAAACAAAAGTATGTTCATTTACCTTTTTGACAATGTCAGGCCGTGGCTAACTTGATTGATTTGAATTTCCAACAAGTCCTGCTTCCCTAGTCGGTCAGTGGAGAGATTTCTGTTAGGGCGTAGCTGTGTACTGCTCCTAGTTTGAACGCAGAAGGAATCTTCTACCTCTCTCCTGAACCAGTCAGAACTGGTCTACCTAGTCTCGCTGTGTTCTGATTAGCTGTAAAATCGAGGAGCTCTAACGTAAGCTGGATGATGTCACTACACTGAGCGGGCGTCACTACTATACAACTGTGTGTAGCCTTCTATCGTTCTTTAGCGTAACATCAACCTTTGTGTTACACAGACTAAACCAGGCAACAGCTGAAACTGTGCGGTGTAAAATGGCCTCTTGTTACACTCATTTTGGGAGCTGATGAAGTAGATGTCAACACCATGACCACCACCTCCAACTCAGCTCTGACAGATGCCGCCATTGATCACCCCTAAACTTTTGCATCTGTGTGACAAAGGCCAATCCCTCAACACGGTGCACAACTTCAAATGTTTAGGAGTAATTATGTCAGAAAGTGTGTCTAGACAAGAAGTCCTCTCCAGGATAGCACAAACAACTGCTTCCCTCACAAAATTGACGCCCATTTGGAAAGACAGGTTCATCAGTCTACATTCCAATGTAAGGTTGCTTCGCTCCCTTGTCATCTCCATCTTCCTATACTCTTCCGAAACATGGACCCTCACAGCAGACCTACAACGGAGAATACAAAGCATGGAGATGAGGTGCTACAGAAGACTTCTGGGCATTTCCTATACCTAGCACATCACCAGTGACGAAGTCCGACAGACCATCACGCAAGCCATTGGACAACACGATGACATGCTCACAGTGGTGAAGAAACGGAAACTCTAGAGGTATGGCCACATCTTCAGAGCCTCAGGCCTTGCAAAGACCATCCTGCAAGGCACAGTTCAAGGAGGCAGAATAAGAGGGAGACAGAACAAGAGGTGAGAAGACAACATTCGAGAATGGACTGGCTTAACACTGAGTGAAGCCAGTAGGACTGCTGAGGATAAAGATGGAGTACGCTGGTTAAACAATCATATGTGGTGCCCTATCGATTTTCGATTTACGGGATAGGATAGGAAGGTTGATGTTATATCTGGTGATTTATTCAACGACTATGATAATGTTGTCCTTGTCATGTTTCGTATTATTTTATGCTATGTTGCCCGCGTGTCACATGTCCTGGGGGTACACATGGGGACAATAAATTATCTTGTATCTTGTATTTCTTAAATTATTTGTATTACCAGTTCTGCCGTCAGTAGCACCAATGATGATAGTGATAATGTTGTTGTTGTTGATGATGATGATGATGATGATGATGAGAATGAGGGGTTACTAACATTAAAAATAGTGATGAGGGTGCTGCTGCTGCTGATTATGACTATGGAGGTGTTAAGCATGATGGTGATGACAATGATAATGATTGTATTGTATTGTATTGTATTGTATTGCACTGTGTTTCTGGTCTTGTAGTGATAAAATAATGACGACGATGTCACCAATGTACGTACAGGTGTCATGGAGATCAGTGACCACGATGCCCTCCAGATACTACTACCTGCCACATCTTACGGTCATACACCGCTGATCAAAAACATCTTGTCCACCAACCCCGACATTGTCAACAGGCCTGACCCAGACGGAAACACTCTACTCATGATCGCCATCCAGAAAGGAAATATTGATATAGTGCGTGAGTTGTTAGATCGCAACGCTGATGTCAACGCTAAGGGTACAGACGAGAAAACAGCGATTTACCTGGCATCAGAATGCGGACACGTAAACATTGTAAAGGCACTGTTGGAGAGAGGTGCTGATGTCAACTGTAGGTCTGACGTCCTGTCCACTCCACTCATGATCGCCAGTGAGAAAGGACATATTGATGTAGTGCATGAGTTGTTGAATCACAATGCTGATGTAAACGCTAATGATCATTGCTTCAAGACCGCAATTTACTTTGCATCACAAGAGGGCCATGTAGACATTGTAAAGGAACTGTTGGAGAGAGGTGATGACGTCAGCAATAGGTCTGTCTTCCTGTACACTCCACTCAGGATCGCCAGCCAGAAAGGACATATTGATGTATTGCGTGAGTTGCTGAATCACAACGCTGATGTCAATGCTACGGATTTTTACGGCCAGACCGTACTTTACTTTGCATCAAGAGAGGGCCATGTAGACATTGTAAAGGAACTGTTGGAGAGAGGTGCTGACGTCAACCGTAAGTCTGAATTCCTGGACACTCCACTGATTATCGCCAGCAAGAAAGGACATATTGATATAGTGCGTGAGTTGTTGGATCACAATGCTCATGTAAACGCTAAGGAGAAATCCTACAAGACCGCAATTTACTTTGCATCACAAAAGGGCCATGTAGACATTGTAAAAGAACTGTTGGAGAGAGGTGCTTACGTCAACTATTGGTCTGACCTCCTGCGCACTCCACTCATGATCGCCAGCAAGAGAGGACATATTGATGTAGTGCGTGAGTTGTTGAATCACAATGCTCATGTAAACGCTAAGGATCGTTCCGACGAGACCGCAATTTACTTTGCATCACAAGAGGGCCATGTAGACATTGTAAAGGAATTGTTGGAGAAAGGTGCTGACGTCAACTGTAGGTCTGACTTAATGCCCACTCCACTCATTATCGCCAGCCAGGAAGGACATATTGATGTAGTGCGTGAGTTGTTGAATCACAATGCTCATGTAAACGCTAAGGATCATTCCTACAAGACCGCAATTTACTTTGCATCACAAGAGGGCCATGTAGACATTGTAAAGGAACTGTTGGAGAGAGGTGCTGACGTCAACTGTAGGTCTCACTTCGTGCCCACTCCACTCATTATCGCCAGCCAGGAAGGACATATTGATGTAGTGCGTGAGTTGTTGCGTCACAACGCTGACGTCAACATGAAGAACAGTCGAGGCTTTACAGCCTTACACATTGCCAGAAGTAAGCACAACGAAGTCATTTGTAAACTGCTCACATCGTCCAAAAGACTAAACGGACCTTTTAAGTAGTATTTTAATTTTGGCACTGTAATTATACGTTATCCTTCTAGACTTATCTGCAAAGAGACACTGGTATAAAGATCAACAAGGGAGAGAATTGTTTAACTGCTGAAAGGACGACAAGGACTGCGGAATTTATCGGCTCACATGCATAGCAATGCGAGTCTATGTTCTCACCCTCCAATTTTTTTTTCTCTTAAAATTGTATGCAAATATGTGCGACATGAATCCTAAATAGTCCAAAAATGACGTGTAAAAAAATGTATCGTCTGTCCGTCCGTCTGTCTGTACTCAATCCGCCATCCTGGGTCCGTTTGTGCAAAACTTGCAAGTGGCTTAATTCCTCAAAACTTATTTAAACTATCACAATCAAACTTCGTAAGATGGTGTATATATCCAAGAGACTTCATAAATGATCAGCGAAAAAAATGACTTCACTTCAAGGTCAAGGTCAACAGTCAACACATTTTAGTCAAAACATTAAAATATTAAATACAAAAAACTTTTCTCCTACTTTATTAATATTGAACTTATGATCCTTTAACTCATTGAAGTCGTGCCGCAAACGGTGCTACGGCACTAGCGGTGCCACACAGGAGCGTGCCGCCGCTATGTGTACGTCGCGTGTTCACAATTTCTTTTATAACAGAAAATGAGTACCAAGGGAACTAAGCAATACCCATACTTGAAAGGAGTCTTTTTAGAGTAGATTGCTTCCCTTTGACCATATTTTTGGCAAAGTTTCTTCTGGGGTTTTTCCGATTTTTATGAAGCTAGAAACGCATTGTTTACAAAATGGCTTCCCGTTTTGAACGCCGATTGTTGGGAAAATTTTGTTTTAGTTATGTGACAAATGCCTCTTCAGATTGTGCTTTCATGATTATTTGTGTGTAAAATTCATTTCTACTGTGTTTTTACTTCATAAAAACAAGAGAATCAAATATTTTCATATAAAAAATGGGTGCAACATATAGGTATTGTGCTTCTTTTAAAAAAAATTTTTTTTTGCAAAAGTGATGTGTTTTGGGTGCAAATAATTTTTTTCTGGAGGATTATAGCAGATTGGTGGTAAGTGAAATTCAAGAAACATACTTTAAACTTTCATTTGCAATTTATTTTATGTTTCTATGTTGTCTAGCACATTTGGTGTGATTTTGTAAAAATAGCCTAAAATCCTGCGACTCTGGAATGATGCCGAGTGTGGCACTCTGCGACTTCAATGAGTTAATGAATGATAGAGATCATGGAGACACACATATATTATGCCAATTTGGTCAACCTCACTCCTACGTCAAGGTGAATGGAGTTGTCCAAAGTCGATTTGTGTAGGTATTTCAAGTGACCTTGACCATAGACTACTAGAGATATAAAGCCCAAAGTTGTTGTATTTAAAGATGATAGATTGATCTTTTATATATGTTCCATTTTTTCGTTGATCTTGAAGGTCAACATCATTATAGGCCTTGCAAAAAATTTCAATTTTAAAAATTGATCATCATACAGTACAGTGAAATGGCTCTATATTGGATTATTTGATCATACATTAGCATGAGAGGTCACGTGAAGGTCAAGTTCATTCCAAAGTCAAGGTCACTGAATTTCAAGTTCATCCAAAGTTCAAAGTTTTTAGGCATAATACAACTTTTGATGTAGTTTATTTGATCGTACATCAGTGTATTTTGAGCCGGAGGTCATTTCAAGGTGAAGAGAATCGAAAGATCAAATTTAGTATTACTTTGCATTTTAAAGCCACCGTTTCATTTTGGTTGGTCCTCTCTGGGCACTCAATTTCATGTTAAATATTGCAAGTTCCATAAGGAGCATGCGAGTCATATCAGCTTTGCACTTCTAGTTCACGTAGCGTTTCAAATGTGTAACTTTATTTACTCTGTGTGTGTGTGTGTGGAGGGGGGGGGGGTGCGTGTGAACGCAAAAAAGCGCACAAATGGGTAGCAGACCGTGTCTTTCTTAGTAACAAATGGGTTTATTTGCTTGGAACCCACTTTTTTCCAGGACCCCACTTTTTTCTAAGTGCGCGGGAGTGCTCTTTTAGTGCATGGGAGTGCAGTTGTAGTGCATGAGAGTGTTTTAAGTACACAGGAGTGCTCTAACCGGGACGGAGAAAATACTGTCAATTTTCAGAGAAATTTTGAAGAAAAGTCGACCTATTTCGTCGTCTATAGGAGACGAACTAGGTCCACTTTTTAGACGGAAAGAGCCAATTTTGACTTAGATTCTTACATTTCTAGAAGAAGTTTGCGTTCTTTCCGTCAAAAAAATCACTTTCCGAATCCTACATTCTTAAATAAACCCAGTTCTGATGACTTGCAAGTATGTGTGTGTTTGTGTGTGTGGGTGTGATTGTGTTTGTGTGTGTGTGTGTTGGTGCGTGTGTGTCAGTGTGTTGTGTTTTAATTTTATTTTTAAAAAAAGTTTTTCTCCATATTCGGGACTTCAACTCTTGGTCTTTGATTCCGTGGCAGTCCATTTGTCAGTCAGTTGGTTGGTCGGTTCGTCACTTCGCATTTTACCTTTTAGTTTAAAACTTTTTTGCTTTGTCTTAAGAACCGATTATGATTACTGATACTATGGAGATACTTCAGCCAAATCTCAGACCTTTGGGCCATTCATCTTTGCTCGCCCTCAAAGGTCAAGGTCGCTGAAATCAATAATACAATAAAAACTTTAAGCGCTTCATCTCAAAATTGACTGAACCGATGTCGATATTTTTACTTGCAAATATTTCACGTATTGGCTTGTCATTCTGTGCAGTTATTTTGCATAATTCTGTAGGATAAATTGAGCCAGCGGCAGTCTAACGTCGCCCAAAAAATTGACACTTTTTGAAAATGGTGCTTTTCACCTATGTGTGCTATGTGTTTCACCGTTGAATATCTTGTCATCTTTTTAAAGTTCTCAATGATCAAAGCCTGTTTTATTATTTTTTTAAACCTGATACTGCTTTGTATAATTGCATGTAATCTGTGATCATTTGTTAACATTTTATCTTCTTACTCCAGCGACTTATCACTCGTGGAGGTTCAGGGGGTTGCTGTATAAATAGTATCCCCACTTTCTGGAAATTTAGTGCTTTAAATTCCCACTGTCGTTGTCTTTCTCATTTGTTCTTTCTCAGTCCTACCCTGTTCTATCAATCTACTATACTATCTTCTTCGCTAGACCAATCACCTACCCTTTTTCTTAAAAATTATTCCGGGACAAAACTCCTCATTTGTGTGTGAGGTCTGTTGTATCAGCTTGGGAATATTGGACGTTTTCTGCCAAATGGTCACTAGGGCTTCCTATGATATTATTATTTAGGCATTTTATATGTATGTGTTTCGTTGATATTTTATAATGATGTTTGTATTCTATTTTGTTTTTGTAAACGGGGGTTTGATAAATTAGAGTATAGCCTCAGCGTCCCCTGCGTGGGATGCCTTTATTGTACAGTGACAAGCTGGTGGAGTGTCTTCAGTGTTACCACTGGGGTTGTTTCAGCAGATCTTTTATGCGGATCAGCGGTGAGTCCTCTTTCAGCCCAGTTGTGGTCTTGATTTTGTAGTCTTGATTCGGCTCTTTGCAGTCCGCTGGAACCTGTAAGCAATGAATAACTATCTCCATCGATTTTATTTTTTTCCGATTCCGTTCCTAGTAAGCTTATCTATCTTACCTTGTTTCAACACTCCTGTAACAGCGGGGAGCGGGAGTTGGCTCATTGATGTGCGCCATGGCAAAACATTGACTCAGTGATGTACGCCCCATGGCAAAACAATATAAATGTTGAATGTTAAGCGGTTGCACTGCAGACCGTATAGACAGTGATTCAAGGCCCAATGATTGCTTTGAGTGCCGATACAAAAATGACCTGACCCTGCATAGGCCCCAACCTTTGTACGACGGTGCGACATTTATCGCACTAATAATTCTGGCACCAAAAAAAAAAGGGGGGGGAGGGCGGGGTGGAGAGAGAGAGAGAGAGAGAGAGAGAGAGAGAGAGAGAGAGAGAGAGAGAGAGAGAGAGAGAGAGAGAGAGAGGGGTCATTGGTTTTTTTAAAAATTATCTTTACATTATGTTTTTACTGCACTATTTTGAGTTATTGCAGTAAATAGACAACCATGAAATAAAACAATATTACGTCAGATCCGCATATCAAAATTCGTAAATTGAACAGCGTCGATTTTAAAAAGGAGAAAAACGCACAGATGAAGGTAAATAATTATGAGTCTTCTTTTAAATAATTAATTTAAAACTGTGCAAGTAGGCTATATCACGAAACATGAGGCTTTGTGTAAGTATGAGTTAATGTGGTATGCGTGTATGTTGTTTGTCTGTGTTGTCACCAGAAAAGTGTAACTGATCTATCAATTGTGATGGGTGTTTTGCATATGACTGTTTTGTTGTTGTTGTTTTTAAAATGTACTATGTCGTTATTTTATTATGAGATGTGTGATGATAGTGTGGACTTTACTTCTATGTTTCCCCGTGGTGTTGCCGGGAGTTTCTGTATAAATAGTATCCCCACTTTCTGGAAATTTAGTGCTTTAAATTCCTACTGCCGCTGTCTTTCTCATTTGTTCTTTCTCATTCCTACTCTGTTATATTAATCTACTATACTATCTTCTTCTTTGTTAGACCAGTCCTACCTTTTTTCTTGAAAGCTTTTCCAGGACAAAACTCCTCATTTGTGTGTGAGGTCTGTTGGATCAGCTTGGGAATATTGGACGCTTTCTGACAAATGGTCACTAGGGCTTCCTATGATATTATTATTTAGCAATGTAGGCATTTTATATGTACGTGTTTTGTTAATATTTTATAATGATGTTTGTATTCTATTTTGTTTTTGTAAACGCGGGTTCGATAAATTAGAGTATAGCCTCAGTGCCCCCTGTGTGGGATGTCTTTATTGTACAGTGACTGGCTGGTGGAGTGCCTTCAGTGTTATTATCAGGGTTTATTCAGCAGATCTTTTATGCGGATCAGGGGCGAGTCCCCTTTCAGACAAGTTGTGGTCTTGATTTTGTGTTCCTAATTCAGTTCTTTGCAGTCCGCTGGACCCTGTAAGCAATGAATAACTAACCAACTAATTACCTTTATGTAGTTCGTCAGTATCCAAACGTACCACTTCCCCATTCATAGATTAAGATTTATAGCCCAATCAGTCAGTAAACTTGAAGAATGTGTGACTAGAACGAAACATCATCTTCTATTTTTCACAATCACAAGAATTCGATTAAAACACGCATTTGAAATTTGATTTATTTGCTACTTGTATAGACCTTGATATATACCTAAAATAAGAAACAAATTTCATGTTTTATTTCTGTTGTGTTTTTTTTCTTTCATTTGTGGCACCAATCTTTGGACTCACTGATTGTACTTGACCAGGCGTTCCCAATGCCCTGAGAAACAGTGGGTTCAGTGCTGTACTCCAACAGCCAATAAAATGAAGCATTGAATGTCAGGAGATAACATCACAGCCTGTACAGGCAGCGGTTTAAAGCCCCTTGAAGGCCTGGAGAACTCAACACACACACCCACCTTCCAAAAGGGACCTAAAACATGTATGTGACACTGCGCCCCTACTCCTACAGATGAGAGTATATACCGGGTCTAGTGTGTGCACGCACGCATCCCATCTCACGCAATTTAAAGATCCTGGTGCTGGTGTCCTAGACAGGTGCTCGTGTCCTAGACAGGTGAGTGCCGGCAACACAAATACACCCAACAAACACTAGGTCCTTTCTCCCCATCCCCAGTAATACAGGATTGTGCTCAGTCATCTGGGAGTCAGACTATGCGCCCAAAGGCTGCAAGTGGACGACGCGGGTAGTTTAATAAATATAATAAACTAACACTAGCCGTCTTCCGCCCAGAAGGATCAGCCCTGTTCACTCTTGGTTTTTTGACAGCCATCTCCTTCGTCATCTTCTGTAGAGTCCGCTGGACCTAAAGCAATAATCATGTAATGTAATGTAATCTTCTGTAGAATTGCCGCCCGAGAACGCAACCCTTCAAGTTCCATTTCCTCAGCTGTCTTAGTCTCTCTGACTTCAACCTTAGGTGTCTTGCGGCTGTGACGCGACTACCCTTGAATCTATTCCCACTCTGACGCCAGGTGTCGCAGGTTAGCAAAATCCGCTTCGCCGTCTTGCAGCATGCGTTTCAGTTCCCAAACTAAACCTATCATTACTTCCCATCAACAAACTGATCACAAAGGAGCTCTGTTCCACAGGCCCAGTTCTTTGTGCTTTCTCTGAACACTGCTGAAAAGGTCAAAAATGGCACTCGCATAATCGCGCACATTTTTAGATGATTCTTGGACCCTCTCTGTAAGTGCTCTTGTCACAGCAGGCAAACTTTCTTTTCTTGGTCCCCGAAAGCATTGCGAAGTATAACAAATGCTTCTTTTACTGAACTGAACTGCACGCCGCATGAGCGGGTCTCTCTTTTTGCCGCTTTTTCCGTGTCAAGTACAATCTGGACTGAGTTATCTTCATCTGTATCTTTGCTGCGGACTTCATGGCTTATCTTAATTGGAAGGTTCGTGAAAGGTTCTTGGAGATTCACGAACATTTTTTTCAAGGTTCTCAGATCCCAAACCTAGGTTCCTAAACCTTTTGGACAAAAAGGGGTTCAGAAACCTAGGTTCGGGATCTGACAACCTCAAAAATAGGTTCGTGAACCTCTACCAATTAAGATATGCCATTAGGTGCCATTAGGGTAGCTTGGCTTTCCAAGCATCCGGGACTGGGTCTCTTACCTAAAATGAAATGTTGCCCTACCCAGGGGGTGATGGAGATCGAACCCATGCCCTTTCGTTTGGGAAACTTTGGAGAGCAGTTCTCTGCCTCGAGGATAACATCTCCCACAGCATTCATAAACAGTTTTCATTTTTGTGGCCATGTTGTGGCTCGGATTTATTCTAAAGGAACAAACTGAAAAATGACCTAAGTAGCGACCTGAACCTTTGAGAAAATGCAAAGATCAAGGACATGCAGCAAGCATATGCAGGAGTGCATTATCGTTATCAGACCATTCGTTCAATGCATTAAACTCATAGTCTATGCCAGAGTGCATTATCGTTACCAGACCATTGGTACAATGTATTAAACTCGTAGTCTATGCCAGAGTGCATTATCGTTATCAGACCATTCGTACAATGTATTAAACTCGTAGTCTATGCCAGAGTGCATTATCGTTATCAGACCATTCACACAATGTATTAAACTCGTAGTCTATGCCAGAGTGCATTATCATCTTCAGACCAGACTATTCATACAATGTATATTTCTCGTAGCTATGTCAGATTGTTTTTTTTATTTTTAGAAAATTCATACAATGTAGCCTTTGTTAGTGTATAAATTATTATCATATTCAGACCATTCATACAATGTATTATACTCGTAGCCATGTCAGTGTAATTTACCATTTTTAAACCATTCGTATAATGTATTACATTCGTAATCTATGTCAGTGTGTAATACAGTTTCCATTTTAATGGACTAAACTCGCAGTCGATTTCAGTGTGTAACATAATTTTCAGATCATTCGTATAATGTATTAAACTCGTATCCATGTCACATAGTATTATCATTTTTAGACCATTCATACAATGTATTAAACTCGTAGTCTATGCCAGTGTAACTTGCCTGAATAAAACAACAAACACCACAGCAGTTTACTATAGTTCTTGTGCTAAAATGTCTTGAGGAAAAGTGAAGCATAAACAAATAGCACTCTATAGCGCTGTTTCATAATGAAAGCGAAAGTGGCGGATCGGTTGCGGCCCTTGGGTTCGGCTAGTTCCGGTTGAAGCAAGAAAGATGGAGGGTTATATAAATTATATTTCTCTTGTACAATCGTTCAAATTTTACTCAGGATGGCTGCTTGCCTAAACATTGATTGCTGATTTGTTTGTTCAGTAGGCCTAATTCGTTTGTCAGTGACCTACATTCACGAGAAATTCGAAGTCTCTTTCTTTTTCTTTGCTTTAATTTTTTAATTGAGAAATTTTAATTTTGCACTTTATCTAGAAGATAACATTATTATACAGTAGAATAATTTTTGTTTTTTATTCAGTGAAGCAACTGCAATTATGTCTTATTATTTTCAGTCTTTCAGTTGTTATTATTATTAGTTGTAATAGTATTGTTATTGTTATTATCATTATTACCATATATTAATTATTAGTTGTCTGTTGGTGCTGCTGTATTATTATTATTATTATTATTATTATTATTATTATTATTATTATTATTATTATTATTATTATTATTATTAGTTGTAGTTGCATTGTTATTATTATTATTTTTATAATTATTAATTACTCTAATAATTACGATTATTATTAATATTATGATGATTATTTTGTATTATTACTCTTATTATTATAATGATTATTATTATTATTATTATTATTATGATCTAGGATGGATCTAAGGCATGGAAGAATGGGTGAGTGTTGTAGTTGTGTATACATAATACTGTGGAATAATTATCTGTGTGTTAAATGTGTACGCATGGGTATGTGGCTGGTTATCTGTTTATGCATGTGTGTTAGTGTTTATATATTTGTATTTTGGTATGGAAGTTGTTTTTGATAGTATATCAAATGTATCAATATTGTATGTCCATGTTTGTAATAATTTTGATGTTGTTATTTCCTTCCTTATTGCACTGCTAAACAAATATCCATGCCTTGTGTTTGGACAATAAAGAATCTTGAATCTTGAATCTTGAATCTTTTTTTACATTGTTGTAATCTTTCCGAATCAGTCGCAAACGTTGTTCCCACAGTGGTTTCAGTGTTTTGTTAGCTGGTAATGTGTGTAACTTGACAATGCGCCCTTCAATTACTTTTCCTGCGAAATTAGGGCAGCAAACGCAATACTGTTTTCCTCCGCCACAAGTCTTCCGACTACATTCGGCCATGCTTAATACTCAACCGGAACTAGCCGGTGTCCGTGGCATAGGTGAAGGCAGGGCCGGATAACTCTATCTGCACTAGTTTTGCAACAGCGCTATAGTACATTGAAATGAATGAGTCAGAAAATGTAGGATATTCTTGTCTTGCACATACATTTCATTTCCAGACGATTCATACGATGTATAAACTCGCAGTATATATCAGAGTATATTATCATTTTCAGACCATACATACAATGTAGTGATGTATGTCAGATTGTATTATCATCTTCAGACCAGAAAATTCATCCAGTGTATATTTCTCGTAGCCAATGCCACAGTGTATTACCATTTTCAGACAATTCATAAACTCGTAACCTATGTCAGAGAGTATTTTATTATTTTCAGAAAGTTCATACAATGTATAAACTCGTAGCCTATGTCAGACTGAGGGAATTGTGATTTTCAAACGAGACGACTAAAACAATGCATTAAACTGGTAGCCTGTGTCAGTGTATTGGAATATTTTCAGACCATCCGTACAACGCACTACTCGTATACTATGTCAGAGAGGTTTTCTTTTATTTTCATACCTTTCATACTATGCATAAAACTCGTAATCCATGTTATTGTGTATTATCATGTATAGAATATACATACAATGAATTAAATTTGTAATCTATGTCAGAGAGAATTATTATTGTCAAACCATTCATACAAAGTATTAAACTCGTAGCCTTTGTCAGTGTATCTTATCATTTTCAGACTATTCCTACAATGAATTAAAGTCTGTGTCTGAATGTATTATAATTTTCAGACCATTCATGCATTGAATTAAATCTATGTCTGAATGTATTATAATTCTCAGACCATTCATACAATGAATTAAAGTCTATGTCTCAATGTTTATAACTTTCAGAGCTTTCATACGATGTATTAAAATCCTAATCTATGTCTATTTTCTCTATTTTCTATTCTGTCCCGTAACCCGGAGGTTGTAGGGGCACCACAGATGATCGCTTAACCAGCATACTCCATCTTTCTCTGTCCTCAGCAACCCTGATGGCTTCGCTCAGCGTCAAACCAGTCCACTCTCGAATGTTGTCGTCCCACCTCTTTTTCGGTCTCCCCCTTCTTCTACCTCCTTGTACTGTTCATTGCAGAATAGTCTTTGCAAGGCCTGATGATCTGGTGACGTGGCCATACCATCGGAGTTTCCGTTTCTTCACCACTGTGAGCAGGTCATCGTGTTGTCCAATGGCTTGTGTAATGGTCTGTCGGACTTCGTCGTTGGTGATGTGTTGGGTATAGGAAATGCCCAGAAGTCTTCTGTAGCACCTCATCTCCATGCTTTGTTTTCTTCGTTGGAGATCTGCTGTGAGGGTCCATGCTTCGCAAGCATATAGGAAGATGGAGATGACAAGGGAGCGCAGCAGTTTTACTTTGGAATATAGACTGATGGTCCTGTCTTTCCAAATGGGCTTCAACCTTGTCAGGGCAGCAGTTGTTTGTTCGATCCTGGAGAGGACTTCCTGTCGGGACCCATTGTCTGATACAATGGCTCCTAAATATTTGAAGCTATGCACTGTGTTGAGGGATTGGCCTTGGACTTTGATGTCCGTGTTGATGCCATTGGTGTGTTGTTGGTCATCATTTTGGTCTTCTCTGCACTTATTTCCATTCCATAAGCTTTGGAGGTGGTGTCAAGCCTCTGTACCAGTTGTTCAAGTTCTTGTTCCTCTCCAGCCAATCCATCATTGTCATCCGCAAAACGAAGATTGGAGATTGCTCTACCCCCTATTCTGACTGTGCCTTCATGATCTGCAAGAGCATCTGACATGATGCGCTCTAAGAAGATGTTGAAGAGTGTTGGAGAGAGTAGGCATCCTTGACGCACACCGATTGTTGTTCTGAACCAGTTCCCGATGGCGCTGTTGTGGAGGACTGCACTGGTAGCCTTGTCATACAGGCTTTTGATGACTTCAATAATTTTATGGCTGATGTTGTACACTTTCATTGTTGCCCATAGAGTTGCATGCCAGACTCGGTCAAACGCCTTCTTGAAGTCTATGAACACATAATATAGATTTTGTTGGTGCTGTAGGTATTTCTCACAGATTATTCTGAGGTTGAAAATCTGTTCAGTGGTACTTCGCCCTGTCCTGAATCCTGCTTGTTCTTCAGCTATGATTTGTTCAGCTTGGGGTTTCAACCTGTTGAGTATTATTTTCACGAGGACCTTGCTGGGATGGCTGATGAGGCTGATGGTGCGGTAATTTTCACAGTCCTGAAGGTTACCTTTTTTGGGAAGAGTGATGACAAGGGACTGGGTCCATGGTATAGGCCACTCCCCACTCTGCCAGATCTTGTTACAGATAATGGTGAGGGCATCAATCATCGCTTCTCCTCCTGCTTGTAGCAGTTCTGCGGGTATGTTGTCCATTCCCGCTGACTTCCCTTTCTTTAGCGATTGCACTGCTGCCTCAACTTCTTCCCGGAGAATTGGGAGGATTTCTTCTTCTTCTCTGTTCTCGGGACATGGTAGAACTGATGGGTCTCCATTTGGTGTATGGTTGTAAAGGTCAGAGCAGTACTCCGTCCATCTGTCCAAGACTTCTTGTTCTTCTGTAAGGCATATGCCAGACTTGCTTTGGATCGTGGAGACTTTGGGCTGTTTGACACTTGTCAGCCGTTTCACAGTCTGGTAGGCCTTCTTGCTGTTGTTCTTGTTCAGACTGTTCTCTATTTCCTGGCATTGATCTTCTATCCAGTTCTCCTTTGCTGTGCGCATGCCTTTTCGGATGTCATTGTTGATTTTTCGGTAGACATCAGCTCCCTGTGAGGTGTTCTTTTTTTTTTTTTAATCTCTCTTCGTTTATCACACAGATACAAAAGTTCAGGTGTGATCCACGGCTTTTTCTTTGGTCGGTGCTTGCCAAGGATCTCAGTGGCGGCATCTGTCACAGCTGAGTTGAAGGTGGTGGTCATGGTGTTGACATCTACTTCACCAGCCCCCAAAATGAGCAGTGGTGCAAATTTTCCTCCATTTGTGGCCTGAAATAGTTCAGCCACCTCCGGGTCTTGCAGTTTGTCCAGGTCGAACTTCAGTCTGTATTTACTCTCTTCAAGTGGAGCCGAAAAGACATCATCACGAGATCGTGGTCACTTCCGATGACTGCTCCTATGTCAGAGTTTTATTATAATTTTCAGACTATTCATAAAATGTATAAAAGAAATCGTAGCCTGTGTCAGGGTTTTATTATCATTTTCAACCCATTCATATAATGTATTAAACTGGTAGCCTTTGCCAGTTTTATTATCATTTTCAGACCATTCATACAGTGTATTAAACTCGTAGTCCATGTCAGAATGTATATCATTTTCAGACCATTCATACAATGTATTAAACTGGTAGTCTATGTACATGGTTACGTACAAGCCAATTTTGTGGCTTACACGTTCAGAAGAAGTACACAAACTAATTAATGTCTTGGACACATTGCTGCTATAGCTTGGACTGGACGCGTTATACAAGGGATCAACATCTGCTTGAAAGTTCACCTCAAGTCACCGAGCCGTGCAGACGTGTTTTGCAAGCGCTCTCACGGGTGACTGATTAGAGCAGGCCTATAACAGACTCTATAGTCTAGCCTGTGTGAACACTGTGAAAAATACGCTGCAGTAATGTAATTATTCTTTCACCTCTCATCTTTGTGTGCGAGCCGTGTATTATTGCAGGAAGAAAAAGAAAGAAGTTAATAAGATGTTAGCATACCTGTCAAGGGTTGTTGGGGTTGTGGTGTAGCAATTTATCAGAAAAACCATAGCAAATGGAGGTTTGGTGTAGCACTAATGTGAATCACGCGATTCGCAACAAAACTGGAAACTTCTGCGTCCAATATATAAACACACACATCCAATGTGTTTACAAATTTATTGTAAAATCTTGTTAATGCACAACACTTTAGCTATTATCATTATCATTATAAACATTTTCAAATTTCATATACGTTTTTCAAA
The DNA here is from genome assembly GCA_036898135.1 of Oncomelania hupensis. Classification (NCBI taxonomy): domain Eukaryota; kingdom Metazoa; phylum Mollusca; class Gastropoda; order Littorinimorpha; family Pomatiopsidae; genus Oncomelania; species Oncomelania hupensis. Next base: position 356,728 of record JBAHVR010000424.1, on the reverse strand, counting down.
ATAAAAGTGAAAATGCAAAAAAAAAAAAAAAATAAAGAGAGAGAGAGAGAGAAAAGAAATTGGTAGGAAAATCTCCTATTTTGTCTCAAGACCAGGTTCAGCATCACATCATTTACATGGCTTCCATGTAGATCTAAACTTTCCTAGCACTGGTAAGGAAAACAATTTTTTTAAGGCATCAGTAGACTCAATAAAGTTTAGTAATAGCATATGAGTAACTCATATGCTATTACTAAACTTTATTGAGTCTACTTTCTTTGGACTTCTCCAATAGGCCTTCAAAATCCTTATCGGTTTCCCATTCAGGCAGGTGCCTTCCTGGTCGTTTGAGTTTTTTAGGTGGAGGCTTTGCCATTTTCTTTGTTCAACTCCGTCTGTCTCTCCCTCACAAAGACTGATCGTAGACTGAAGTTCTGAACGAACACGTGTTGCGGAAGTGCGGTGCTTTTACTAAGTGTCTTTAAACCGGACTCGACCGGAACAGACTACTTTCGCGCGAAAACCCCCTTGGTTAAAAAATATTATCGTCACTTTTGAAAAATTGCGTAGCAGCTTTGTGATACGCCGTAGCAATGGGCAAAAATTTTAAAATGCGTAGCGCTACGCAAAAATCCGTAGCACTTGACAGGTATGTGTTAGAGATGCTGTGACTGACTTAACAGTTCAGTGGATGCAGAAATTGTTAAAATATGATGTGCTTTGACGGTTAGTTTGGAAAGTGACAGACAGTGCAGTTTTTTCAGTTGTTCGTGCCGTGTAGTATTAATATTAGCTGACTTGTGATGGAAATAACTGATTATTTTGTCTCATCATCAAGTAAAAGGAAAGACGCTCCATCAGCCGCCGAAAGTGACTCCAGCCCGGTTTTGTGTCAAGAAAGAAAACGCCTGAATCAAAGTTTGGGTGAGTCTTTTGAAGATAATACAGCTGCTGCTAAGAAAATGTCGCTACAAGAGACGCTTGAAGCTATGCAGCGTAGTTTGGAAACTTTGGCTACCAAAGATGACATTCATGAGCTGAGAGAGGGGATGAAAGGAGAGATGGATAGAATGAAAGCCAACTTTGAGAAAATAGCTGATAAGATGTCTGAAAGATATGAAATGCTAGTATCAAGATGCCTAGAGATGGAAATAAAAATGGACTCACTGATTAAAAAAAATGAATGAAAATCAATGAAGAAAATCAAGGACAATTTAAAGGAAGAATTGAACACAACCATAAATACAATGAAGTCGAAAATGGAAGAAGTCAGAAGTGAGATAAATGATCTTGAACAGTACGGGAGGCGCTGGAACTTTTCAATGTGGAGGAGAGGAGAGGGGAGAGGGCTGAAGAGACGGCAAAGAAGGCATGCAGAGTTTTCACAGAGCTGATAGGAGTGGACACTAAACCAGATGACCTTGAGGCGTGCCACAGAGTCGGTGCTGAGGGAAGCAGCGGTCAAGCTGGCAGGAGACGGCCCATCATAGCCAGGTTCAAGGATAGAGCGCTGAGGGACTCCATTCTCACAAACAGGAGGAGGTTGAAGGGGCAGAAGATGTCGGTGGGTGAGGACCTCACACCAGAGAATGCCAGACTATGTAGATTTTTTTTAGATTTTTAGATTTTAATGCTTTATTGTCCCTTTTTATCGGGAAATTCTGGGCCGCCTCCCCTGTGAAAGGCGTAGTCGCAGCCTGTGGCGCGCCCAAACCCAACCTACCTAACATTAGTTGTGATTTTTTTAAATTTAGAAATTCTTTAAATTTTTGAAATTTTTTGAAATTTTGCTGGGGGAGCAAACCGGAGTACCCGGAGAAAACCCCCGAGACGTTGCCCGAGTCGAAAGTAAATAATATTCGGAGAAACATAAAGAAGCATACAAGCATGCCTAGAGATGGAAATAAAAGTTGACTCACTGATTAAAGAAAATGAATCAATGAAGAAAATCAAGGACAATTTAAAGGAAGAATTGAACACAACCAGAAATACAATGAAGTCGAAAATGGAAGAAGTCAGAAGTGAGATAAATGATCTTGAACAGTACGGTTTCTCCGAATATTATTTACTTTCTCTCTTTCTCTCTCTCTCTCTCTCTCTCTCTCTCTCTCTCTCTCTCTCTCTCTCTCTCTCTCTCTCTCTCTCTCTCTTCTCTCTCTCTCTCTCTCTCTCCTGTCTTGTGCGTTGTGTCGACTCTCTCCCTCTCTCATAATATTCGGAGAAACATAAAGAAGCATACAAGCATTCTGCTACACTGTCTTCATGGACAGTGAACGGAAAGGTTTTTGCCAAACTAAAAAACAACAAAAACATTCGAATCAAGTTTGGCACGAACATTGATAAACTATTTACCAAAGAAATGTCTGCTACAGCCAGTGTTGAGGAAGGGACGTTGATGAAGGAAATGGATTAAAACAGTGATAGAGGACACTTGAATTTTCAGCTTCCAGGAGGTTTGTTTGTGGCTTTTAATTTTGGTCTCTGTCAATGATTTGTTGTTTGTTGGTGCTCTTCTATGGTTGTATTCCAATTGTTTAAAACATTATGTACTTACATTTTTGCGTTAAATGTATCCCTTTTTTGTGAGTATTAAAATAATTGGATCCTTTAAATGCTAATAATTGAGTTAATGCTTGATCTAGACTGTTTTTTAAACTTGGATTCATAATCATGATTTTAAAAAAAATATATATATATTTTTTTTAAATGCAAATGGTAAATCACCTAACCACCTTCCAACTGAAGTAGTTGCAACAAATGAACACCTAGTCGTATATTATTTATTATTGAGACCATTGGAAAATGGGAAATAAGGGCTGGTATGGCACATACATGTAAATATTTAATTATAATTAGATGTATATATGGCGAGCATTGCATTTCAGACATGTGTTTACGTGTGCCTATGTTTATTTTTGGCGACATGTAATGTGTGATGTGTTTTTGCGATTGGCGTGCCGCGACTTCGAGCTGGCAAGTAGGCTTGCTCCGGCCTTCAGCTCAGCGTTGTGTCGACTCTCTCTCTCTCTCTCTCTCTCTCTCTCTCTCTCTCTCTCTCTCTCTCTCTCTCTCTCTCTCCTGTCTTGTGCGTTGTGTCGACTCTCTCCCTCTCTCCTGTCTTTTGCGCTGTGTCGACTCTCTCTCCCTCTCTCTCTTTCTCTCTCTCTCTCTCTCTCTCTCTCTCTCTCTCTCTCTCTCTCTCTCTCTCTCTCTCTCTCTCTCTCTCTCCCTCTCTTGTCTTTTGCGCTGTGTCAACTCTCTCTCCCTCTCTCTCTTTCTCCCCCACCCCTATTTTCTCTTGGCTCTCTCTTGGCATATACGTAGATTGATTGATTGGTTAATTATTTGTTGAATGTGCTTGACCATTAAGTCCAGTAAAACATTTGATTGGCAGTGTCAATCCATTTTCAGTTGATAATGTCATGATAACTTGTTTATGTATATGTACTTTTAGGCTGGATGAATATCAATTATTGATTAGAAAGTGAAGTCAGAAAAAAAATGTCTTGAAGCATTATATTGTTTTATGAAATTCTGAAATGGTGTGATAGTTGTCTACTGTGTTGCATAAACTTTGTTGTAAATTTATCCATTCTATTAACATTATCATATTAAATAATTCAAGAATGTATTGTTTGTTTGAAAACTCTATTCAATATGTGATATTATTTTTTTTCTTTATTTTTTTTTCTTTTTTTTTGGAGGGGAAGGGGGGGGGGGCCTAAACTTGAAATTGTTTTTTTCAGGTTATGTGCAGCTTAATTAATTATTTGTAACCATTGTTATGCGTCGATGGTGGCCGAAATCGGTTTATTTTTCTTATTTTTGTTTTTATTCTTTTGGGTATAAATTTTTAGTTTATTGAGGAGTAAGTTTGTTTTTTTCTGCAAAATGTTTGTATGTGATGTATATGTTGGGATTTTTTCCCCATTTTCCCATCTATCACTGAAAAAAATTGTCGAAACACAGTGTTGGATTGTAAGTGATGTATATTGTTATGTTTACCTATAGAGGCTCAGTTATGCTATATTTCATTATCTGTGTTTATTTGTTTTATGAATATTTATTCTTCTTCTCTCTCTACACTTGCTTTTTCTATCAACATTTCTTCATGGGACCTAAACATATGTATTTGTTATCAATTCTGGTTTTAGTCTGCCGATGCTCTCGATGTCAAATAATTTGAAGAAAAGCATGTTGCACTATTATTATATATTTATTGTATTATTGCTTTTTATGTCTCTGGGTTCCTGTAATTTTTTTTTCAATATAATTTGTTATGTGTGATGGTCTAAAGGTTATGTCCATGAACTGTCAGGGTCTTGCTGATTTTAAGAAACGTCGTGATATTTTCCATTACTTAAGATCAAAGGCTTATAACATTTATTTATTACAGGATACTCACTTTGAAAAAAAAATAGAGAACTATATTAGAGCTGAGTGGGGTCACACTTGTCATTTTGCTTCTTTTAGTTCCAATGCCCGGGGTGTTGCTGTGCTATTTAATAGCAATTTTGAATTTAAAATTAATAAAATGTTTACAAGTCTAGATGGCAATTATATAATTATTTCGGTAAGAATACTGGATAAAGACTTTTTAATCATTAGTTTGTACGGCCCTAACAGAGACGACCCCGAATTCTATTGTAATTTAAAACAACGTATTCTAGAGTTTAGATATGATCAGATAATACTAGGGGGCGACTGGAATCCAGTGCACAATTTTTCGTTAGACTATTTTAATTATAAACATAATAATAATAATAATAATAATAATAATAATAATAATAATAATAATAATAATAATAATAATACAGGATGCTATGTACGCGCCTTTCCCCAAGGCTCAAAGCGCGGCGATCTATACCAACATACACGCTCACCTGTCTCATTTACCCTCACATACACCAAATACACATACATCACTCAAACAGGTGGTGCAAAGGCAGGAAGATCGCTATTAGAAGACGGAAGAAAATCGAATTTTTATTTTTGAAATTTTTATATTGACTGCATCCTGTACCATTATTGAACAATAATACCAAAGCACTAGAACACGTTCATGAATTGATGATAGATTTAGACTTGATAGATGTTTGGAGAGACTTAAACCCCGAGTTAAAGAGATTTACGTGGCGAAAAAGTAATCCCTTACAGCAAAGTCGTTTGGATTTTTTCTTAGTCTCTGAATCTCTACTAAATTTTTCGGTCGACGCAGACATCCACCCCGGATATAGAACTGACCATTCTATTATTTCTTTATCACTAAATGTTACTAAGGATGGGAGGAAACGAGGTCATTGAAATTTAATAGTTCCTTGCTTAGAGATAAGAAGTATGTCCTATCCTATCCTGTCCCATAACCCGAAGGTCGTAGGGGCACCACAGATGATCGCCTAACCAGCATACTCCATCTTTCTCTGTCCTCAGCAGCCCTCATGGCCTCGCTCAGTGTCAAACCAGTCCATTCTCGAATGTTGTCCTCCCACCTCTTTTTCGGTCTCCCCCTTCTTCTACCTCCTTGCACTGTGCCTTGCAGAATGGTCTTTGCAAGGCCTGATGATCTGGTGACGTGGCCATACCATCGGAGTTTCCGTTTCTTCACCACTGTGAGCAGGTCATCGTGTTGTCCAATGGCTTGTGTGATGGTCTGTCGGACTTCGTCGTTGGTGATGTGTTGGGTATAGGAAATGCACAGAAGTCTTCTGTAGCACCTCATCTCCATGCTTTGTATTCTTCGTTGGAGATCTGCTGTGAGGGTCCATGCTTCGCAAGCATATAGGAAGATGGAGATGACCAGAGAGCGCAGCAGTCTTACTTTGGAATGTAGACTGATGGTTCTGTCTTTCCAAATGGGCTTCAACCTTGTCAGGGCAGCAGTTGTTTGTGCGATCCTGGAGAGGACTTCCTGTCGAGACCCATTGTCTGACACAATGGCTCCTAAATATTTGAAGCTGTGCACTGTGTTGAGGGATTGGCCTTGTACTTTGATGTCCGTGTTGATGCCATTGGTGTTGTTGGTCATCATTTTGGTCTTCTCTGCACTTATTTCCATTCCATAAGCTCTGGAGGTGGTGTCAAGCCTCCGTACAAGCTGTTAAAGTTCTTGTTCCTCTCCAGCCAATCCATCAATATCATCCGCAAAACGAAGATTGGAGATTGCTCTGCTCCCTATGCTGACTGTGCCTTCGTGATCTGCAAGAGCATCTGACATGATGCGCTCTAGGAAGATGTTGAAGAGTGTTGGAGAGAGTAGGCATCCTTGACGCACACCGATTGTTGTTCTGAACCAGTTCCCGATGACGCTGTTATGGAGGACTGCACTGGTAGCCTTGTCATACAGGCTTTTGATGACTTCTATAATTTTAGGGCTGATGTTGTACACTTTCATGGTTGCCCATAGACGAATGGGCAACCATGATGAAGAAGTATGTAGAGGAAGTTAATCTAGTCATTAAAAATGTTATAGCAGAATACGCTGCTACTCCCTACCTACCTGAATGTTCCCTCAATGTTCCCTTTTCTGAACTGCAATTTGTAATAAGTGATCAGCTATTTCTAGATACTCTGTTTATGAAAATTAGAGCTCAGACAATTTCTTATGCAACAATGAAAAAAAAGACTGATAACGAAAAAGAACTACAATTACTATAGAGACTTTAGAAAAGAAAGATAATCTAAGTGATATGGAAAAATTGGAACTAGAAAATAGCAAAGCAGACTTAGTTTCGATCAGGGAGAAAAGAATGGAGGGGGTTCTGCTTCGCTCACGGGCTAGGTGGATTACAGAGGGGGAAAAGGTTACTTCATATTTTTGTTCATTAGAAAAAAGGAACTACATTAATAAAAGGATAACAAAACTGGATAAAAATTGCATTATTTTATCGGATGAAAAAGATATTGCAAATTAAGTCAGAGATTTTCATTCTAAATTATATTCTGTTAGAGAAGTTGAAGAAGTTGAAATTGCTAATATTGTAGATGATATTCCTACTTTAAATCAGGAAGAGCAAACATCTTTGGAGGGAGAAATCAACTTAGAGGAGGCCTCTTTTGCTTTAAAGAATATGCCGAACAGGAAAAGTCCAGGTAGTGACGGGTTTACTGTAGAGTTCTTTAAATTTTTCTGGTGTAGTCTAAGGGATTTTGTAGTTAGGTCACTAAATGAAGGGTTTAGGAAGGGAGAATTATCGTCAACACAGAAAGAGGGAGTAATAGTTTGTATACCGAAGGGGGATAGGCCTAAGGAGTTCATAAAAAAACTGGAGACCTATTTCCTTATTAAACGTAATATATAAAATTGCTTCATCGTGCATTGCTAACAGACTTAAGTTAGTGTTACCTTCTATTATTAGTGAAGACCAGACTGGTTTTATGCGGGATAGATATATAGGTGACAACATTCGTTTAATTTATGAAATTATCGATTATTTACAAATACATAATAAACCTGGCCTTCTTCTTTGCCTAGACTTCGAAAAAACCTTTGATTCTTTAAGTTGGAATTTTATGTTTAAAGTGCTAAATGCTTTTGGAGGTGGTCCTGACTTCTGTAAATGGATTGCTACCTTCTATTATAACATTAAATCCGCAGTAACTGTGAATGGAGATCTAACGCCATGGTTTCATGTGCAGAGGGGATGTAGACAAGGAGACCCAATTTCATGTTATTTATTTATTATGTGTGTAGAAATTTTGGCAGTTATGATTAAGCAAATTAAAGAAATAAAAGGAATAAAAATTAATAATAACGAAAGTAAAATTTCGCAATATGCAGATGATACTGAAATAATGTTAGAAGGAGACGAAAATTCATTTAGACATTCTATAAGTACTATTGAACGTTTTGGCTCTTTTTCTGGCTTAGTTTTAAATACAGACAAGAGTAGCGCAATCTGGTTCGAATCCCGGATTGGTCAACGTGTGATCATATTATTTTCCCCTTTACCAACAACTGGCCCGCTGGTGTCAGTATAAATCGGTCCAGTAGTCACCTATATGCGAAAGTGTCGTGTGACTATAATCTACAAACAACAACAGCAATCTGGTTAGGTAGTAATAAGAATTATCATACTGTTTACATGCCCCATCTGCGCATGGAATGGAACCCAGAGACATTTAAAATACTTGGAATTATTTTTACAAATGACTTAAAAGACTGTGTTAAATTAAATTTTGAAGCAAAATTTCTGGAAATTAAGATACTATACAAGATATGGTTAAAACGTCAGTTAACGCCAGTTGGTCGGGTTGCTGTGCTAAAATCCTTGATCTTGTCGAAGCTTGTGTATCTATGGCTGTTATTGCCTAATCCACCAGACGATATTGTCAATTCTATTCAAAAAAGTATTTTTACATTTGTTTGGAATAATAAAAATGCTAAGATTTCTAAAACGTCCTCAATGAAAAGTATCTCTGAAGGAGGTATTGGCATTGCAGATGTACGCCATTATATGAAAGCATTAAAAATAACTTGGATCAGAAAGTTGATGAAGACTAAACATAAATGGAAAATTATAATTGAAATTGTAAATGAAAAGGTATTATTAATTAATAAGCTTGGTAACAAATTGTGTATGGAAGAAAATTGTAATCCATTCTGGTATGATGTTCTTAAGGCGTATGAAATTCTGGGAGATAAAATTAGACTTGACTGTGCTGAGGAAATTTTGTCGGAGCCATTATTTTGTTTTATATAATTGGAAGTTTGTTAAATAACAATGGCAATTTTTTTAATTTTCAAGTGTTTGTTAACAAATATAATATTACTACTAACGTTTTAGTGTATTATGGCTGTGTAGAGGCTGTTAAGAGATATGTTCGCCGGTGTGGACTGCAACTAGCTAGCGCCGATGTTGCTGATTATAAACATAGTAAATTGTTGAGACTTATTGGTGCATCTCCTAGAGGTGCGAGGATATTATATGATACATTAATCAAAAATGATGTAAAACCTAACTGTTGTAAAAACTGGGACGGGAGAATAGTGCGTACAGTTGAATGGAAAATAATATTTAAGAAAGCACAGGAAATTAGGGAAATCAAATTGAAGTGGCTGCAAATTAGAATAATTCATAGAATAATAGGAACCAATATAGTATTATCTAACATTGGAGTTAAACAGAGTATTAATTGTACTTTTTGTGAACATGAAAGGGAAAATATACAACACCTTTTCTTTAGATGTCCTTTCGTTCAAACGTTTTGGACTGACTTTGAGAGAGCCCTAAATTCTAAGTGTTATAATGCTATTGCTTTCCACTTCAGCGAACATCTCGTAATATTTGGCTGCGAAATAAATATAAGAACGGACACAATATTAGATTTGTTAATTTTATTATCAAAATCATTCATTTATAAATGCAAAATAGAAAGAAAAACACACTTTACAGGTCCTTTACAGCTGTGCTAAAAAGCCGATACAAAGTAGAAAAAATATATGGCCCTTTTACAAATGAGGTATCAAAAATGTGTACAAGAATGGCACCCGTACTTACCACTGTTTGACGATATATAAGCGCTTATATATATTAGTTTAAATGTATATGTATTTTCCACTGCTTACTAATCTTGGTTTTGTACATTTTGTGAAATGATAATGACCCATGGTGTTCTCTCTTTCTAACTCAATCTCTTTCTCTCTATTTTTCTCTCTCACTTCTCTCTTCCTTCTCCCCACTTTACTTTCTTTTTTAATTTCTCTAAAATACCAAATATGTATGTAGATATTATTGTGAAAGAAATAGAAATCCAAAGAGTATGGCTTTATACATGTGACATAAAGAAACTAATAATTCTTCTTTTTATGTTATAACATTTTCTTCTTATATGTCCATCCTCATTTAGCATTTGAAAATGGAAAATATATTATCTGCATGCATGTTTTGGAGAATAAAAAAGTTTAAAAAACAAACAAACAACAACATCTGCCTTGAATATATCCCACTGTTGAATTTATCTGTGCGTTTTTTCTTGTGAAATATATATGGACCTTGTAGAGGACTGTAGAACATGCCTTGAATACAAGTTGGCATTTTAATTACAACAAAGTGGAAATTATCGCATAGTTGCGATAAAGTGGAAATTATCGCATAGTTACTGTATTATCTGTGGATAAAACCTGAATGATAATAATTTTTTATTCTACATTTGAATGTTTAATTAGTGCGAGCGTTGTGGCCGAGTGGTCTAAGGCGGGACTAACTTGCCTTGTCCACAGGCCAGAAACCAATGGCGCCTCACAGGTGTGGGATCGATCCAGCATCTGGGCGTTATGTTTCTCCGAATGTTATTTACTTTCGACTCGGGCAGTGTTTCGGGGGTTTTCTCCTGGTAATCTGGTTTGCTCCCCCAGCAAAATTTAAAAAAACACAACTAATATTAGGTAAGTTGGGTGTGGGCGAGCCACATGCAGCGACTACGCCTTCCCCAAGAGAGGAATTTTCCCGATAAAAAGGGACAATAAAGTGTCAAGAAATATTCCTATTATAAGACTATTAATGATATTTGTCGTCATTTGTTTTGTTTTATTAAATGACCTTATGTTCATCAATATTTAGCAATCTGAACATTTGCAATCATTAGAATGTTTTATTGTTCATATCTTCAAATTTGTAGTGTTATTATGTCATTAACATTTAAATTGTTAATTGTCTTACATTTAGACTTGTAACAATATTTTATGATTTACATTTAAATGTGTACTATTCCAGAATTCAGATTTTCTGTTCTTATATTCAAATGCGTAGTGTTATTATGTCATTAACATTTAAATTGTTAATTGTCTTACATTTAAACTTGTAGCAATCTTTTATTATTTATTTATTTATTTATTTATTTATTTATTTATTTATTTATTTATGTATAATTTACATTTAAATGTGCTCTATTCCAGGATTCAGATTTGCAGTAATAGTTTGTAATCTTCTTTACAGCTTTCTTTATTGTTATAGGCCTCTCTTTTATGCACTTTTATTCACACATGCTGCCCATGTTTGGGTGCAAAAGGTTTCTGTATAAATAGTGTCCCCACTTTGTGGGAATTTAGTGCTTTAAATTACCACTGTTTCTGGCATTCTCATTTGTTCTTTCTCGTTTCTACTCTGTTCTATCTACATGTATCTTCCTTGTAAGACCAGTCACTTATCTTTTTCTTGAAAACTCTCCCAAAACTCCTTGTGTATGGGGTCTTTTGGATCAGCATGGGGATATTGGATGCTTTCTGCCAAATGGTCACTAGGGCTTTCTATAGTATTATAATTTAGCAATGTAGGCATTTTATATGTATGTGTTTGGTTAATATTTTGTAATGATGTTTATGTTCTCTTTTGTTTTTGTAAGAGGAGGAGGGGGAGTTCAATAAATTAGAATACAGCCCTAGCGCGCCCTGCATGGGATTCCTTTATTGTAAAGTGACCGGCTGGTGGAGTGCCTTCAGTGTTACCATTATGGTTGTTTCAGCAGATCTTTTATACGGATCAGGGGTCAGTCCTCTTTTAACCAAGATGTGGTCCTGATTCCGCTCTTTGCAGTCCACTGTACCCAATCAACAACGACTAACTAACTAGCTACGTGCTGTAGTTTGCTTCAATATCATGTCAATGTTAGATTTTAATAACCAGTAAAATACAATAATTGCTTTGTAAAATGTATTACAGATAGTCTTTTTTTTCTTAACTTACATCCTATCCTATCCTATCCTGTCCCATAACCCGAAGGTCGTAGGGGCACCACAGATGATCGTTTAACCAGCATACTCCATCTTTCTCTGTCCTCAGCAGCCCTCATGGCTTCGCTCAGTGTCAAACCAGTCCATTCTCGAATGTTGTCCTCCCACCTCTTTTTCGGTCTCCCCCTTCTTCTACCTCCTTGCACTGTGCCTTGCAGAATGGTCTTTGCAAGGCCTGATGATCTGGTGACGTGGCCATACCATCGGAGTTTCCGTTTCTTCACCACTGTGAGCAGGTCATCGTGTTGTCCAATGGCTTGTGTGATGGTCTGTCGGACTTCGTCGTTGGTGATGTGTTGGGTATAGGAAATGCACAGAAGTCTTCTGTAGCACCTCATCTCCATGCTTTGTATTCTTCGTTGGAGATCTGCTGTGAGGGTCCATGCTTCGCAAGCATATAGGAAGATGGAGATGACCAGAGAGCGCAGCAGTCTTACTTTGGAATGTAGACTGATGGTTCTGTCTTTCCAAATGGGCTTCAACCTTGTCAGGGCAGCAGTTGTTTGTGCGATCCTGGAGAGGACTTCCTGTCGAGACCCATTGTCTGACACAATGGCTCCTAAATATTTGAAGCTGTGCACTGTGTTGAGGGATTGGCCTTGTACTTTGATGTCCGTGTTAATGCCATTGGTGTTGTTGGTCATCATTTTGGTCTTCTCTGCACTTATTTCCATTCCATAAGCTCTGGAGGTGGTGTCAAGCCTCCGTACAAGCTGTTAAAGTTCTTGTTCCTCTCCAGCCAATCCATCAATATCATCCGCAAAACGAAGATTGGAGATTGCTCTGCTCCCTATGCTGACTGTGCCTTCGTGATCTGCAAGAGCATCTGACATGATGCGCTCTATGAAGATGTTGAAGAGTGTTGGAGAGAGTAGGCATCCTTGACGCACACCGATTGTTGTTCTGAACCAGTTCCCGATGACGCTGTTATGGAGGACTGCACTGGTAGCCTTGTCATACAGGCTTTTGATGACTTCTATAATTTTAGGGCTGATGTTGTACACTTTCATGGTTGCCCATAGAGCTGCATGCCAGACTCGGTCAAATGCCTTCTTGAAGTCTATGAACACATGATATAGATGTTGTTGGTGCTGTAGGTATTTCTCACAGATTATTCTGAGGTTGAAAATCTGTTCAGTGGTACTTCGCCCTGCCATGAATCCTGCTTGTTCTTCAGCTATGATTTGTTCAGCTTGTGGTTTCAACCTGTTGAGTATTATTTTCAGGAGGACCTTGCTGGGATGGCTGAGGCTGATGGTGCGGTAATTTTCACACTCCTGAAGGTTACCTTTTTTGGGAAGAGTGATGACAAGCGACTGGGTCCATGGTGTAGGCCATTCCCCACTCTGTCAGATCTTGTTACAGATAATGGTGAGAGCATCAGTCATCGCTTCTCCTCCTGCTTGTAGCAGTTCCGCTGGTATGTTGTCCACTCCCGCTGACTTCCCTTTATTCAGCGATTGCACTGCTGCCTCAACTTCTTCCCGGAGAATTGGGAGGATTTCTTCTTCTTCTCTGCTCTCGGGACATGCTAGAACTGATGGGTCTCTATTTGGTGTATGGTTGTAAAGGTCAGAGCAGTACTCTGTCCATCTGTCCAAGACTTCTTGTTCTTCTGTAAGGCAAATGCCAGACTTGCTTTGGATAGTGGAGACTTTGGGCTGTTTAACACTTGTCAGCCGCTTCACAGTCTGGTAGGCCTTCTTGCTGTTGTTCTTGTTCAGATTGTTCTCTATTTCCTGGCATTGATCTTCTATCCAGTTCTCCTTTGCTGTGCGCATGCCTTTTCGGATGTCATTGTTGATTTTTCGGTAGACATCAGCTCCCTGTGAGGTGTTCTTTTTCTTTTTTAACTCTCTTCGTTTATCACACAGATCCAAATGTTCAGGTGTGATCCACGGCTTCTTCTTTGGTCGGTGCTTGCCAAGGATCTCAGTGGCGGCATCTGTTACAGCTGAGTTGAAGGTATTGGTCATGGTGTTGACATCTACTTCGCCTGCCCCCAAAATAAGCAGTGGTGCAAATTTCCCTCCAAATGTGGCCTGAAATATTTTTGCCACCTCCGGGTCTTGCAGTTTGTCCAGGTCGAACTTCAGCCTAGTGCACTTTGCTGTATTTACTCTCTTCAAATGGAGCCGGAAAGACATCATCACGAGATCGTGGTCACTTCCAATGTCTGCTCCTGGAAAAGTGCGTGTCCTGCCAATGTTGATGCTTGATCTGAAGCGTTTCTTGACCATGATGTAGTCGATCTGGTTGTGATGTTCCCCGCCGGGACTGTGCCATGTCCATCGTCTGGATTTTTTGTGGAGACCAAGCGTGTTTGCCAGTACCAGATTGTTGTATCTGGCAAACTCCAGTAGCCTCAGACCCCTGTCATTTGTCTCGTTGTTGCAGTGGGGTCCGCATGTGTCTCCCCAGTTGTGGTGCGCATCTTGGCCAACCTTGGCATTCCAGTCGCCTTGCACTATGACTATGTCCTTCTTCGGTTCCTGGTCAAGGACCGCCTGTATATTTTCATAAAAAATCCTCCACTTCGCTGTCTTCATGGTCTGATGTTGGGGCATAGGCCTGGATGATGCGTGCAACAAATGTCTGAGCGCATGTACTCACCCTAAATCTGAACATATGTTTTGTTTTCTAGATTTACACAAATCTATTTGAAGTGTACGAGTGCTAAATAGCCCAAATATATTATCCTCCTGATTTTTTTTCAGTGAGTCTGGCCCTTCCGTGTCAAAACGTGAAGGTGATTCATTACTACGAACCATATTTACCACTATCAGATCCAAGCTTGAGAGATTGGTGTATTTTCATAACCACCCACGACGTAACATTGCTAAGAATATCTCTTACTTTAGGGTCAAAATTGCTGGGACAAAAACAAGGTTACGTGAAAGTAGCTATGGTAATTTAAAATAAAAGTGTGATTGGAGAACAACTGGTGTTCAATTGTCACCTGATAGATGCCAATCAACATAATATTTTTGGGGGGCAGGGCAATTACTGTAGCGTAAAGTTAAACATTTTCTGCAACAGCGCGTCAGCTTTCCAAACTATAACTTACAAACCTCACTTGAAGGTCAATGTCATTTAAAGGTAAAAGTCAAAGGTCTTTTACATCTTAATATATACAACGTTCATGGCGTGTTATGAGACCGTGTGTGAGTGTTCAGTGTACTGGAGATTCCATTCCGTGTCGTGGTCAAAGTGCTCGCAGACGAAAACCCCGCACCACACCTCAATAAGAGGTCGAGGTCGTTGTTATTTTTACATCAGTGTTGGATTTGCACGTGTATGGTCATGTAGTATGTTGCACTTCATTTTCCCCAAAGAACGCGTGAGTCATATCTGCATTCCACTTCATTTGGACGCTTAGAATTTAAATTACACATCAGTGTGTTTGGTCTTTTCTCTGTGTGATGTGTGATTTACACGATTTACGATGTACACTTAAAGATATTTCCTTCAGATTGTGTTTTGTATTTCCAGACTTATCTGAAAATACTTTAAAACAGTGGGTCTGTCAGTGAGTCGATCAAAGTCACAACAACTCGGTGGCTTCGATCCATCAAACCTCAAACATTTATGACGTTTTGCTGTTAACATTCCTCGTGGTTTCGATCGTGATCAGTCCCAAAAGTTGCGAAGTGTCACACTCGTTTATGCGCCATTTGTAGGTTACTTCTGACCAAAGTTTTCGGCTCGCTCTGGAAATCGGTTCGAAATGGCCGTTTCTTGCATTAATAGTTTTGAACTAGATAGATAGATAAATAGATAGATAGATAGATAGATAGATAGATAGATAGATAGATAGATAGATAGATAGATAGATAGATGTTGACATATTGGACTTCCAAAGTCATATGGGATTCCCAAAGTCATATTGGGCTTGCAAAGTCATATTGGGCTTGCAAAGTCATATTGGACTTCCAGTCATATTGGACTTCCAAAATCATATTGGACTTCCAAAGTCAAATGGGACTTCCAAAGTCATATTTGACTTCCAACGTCATACGGGACTTCCAAAGTCATATAAATGGAGGAAACGATGGTACATCACAGCCACGATCGAAACCACAAGAAATGGTAATGGCCAAATACGTCACTCATGCATGTTTGACCAGTGTGTGTGTTTTGATTGGATATAACATTGAAAATCAGTTTTTAGCTCCTAGATTTGATTAAATACCATGTCGTGTCACATTGTGTATAGGTTATCCCTTTAGACCACCACCCCTTAAATGCAATCGCTGTGACGCCCAAACCATGGTAGGTCAAGCATTTTTAAAAAAGAAATTAAAAACAATGTTATTTCATTAGCCTTATGTAGAGAGTTTTAGAATTTGAATGGTTTTTCCACATCTTCGTCACCATTAGAAAAGAAAGATTCAGTCTCAGAGTATTACAGTATAGTCATTTGTGTGGTTAATACATACAGTTTAATCTCTACATCTCTGTGTGGTTCCTCATTACGTTGACGGTGTGTCTGGAACATTTATTGTTGAAATACTGATGTGGTTGTAGTCGTGTCTGTTGCCATGATGGTCACATTTCGATAGCTTTAGTACAACCAAAATCGTTAACTTTAACAACGTTGTAATAAACTCAGCACAGTTCGTCCATGACGTCACCCCATGTTAACGTTAACAACGTTGTAATAAACTCAGCACAGTTCGTCCATGACGCCACCCCATGTTAACTTTAACAACGTTGTAATAAACTAAGCACAGTTCGTCCATGACGTCACCCCATGTTAACTTTAACAACGTTGTAATAAACTCAGCACAGTTCGTCCATGACGTCACCCCATGTTAATTTTAACAACGTTGTAATAAACTCAGCACAGTTCGTCCATGACGCCACCCCATGTTAACTTTAACAACGTTGTAATAAACTCAGCACAGTTCGTCCATGACGTCACCCCATGTTAACTTTAACAACGTTGTAATAAACTCAGCACAGTTCGTCCATGACGTCACCCCATGTTAACTTTAACAACGTTGTAATAAACTAAGCACAGTTCGTCCATGACGTCACCCCATGTTAACTTTAACAACGTTGTAATAAACTCAGCACAGTTCGTCCATGACGTCACCCCATGTTAACTTTAACAACGTTGTAATAAACTCAGCACAGTTCATCCATGACGTCACCCCATGTTAACTTTAACAACGTTGTAATAAACTAAGCACAGTTCGTCCATGACGTCACCCCATGTTAACTTTAACAACGTTGTAATAAACTAAGCACAGTTCGTCCATGACGCCACCCCAGCCCTCAATCTTCTTCTCTCACACAACCTTCTACAGCTGATCATGACACTGGTTGATAGGTACCCAGCCACACTGGTTGATAGGTACCCACCACACTGGTTGATAGGTACCCAACCACACTGGTTGATAGGTACCCACCACACTGGTTGATAGGTACCCACCACACTGGTTGATAGGTACCCACCACACTGGTTGATAGGTACCCGGCCACACTGGTTGATAGGTACCCGGCCACACTGGTTGATAGATACCCAGCCACACTGATAGGTACCTAGCTAGACTTACATGTACTCTGTCGCGGTGATAGTCCAGTGAGTTTCAGTCCAGACACAAACATCATGTGCACTAGCCCTAAAGAGGCAAGCACCAAACTTATTGTTGTTGTTGGGAATCCTGCAGCGTTTAGAGCATCAAACACAGGAAATGTTTGGTTATAGCAGATGTTTATAACAGGGACAACAAAACATTACAAATACAAAAACAAATATAAAAAAAGAATCATATGGTGTGGCCACTAGTCTTCGACACTAAAGAGTGTTGGGAATCACAGAAACTTTGTTCGTGGTTCTTTTTCGTAGGAAACTCCCCTCCACCCCCACCCATTCCCCGACCATTCCCCACCCCCTTCCCTCCACCCCCGCCTACGTCATAACTTTTGCGCTGGATAAGGACGAACAAAATGTCGCCTGCAACTAAAGGCTCTGCCTCTTCAGAACCGCAGTCACGAAGAAAAGTTCGTAAGGATTTCCCCATTGCATAACCGGAAAGGAAATGGATCACTACGAACCAAGTTTCGCTGGTCGATCTAAAGTTCTGTACTAAATGATAGGCTATTGGTGTCATTGACAAGTTCTGTACTATATGATAGGCTATTGGTGTCATTGACAAGTTCTGTACTATATGATAGGCTATTGGTGTCATTGACAAGTTCTGTACTAAATGATAGGCTATTGGTGTCATTGACAAGTTCTGTACTAAATGATAGGCTATTGGTGTCATTGACAAGTTCTGTACTAAATGATAGGCTATTGGTGTCATTGACAAGTTCTGTATGATAGGCTATTGGTGTCATTGACAAGTTCTGTACTAAATGATAGGCTATTGGTGTCATTGACAAGTTCTGTATGATAGGCTATTGGTGTCATTGACAAGTTCTGTACTAAATGATAGGCTATTGGTGTTATTGACAAGTTCTGTATGATAGGCTATTGGTGTCATTGACAAGTTCTGTACTAAATGATAGGCTATTGGTGTCATTGACAAGTTCTGTATGATAGGCTATTGGTGTCATTGACAAGTTCTGTACTAAATGATAGGCTATTGGTGTCATTGACAAGTTCTGTATGATAGGCTATTGGTGTCATTGACAAGTTCTGTACTAAATGATAGGCTATTGGTGTTATTGACAAGTTCTGTACTATATGATAGGCTATTGGTGTTATTGACAAGTTCTGTACTAAATGATAGGCTATTGGTGTTATTGACAAGTTCTGTACTAAATGATAGGCTATTGGTGTCATTGACAAGTTCTGTACTAAATGATAGGCTATTGGTGTCATTGACAAGTTCTGTACTAAATGATAGGCTATTGGTGTCATTGACAAGTTCTGTATGATAGGCTATTGGTGTCATTGACAAGTTCTGTACTAAATGATAGGCTATTGGTGTTATTGACAAGTTCTGTACTATATGATAGGCTATTGGTGTTATTGACAAGTTCTGTACTAAATGAAAGGCTATTGGTGTCAGTGACAAGTTCTGTACTAAATGATAGGCTATTGGTGTTATTGACAAGTTCTGTAATATATGATAGGCTATTGGTGTCATTGACAAGTTCTGTACTAAATAATAGGCTATTGGTGTCATTGACAAGTTCTGTACTATATGATAGGCTATTGGTGTCATTGACAAGTTCTGTACTAAATGATAGGCTATTGGTGTCATTGACAAGTTCTGTACTAAATGATAGGCTATTGGTGTCATTGACAAGTTCTGTACTAAATGATAGGCTATTGGTGTCATTGACAAGTTCTGTACTAAATGATAGGCTATTGGTGTCATTGACAAGTTCTGTATGATAGGCTATTGGTGTCATTGACAAGTTCTGTACTAAATGATAGGCTATTGGTGTCATTGACAAGTTCTGTATGATAGGCTATTGGTGTCATTGACAAGTTCTGTACTAAATGATAGGCTATTGGTGTTATTGACAAGTTCTGTACTATATGATAGGCTATTGGTGTTATTGACAAGTTCTGTACTAAATGATAGGCTATTGGTGTCAGTGACAAGTTCTGTACTAAATGATAGGCTATTGGTGTTATTGACAAGTTCTGTAATATATGATAGGCTATTGGTGTCATTGACAAGTTCTGTACTAAATGATAGGCTATTGGTGTCATTGACAAGTTCTGTACTATATGATAGGCTATTGGTGTCATTGACAAGTTCTGTACTAAATGATAGGCTATTGGTGTCATTGACAAGTTCTGTACTAAATGATAGGCTATTGGTGTCATTGACAAGTTCTGTACTAAATGATAGGCTATTGGTGTCATTGACAAGTTCTGTACTAAATGATAGGCTATTGGTGTCATTGACAAGTTCTGTATGATAGGCTATTGGTGTCATTGACAAGTTCTGTACTAAATGATAGGCTATTGGTGTCATTGACAAGTTCTGTATGATAGGCTATTGGTGTCATTGACAAGTTCTGTACTAAATGATAGGCTATTGGTGTCATTGACAAGTTCTGTACTAAATGATAGGCTATTGGTGTCATTGACAAGTTCTGTACTAAATGATAGGCTATTGGTGTCATTGACACGTTTGTACTAAATGATAGGCTATTGGTGTCATTGACAAGTTCTGTACTAAATGATAGGCTATTGGTGTCATTGACAAGTTCTGTACTATATGATAGGCTATTGGTGTCATTGACAAGTTCTGTACTAAATAATAGGCTATTGGTGTCATTGACAAGTTCTGTACTAAATGATAGGCTATTGGTGTCATTGACAAGTTTGTACTAAATGATAGGCTATTGGTGTCATTGACAAGTTCTGTACTAAATGATAGGCTATTGGTGTCATTGACAAGTTCTGTACTATATGATAGGCTATTGGTGTCATTGACAAGTTCTGTACTAAATAATAGGCTATTGGTGTCATTGACAAGTTCTGTACTAAATGATAGGCTATTGGTGTCATTGACAAGTTCTGTACTAAATGATAGGCTATTGGTGTCATTGACAAGTTCTGTACTAAATGATAGGCTATTGGTGTCATTGACAAGTTCTGTGCTAAATGATAGGCTATTGGTGTCATTGACAAGTTCTGTACTAAATAATAGGCTATTGGTGTCATTGACAAGTTCTGTACTAAATGATAGGCTATTGGTGTCATTGACAAGTTCTGTACTAAATGATAGGCTATTGGTGTCATTGACAAGTTCTGTACTATATGATAGGCTATTGGTGTCATTGACAAGTTCTGTACTAAATAATAGGCTATTGGTGTCATTGACAAGTTCTGTACTAAATGATAGGCTATTGGTGTCATTGACAAGTTTGTACTAAATGATAGGCTATTGGTGTCATTGACAAGTTCTGTACTAAATGATAGGCTATTGGTGTCATTGACAAGTTCTGTACTATATGATAGGCTATTGGTGTCATTGACAAGTTCTGTACTAAATAATAGGCTATTGGTGTCATTGACAAGTTCTGTACTAAATGATAGGCTATTGGTGTCATTGACAAGTTCTGTACTAAATGATAGGCTATTGGTGTCATTGACAAGTTCTGTACTAAATGATAGGCTATTGGTGTCATTGACAAGTTCTGTGCTAAATGATAGGCTATTGGTGTCATTGACAAGTTCTGTACTAAATAATAGGCTATTGGTGTCATTGACAAGTTCTGTACTAAATGATAGGCTATTGGTGTCATTGACAAGTTCTGTACTAAATGATAGGCTATTGGTGTCATTGACAAGTTCTGTACTAAATGATAGGCTATTGGTGTCATTGACAAGTTCTGTACTAAATGATAGGCTATTGGTGTCATTGACAAGTTCTGTACTATATGATAGGCTATTGGTGTCATTGACAAGTTCTGTACTAAATGATAGGGTATTGGTGTCATTGACAAGTTGTGTACTAAATGATAGGCTATTGGTGTCATTGACAAGTTCTGTACTAAATGATAGGCTATTGGTGTCATTGACAAGTTGTGTACTAAATGATAGGCTATTGGTGTCATTGACAAGTTCTGTACTAAATGATAGGCTATTGGTGTCATTGACAAGTTCTGTACTAAATGATAGGCTATTGGTGTCATTGACAAGTTCTGTATGATAGGCTATTGGTGTCATTGACAAGTTCTGTACTAAATGATAGGCTATTGGTGTCATTGACAAGTTCTGTACTAAATGATAGGCTATTGGTGTCATTGACAAGTTCTGTACTAAATGATAGGCTATTGGTGTCATTGACAAGTTTGTACTAAATGATAGGCTATTGGTGTCATTGACAAGTTCTGTACTAAATGATAGGCTATTGGTGTCATTGACAAGTTCTGTACTATATGATAGGCTATTGGTGTCATTGACAAGTTCTGTACTAAATAATAGGCTATTGGTGTCATTGACAAGTTCTGTACTAAATGATAGGCTATTGGTGTCATTGACAAGTTCTGTACTAAATGATAGGCTATTGGTGTCATTGACAAGTTCTGTACTAAATGATAGGCTATTGGTGTCATTGACAAGTTCTGTACTAAATGATAGGCTATTGGTGTCATTGACAAGTTCTGTACTAAATAATAGGCTATTGGTGTCATTGACAAGTTCTGTACTAAATGATAGGCTATTGGTGTCATTGACAAGTTCTGTACTAAATGATAGGCTATTGGTGTCATTGACAAGTTCTGTACTAAATGATAGGCTATTGGTGTCATTGACAAGTTCTGTACTAAATGATAGGCTATTGGTGTCATTGACAAATTCTGTACTATATGATAGGCTATTGGTGTCATTGACAAGTTCTGTACTATATGATAGGCTATTGGTGTCATTGACAAGTTCTGTACTAAATGATAGGGTATTGGTGTCATTGACAAGTTGTGTACTAAATGATAGGCTATTGGTGTCATTGACAAGTTCTGTACTAAATGATAGGCTATTGGTGTCATTGACAAGTTGTGTACTAAATGATAGGCTATTGGTGTTATTGACAAGTTCTGTACTAAATGATAGGCTATTGGTGTCATTGACAAGTTCTGTACTAATTGATAGGCTATTGGTGTCATTGACAAGTTCTGTACTAAATGATAGGCTATTGGTGTCATTGACAAGTTCTGTACTAAATGATAGGCTATTGGTGTCATTGACAAGTTCTGTACTAAATGATAGACTATTGGTGTCATTGACAAGTTCTGTACTAAATGATAGGCTATTGGTGTCATTGACAAGTTGTGTACTAAATGATAGGCTATTGGTGTCATTGACAAGTTGTGTACTAAATGATAGGCTATTGGTGTCATTGACAAGTTGTGTACTAAATGATAGGCTATTGGTGTCATTGACATACGTCCCTTATACGTTCACCTGTCTGGGGACATTAATTTATTTAACGGACAATGATCTACAATAAAAATGTCAGACATAACAATATTTTTTTTAAAGCACACGCACCCTCTCCCCTACACAAACACACACATACACACACACACACACACTCCCACGCACACACACACACAAACTTTCGAAGACCCCGTTGTTGTGACTCGCATGAAACGCCACATACATTGTTTTGACATATTTGACATTTGTCCCCTTTTAAAAGTACTTTTAAGTGTTCTAACGCTAACCCTAACCCTTAATCTAACCCTAACTCTAACGGAACACTCTTTTGAGGTCAACATAACGAGTTCCGTCCAGAAACATGGTATTTGTTCACGTATTTGTGAAAACAATGCTGTGTAGACATACACACACACATCCTCCTCCTCCTCCTCCTCCTCATCATCATCATCATCATCATACTCCTCCTCCTCATCATCATCATCATCATCACCCTCGTTAGTAGTAGTAGTAGTAGTAGTAGTAGTAGTAGTAGTAGTAGTAGTGACCAATTGAAGAATATAATAGCGCTTCAGATGCATTGACCTGATGATGATGGTGATGATCATGATGATGACGATGATGATGATGATGATGATGACAATGATGACAACGACGACCACAATAATGCTCGAGTTCTTAGGCAACTGATGGTCGATCGTATCTTTAGGGAAAAGCGTATGAGTAATGTCCATTAAGTTTAACAATAGCTGAACCAAAAGTAGTCTTCTGAATTTAAAGCGTGCCTGTACCCGAGAGCCTCTAAACTTTAAAGTGTCTTTGAACTCTATTTTAAAATGCCCAAACACTTATCTAAGCGAGGATTTGATAGATGCCAATTTGTAGATTTAGCTGTTTAAATTAATTTTTAAAACTATTATGTGATCTGAACGGAGTGAAACTCAGGCTGTTTTCTCAACTGAAAGCCGCGACAGCCGAAAGAGCAGCTCCACCTAGGACAGAAGGATGGTTGCGAGGGTGGGAGGGGGGGGGGTCTAATGAGAATGGGGGAACAGAACTTAACAATGTTTGCTGAATGTATTGGTATTTCTGGCATTCACCCGTCTAGGTCACAATCTGTAAAGTCCGTGCTGTGGAATGCGTGCGTGCGCGCTCTGACTAGTCTCTTCCCAAAAAAGGAGTAGGACCTTGTCGCTTGCCCATTCTCACTTCCCTATCCATTCTTCCCCCTCTTCCCCCACCCTAACCTCCATCCACCCACACCCACCCTGTATCCCCAGGCCGTTAAACAGCTTCCAACCATGCACTGCCTGTACGGGTATCTCTGAGCATTCGATGGTCACCCACCCTAATAACTAACGCTGCTCAACGTTGCCTAAAGGGACTGACCACGCCCTCTTGTAGAGTGAGTTCCTTTTAACATTTCACAGCGAGGTTTGCCCAACTGAAAAATAAAAGCTTACAAAAAAGCAAAAACATAGGCTTTGTTGGAGGTCTGCAGAAAAGCAAAAAATGGTGTAATGGAAATCCTGAAATCATTGAGAGTAATTACCGCATCGAGCGCGTTTATATTCTGGAAACTATTTGACGCGCAAGTCGAACCCATCTTGACACAATCGGCGGAGGTATAAGGGTTAGAGGAAAGTGGGTCTCTGATAGAAAAAGTGCACACATTTGCTATGAAAAGGTTGTTAAATGTCCCTCTGCATGCTTCCAACATAATGCTGTACGGTGATACAGGCCGGGATCCCTTGTACATAACAACATATGTAAAGTGTGTTAAACACTGGATGAGAGTTCTTAAACTGATAAAATCAAGAGTGAGCCGACAGGCCTATCAAATGATGCTTGCACAACACGAAAAAGGTCATTTGAACTGGGTTTCTGAAATAAAACGAATTTTAGGAGAAAATGGGTTTGGTATCGTCTGGATTTCTCAAAATGTTGCCCATGAAGTATGTTGTCACGTCACCCTAGTGGGTAATGTGAACGTTCATCTAAAACAGCGAGTGAAGGGATACAACTCAAACAAAAACAAAAAAATAACACAAATGCCAGAAATACAGTCATATCCTATCCTATCCTATCCTGGTCACACTCTTTTATTCAAACAACAAACACACAGGCTACTGGGAACCTAAACCGCCCTCAACCCTTATCCGGACCCACAACCCAACAATTAACGAACAATTACCTCCCTTGTCTAATCTGAACCCCTATAAACTGTACATGAATGCCCACACAACAATATGTAACAGTATCAACAATAAAATAAACAGCAACCAAATACGATTACTAGCTGAGTGAACCAGCCAGCAAAACTTGAAAATTGATTATATTAACTAAAGGGCTTTATCAAATACTGTTCGTAGCTTACTATCTTTTAGCTAATCTCAGAAGGACTATAGCAGTCAATCACACAGATAAATACAGTAACTTGCACTGGCACAGAAGTAGACAATTTGTTTTATATGCGTGAAATGCAAGTTTGTGTGTGTGTGTGTGTGTGTGTGTGTGTGTGTGTGTGTGTGTCGTTGCGTCGTAGAATGTAGCCTGATACGTGGTAGGACGTAGCCTGTAGACCCCAAGGGTAGGCTCCTGGTCGTCTGTGGTACGACGAAGAGTCCCGGCGGTGATGGAGGTAACACCCTAGATAAGCGCCAACGACAAAGGAAAGCGTGGCAGTGGTAGCAGCGACGTCCGTCGTATCCCACACGCACCCCACAGTGGTAAATGCAGAGGTCCCAAGGGAAGACGTGGCGGTGTAGTAGTAGAACAGGTAGTAAACCGGTAGAAGCTGAAGTATCAACGGTAGAATAGTAGTTATAGTACTAGAATAGTATCGTAGTGGAATTAGGCCCAATCTGGTCCAGAAATAAAATGTCTTACTAATCTATCTTCATACAAAATGTAAACAAAACAAACACTCCTTCTGCCATCCGCCATCTTGACCTGTTTATATGTGCATTTCAACAATTCAATGCAATTCTCAATTCTAATAATTTATATTTCTTTTCATAAACATGGTCGTTTATACAATATAAATTCTAATTATAATCACACTTCCAGTCAAACAATCCTACTTCAACTTCATTCTCACCTTTATCACCCCTCTCCATGTTATAGCACATTATCTCCCCTCATTCACAATTATCTCTCTCTTGCATACTATATACAACTTCACCCTTCCCTCATATTTATCACCCCTCTCTCATTTGAACCTATATACTTTATCATCACCCCTTGACCCCATTTTGGCAACAACATCAGCAACATTATTCGTTTACATCTTTAAACAAGAAAATCATATAGAATCATGTAAAAAAATACTATTTAGCAAATATATCCCTTTTCCCCTCATTCAACATCATTCATTCACGTACGCAAGCTCGGAGTGCATAGCCACTAAGAAATAGAATTACTGGGTACACACTCGCCTTTAAGTTCTCGGCCTGTGAACACGGATACACAAACACCAACACCACAACACAACACAATACAGTACACCACAAGGTTATCCATGAGAGAAGAACGTTCGTTTCTGCGCTATGCTTTGCTTTACACCTGGAACATCTCAGTACCGACGAGGTCACTGAGCCTTGGGAGGTCCATAATCGAAGGCTACACACCCTTAAGAGGAGACGCTACACTTATTGCTTCCTGAATAAATGGCAGTCATAATCTTTCCGCTACAGTCTTTTGGTCATTCTTGTCCCGTGAGGGCACAAGACCTTGGGTGGTTCGAATCATCCGACACGCTACCCTTACAGAACAACTTTACTCTATCCTGACACAACACTGTCACAAAGTCACTTTCTGTCCAAAGACCGTCTGCTTGCAATAGCTTCCGACCTGACTCTGGTAGGCTAAATCTAACCCAGTTCACATTACAAGGCATCGAGTTTCGTTCAGTACCCAAGCTATGCATATGCGTTATGTGTTATCCAAGTGAAACCCACACTTACTTAGCTTACAAACACAATAAAGAATGCTGATACAAATTTTATACACTGCAGCGCTAGAGATATGCAACTCTGCTCTATATCCAACTCTGGCACAACTACTATTAGCGTGCATTGAAAACTCGTGTCGTCACATATGTTTTATGCCAGAATTTGCTGACAGATTAATTGCCTGTTTCAGGCAAAACTGGCACACACAAATTTCAAGGTCAGATAAATACAGTTGGTTTTATTCTTTGAAGAGTTTTTGTGAAGCTGAAAGGTACATACCATTTTATTACAAATGGCACAGAGATTCTCTTGTGAGATTCATAATCAGAGCCACTGGCCCATGATGATGCAAATTGTGGTTCATGACGGGAGATCAGTTTGTCAACCCTGGATGCACTCTTTGTGGTCACGAATTAGAAGAGGAATATCATTTTTTGTTTGTTTCCCCGGCATATAAATCTAAACGCATAAATTGCATACCGATATTACAATTATATTACAGTGTAATACGCCACAGCGGCAGGTAACAAAACTGCTTTCATGTAAGGATGAAAATAAAATAAAGAATGTAGCTACATTTGTGGCAGAAGCCTAATAAGTAGAAAGCGTCACATATTAAAGCTGTAGAGAAAAGCACCTATTACTATTTCATTATGGGTGAATCTAAATGTGAATATATATGTAAATATGTATGAATGTATATTGAATTAGGCAGTGTACCTGCCTGCTGTCCATATTTATTATTGTATGATGAAACGTAGACATTGAGAGATTGGTCACTTTGTCCCGTTTGAACAAATGTATGTTTGTGTGTTGTAGAAGAATGAATTGAGGGTTTGTTTTGTTCAGCCATATTGACAATGATGTAATAATACTGTAAGCCACACACACCCGCGAGGTCAACTCTTCCACCCACCCCCAAAAAAAGGGGAAGAAACTCTTCCCTCCGAGAGGGGTGAGAGCCGAGCGCAAAGCCGCCCCGCGAGCGTTCAAATTCTTGTCAGGATAGCGGAGCACGAGGGGCCAACGCACGCTCGCTCTCGCGGCTCCCCCTCCCCCGAGGAGGAAGAAAGAAAAAAACCGCGCAGTGCGCGGACGACAAGCTAATATAAAAATAAATGTAAAATAAAAAAATTTCTTCTCTCTTGTCTTGTCTATGTGTGCTGAATGCATGTTTCTTGCGACTGGTAACATATATATTTTCTCCGACTCCACGGCCAACTCCTATAGCAACGACCAGGAATGGAAGACCCCACGCACACCTCAGTGTAAAGAACTTCTTCTTAGCCTACCTCCTGGTCCATTACATTCCACAGACCGTGGAGCAGACAAAATCCATTCTGTCATGCTTGCATCCGTTTATGTGTTACTTGTCTGCTATGCCTTGTGTTAATAATTCCTCAACAATAAAGGAAAACATTCACACGTTCTGTCTCTCCCAGGAAAGTTAGAAAGAATTTTTACTACAATAAAAAACAGATCTAGCACAGATAGAAACGGTACGAAAAACCACACGAACAGAATACTAGTAACGTAGACGTTAAACTAAACAAAAACTCTTGCTTTGACCGTTCAAACGTTGAATTTACTTAGTTTCCTCAAACTCATGAAATCAAATTTCTTTGTCATATAAAAATAATACAATGTAGCAAATATAACAATTATTTTACACTACACCACAACATTAATTACTTCCAGACAGCGGAAAAAAATATATGTTCTGAACTTCTAAGAAATTTCACATTTCAGAATTATTTCTTTCAATTTACATTTAGGATTTTCTCAATAAGAAAGGAAAATAAATTCTAATTTATAAATTACTAACATTTTATAACTAACTTCTTCAACAAAATCACTGAACAATTCTAACTTCCGAACACTATTTACAAAATATAGAATTCCATCAGGTGAAATAAGTTTATAAAATTTACTTTCGTTTTTATATTTCTTATCAATTTCAATCTGACATTTTACTTGCACTTTCACTTTTATTTTTAACGTGAGCAAAGGCCGGGCTATTATAACTTAGGTAAATTCTGCTTTGGTTTAGGATCTAAAGTCACAAACAATAATAAAAAGGCTTCTATAGTTTTTAAAAGGAAATAAGCTGACGGGTGCTAACGGTTATCAAAACGATTTGAGACACACCATTTCTGTTCAGAAACAGTCCTTTTATTACGGCATATTAGCAAAACATAGCCGTTGGCCAATGAAATCTCTGCCAGCGGACTGTGTTTTGAGCAAGAAGACCCAGATGTCGGTGTCCTCTGCACAAGTTGGCGGTGCAAAGCAAAAGAAGCGCCATGAACTATCTAAGATTTCTACTTCTTCAAAGGTTGACAGTGATTAATTTCCGGTGCAAAACATGAGCCAGTTTTGTCGGACTTCTAGCATCAACGGAGCACAGGACTTATTATTAAATTAAGAAAGAAAATTGGCTTGCTAAATCGGACACCGCTGGGCACATTTGACCCAGTTTGGGACCCTCTTCTATACACAGGTAAGTGTTGACACAAGTTCAATTGTCACTCAAATACACTTCGTAACTATACGTTTTATGATGAGACCTGCTGGCAAACTTCAGTTAACAACTAACAAACTGTCAAGAAAAGATTCTGAATTCCCGATTTTCCCTCAAACTAGATTAAAAACGGTGCAAAGGCAACAGTAGGAAAACAAATCTCGCAGGTTATCACGCTAAACTTCGAGACTTTTGGCACACAAAACATCAAATCCTTTTTATAAATAAAATAACATTTTCGCCCAATTACACTCTAATGTTTCACTGCACAAGAAAAATTACATTTGATCAAGCGGATTCTCTAGATTCAGTCTAAAAGTACATCAACAACAACTAGATCCAAGCAGTCACAGTCTTCTTCATATTAGGACTATTCGACCGGTCGAAGCTTCACATGAATAAAACATAAATTCTCAGATTTAAAACGAACTTGAAGACGCATCTTTTTAGAGAGGCCTTTTCTTAGGCGCCATGAGTGAGTGTTGTTAGTTATTTTTGGTGTTGAGATGTATATGTGGTTGCGTGTTATTGATCAATGTACGCACGTTGTGTTTACATTTGTTTGTGTAAAGCGCTTTGTGATTTTGGAAAGCGCTGTATAAATTGCCTGTTATTATATTATTATTCACCATCATTCATTCACGTACGCAGACTCGGAGCGCAAATGCCACTGAGGAAATAAATTACAGGTTTCCACTCACCTTAGGTCCCCGGCTCGTGATACACAGATGCACGTACACTGCACAATACAACACTTTACAACCACACAGTATGGCACACTGGTTAGACTGAGAGTTCAAATCCGTTTATGTTTAAATGCTGGCTATGGCCTGGGGCATCTGTACACTGGCGAAGTGCTAGAGCATTAACAGGTACCCAAAAGAGAGTCACACAGTTTTAGAAACCGGACTCTACAACTATATTCCACAATAGATGGCAGTCACAGTTCTTCCACTACCGACCTTTTAGCATTATTGCCCCGACAAGGGCAGCAAGACCTTGGGTGGTTCGAAACACTTCGAAGTAACAACCCTTACAGAGATACGTAATTTAGCCTGACACACTGTCACAACGTTACTCTATTAAAAAGCCGTCTGCTCGCATAAACAACCAAAGTGACTCTACCAGCTACATCACATACCAGTACACAAGAAAACCGATCGAGTCGAGTTCAGTCCCTTTAACCTCGTTTTTGCATACGCTCATACTCCGTTTAACACGAGAAATACGCATTCTAACCTTTCATGCGCAATAAAAGAAAACTGCCGATCTATCTATACACACTGCATAGTAGAGATGTGCAACTCTGCACAAAATATATAGCATCTCTACTACGTGCTGAAAACTCGTGTCGTCACAATAAATAATAAAAATAATTACATTAAAAACTGTGTTATAGTATCAAAATACATCACTTTTATTCTTAATTTTGCAGATGCCTGCATTTCAAAGAGAGAGAGAGAGAGAGAGAGAGAGAGAGAGAGAGAGAGAGAGAGAGAGAGAGAGAGAGAGAGAGTTTTATTTAAAGCCTCTAGCCTTTGGCCTATTAAACGTTTCAATGTTCAGTGTTCTCCCCCCTCCCCTCCTCCCTATTCCCCCACACACACTGACACGCACAAGCACACACAAACACTCACACAGTGTGAACGTGAGAGTGATTGACAAAAGGTCAGATTTGAAGATTAGGTTCGCATCTTAAAATTTAGATTCAACATACAAGACACAAGATGATTTACTGTCCCCAGTTTTACCCAAGGAAATGTTGACACGTGGGTCACATAGCATAAGCACCAAACACCACAAGGGCAGTACTACAGTCAATTAATAACATCAGCTTATAACGTCACCGTTCATTCACACATAGTCCTACATTCTCAGACTCTCCAGCAATTATTAATTAAGACAATAACAATATAATATGTACTGCACTAAAGAGCACCCGTACAAAGTAAAGGCGTGACTATAAAGGAATTACCACAGATTATTATTTAAAAAGACAATTTCATTTACGACAGTAATTTAAATTGTTAGGAAAGACAGACGAGAGCGTTCTTAATTAAACAAGTTTAAAAGCAGAAAATGCGCATGTTCAATGAAACGTCATTGTTGTGAATCTCTCTCTCTCCCTCCCTCTCTCTCTTTCTTTCTTTCTGTCTTCCTACTTGCTTTATTTCGATTCATCTCTTTCTCTTCGTCTTCCCCCTTCCTCTCTCTCTCTCC
This sequence comes from Oncomelania hupensis, assembly GCA_036898135.1. Taxonomy (NCBI): domain Eukaryota; kingdom Metazoa; phylum Mollusca; class Gastropoda; order Littorinimorpha; family Pomatiopsidae; genus Oncomelania; species Oncomelania hupensis. Next base: position 325,469 of record JBAHVR010000424.1, on the reverse strand, counting down.
CTCTCCTCTCTCTCCCTCTTCATATATCTTTTTTATCTCTAGCTCTCTTTATCTCTCTTTCATTCTCTCTCTAATTCTAATTCTTTTTCTCCATCTCTCTGTCCATCTCTGAGACAGAGAGAGAGAGAGCGAGAGAGAGATGGAGAAAGAGAATTAGAATTAGAGAGAAAATGAAAGAGAGATAAAGAGAGAGAGAGAGAGAGAGAGAGAGAGAGAGAGAGAGAGCCCTATAGCTCTAATTGAAAAATAGGATGATATACCGGATTTGCAAAGTACTTTGAATATTATGATTTGTATTATTGCTGCAGAGTTATGACATGTTTTTATTGCTATTTGATATTTATTATGTACATTGTGTACATCTTAAATTGTGGATGAACACGTGAATGTCAGTTAGCTCAGTGGTATAGGCCGTGTTCTCCAAAGTCAAGTGACAACATTGCAGCCACTGCAGGCAGTGGTTCAAAACCCCGTAGACGGCCTACAGTATAAAATACATAAATAAAGGAATAAATAATACTGCGCCGACAGGATAAACCCACACCTAGTGTGCACACGCACGCCTTCCATCGCATGGACTTTAAAGATCCTGACGCTCATGTCCTAAATGGGTGAGTGAGGGGCTACGCAAATACACCCAGCCGGCACTAGTTTTTTTCTCCCCATCCCCGGTCGATTAGGATGGTGCGTCTGGGCTTGAGACTAAGAGCCCCAAATCTGCAGGCGGACGCCTCATGAGTTGAGTTTGATCCTGTATCGGCCAGCAGCTTGAGCAGCCCTTGAGCTAGAATAGCTCTTTAAAATAAAAATACAATACAATACAATACAATACAATAAATAGAATTGTATATGTTACCGACAATGTGTGAAATCCCGGTATTGTATAGAATGCCTATCCTATCCTATCCTATCCTATCCTATCCTATCCTGTCCCGTAACCCGAAGGTCGTAGGGGTACCACAGATGATCGTTTAACCAACATACTCCATCTTTCTCTGTCCTCAGCAGCCCTGATGGCTTCGCTCAGTGTCAAACCAGTCCATTCTCGAATGTTGTCCCCCCACCTCTTTTTCGGTCTTCCTCTTCTTCTACCTCCTTGTACTGTGCCTTGCAGAATAGTCTTTCAAAGGCCTGATGATCTGGTGACGTTGCCATACCATCGGAGTTTCCGTTTCTTCACCACTGTTAGCAGGTCATCGTGTTGTCCTATGGCTTGTGTGATGGTCTGTCGGACTTCGTCGTTGGTGATATGTTGGGTATAGGAAATGCCCAGAAGTCTTCTGTAGCACCTCATCTCCATGCTTTGTATTCTTCGTTGGAGATCTGCTGTGAGGGTCCATGCTTCGAAAGCATATAGGAGGATGGAGATGACAAGGGAGCGAAGCAGTCTTACTTTGGAATGTAGACTGATGGTCCTGTCTTTCCAAATGGGCTTCAACCTTGTCAGGGCAGCAGTTGTTTGTGCGATCCTGGAGAGGACTTCCTGTCTGGACCCATTGTCTGATACAATGGCTCCTAAATATTTGAAGCTATGCACTGTGTTGAGGGATTGGCCTTGGACTTTGATGTCCGTGTTGATGCCATTGGTGTTGTTGTTCATCATTTTGGTCTTCTCTGCACTTATTTCCATTCCATAGGCTCTGGAGGTGGTGTCAAGCCTCTGTACCAGCTGTTCAAGTTCTTGTTCCTCTCCAGCCAATCCATCAATGTCATCTGCAAAACAAAGATTGGAGATTGCTCTACCCCCTATGCTGACTGTGCCTTCATTGTCTGCAAGAGCATCTGACATGATGCGCTCTAGGAAGATGTTGAAGAGTGTTGGAGAGAGTAGGCATCCTTGACGCACACCGGTTGTTGTTATGAACCAGTTCCCGATGGCGCTGTTGTGGAGGACTGCACTGGTAGCCTTGTCATACAGGCTTTTGATGACTTCAATAATTTTAGGGCTGATGTTGTACACTTTCATTGTTGCCCATAGAGCTGCATGCCAGACTCGGTCAAACGCCTTCTTGAAGTCTATGAACACATGATATAGATGTTGGTGCTGTAGGTATTTCTCACAGATTATTCTGAGGTTGAAAATCTGCTCAGTGGTACTTCGCCCTGCCCTTAATCCTGCTTGTTCTTCAGCTATGATCTGTTCAGCTTGGGGTTTCAACCTGTTGAGTATTATTTTCAGGAGGACCTTGCTGGGATGGCTGATGAGGCTGATGGTCCGGTAATTTTCACACTCCTGAAGGTTACCTTGTTTGGGAAGAGTGATGACAAGCGACTGGGTCCATGGTATAGGCCACTCCCCACTCTGCCAGATCTTGTTACAGATAATGGTGAGGGCATCAATCATCGCTTCTCCTCCTGCTTGTAGCAGTTCCGCGGGTATGTTGTCCACTCCCGCTGACTTCCCTTTCTTAATAATAATAATAATAATAATAATAATAATAATAATAATAATAATAATAATAATAATAATAATAATAATAATAATAATAATAATAAGGGTATTTATTTAGCGCTTTTTCCTAATGACATCAGTTCAAAGCACAGTCAACATCGAAATAGAAAAAGAAGTTAAACAAAAACAATAATAATTATTTTAAAAGACATAATGCAAACATGAAAAAGCATGTTTACAAGTAAAATATAACAGACGAGGAAGGGAGGAGGAGGAATGCAATTAAGGAGTGAGGGGGGTGGGGGTGTGCGGTGTGACGGCGGTGGTCTGAATGAGAAAAGAAGGAATAATGATGATGGGAGACGAGAGCAGGAACATTTTAGGAAGACATGATTTTTCAAGTTGGATTTTAACATAGATGAGGATCAAGATGAGAAGGAGAAAGATAACGACGATAAATTAAATCTGCTATCCTATCCTATCCTATCCTATCCTATCCTATCCCGTAATTCGGAGGTCGTAGGGGCACCACAGATGATCGTTTAACCAGCGTACTCCAGCTTTTCTGTCCTCAGCAACCCTCATGGCTTCGCTCAGTGTCAAACCAGTCCATTCTCGAATGTTGTCCTCCCACCTCTTTTTAGGTTTCCCTCTTCTTCTACCTCCTTGCACTGTGCCTTGCAGGATGGTCTTTGCAAGGCCTGATGATCTGGTGACGTGGCCATACCATCGGAGTTTCCGTTTCTTCCGTTACTGTGAGCAGGTCATCGTGTTGCCCAATGGCTTGCGTGATGGTCGGTCGGACTTTGTCGTTGGTGATGTGCTGGGTATAGGAAATGCCCAGAAGTCTTCTGTAGCACCTCATCTACATGCTTTGTATTCTTCGTTGTAGATCTGCTGTGAGGGTCCATGTTTCGCAAGCGTATAGGAAAATGGAGATGACAAAGGAGCGCAACACTCTTATTTTGGAATGTCTTTCCAAATGGGCGTCAACCTTGCCAAGGCAGCTGTTGTTTGTACGATTTTGGAGAGGACTTCTTGTCGGGACCCATTCTCGGAAACAATGGCTCCTAAATATTTGAAACCATGCACTGTGTTGAGAGATTGGCCTTGGACTTTGATGTCCGTGTTGATGCCATTGGTGTTGTTGGTCATCATTTTGGTCTTCTCTGCACTTATTTTCATTCCAAAGGCCCTGGAGGTGGTGTCAAACCTCTGTACCAGCTGTTCAAGTTCCTGTTTCTCTCCGGCCAATCCATCAATGTCATCCGTAAAACGAGGGCTGGAGATTGCTCTACCTCAAATCTGCTATACTGTTGCAATTTGGTGAGTCTCCCTCACTGTGGAATATACTAAAATGAAGTATTTAATATGATAACTTAGCCAAAGTGGGTAAAATGAACTACACAAATCTAATACAACAATGGTTGAACAATGTAAATTTATATTGTAATAAAATATTTGATGTTCTTTACATGTCGGAAAATGGCCTTTTGAATTTAATTGTCACAGAAACACATCGAAGTTAACTTACAAATTAGGATTACATAATTGGAACACACAATATTCTTCAAACACAATGTGGACGTGTTCTGCAACAATTTTGCATAGATCGTAATTATACTGTTGGAATGTCCTGTATTGATAATGTTTTAATGATCGCTATTTGATAGATATTAAGGACCCAACGAAGCAGGATGTAATAAATCCTTCACATATAGCAAACCATTTAGGTGTTTTAATAATATTATCATTTGGAAAATTTTTATGTTTTATTTAGGTCTTTCCTGTTATAATTGTTTTGTTATGTAATTAAGACGGTTTTTAGAGGAGTTTGGGAGCGTGAGCATTTGTGGAGATGTATGCCTATGTGTCAAATCACTGTAGGGTGAACAGACCAATAATAATAATAAAAATAATAATAATAATAATAATAATAATAATAATAATAATAATAATAATAATAATAATAATAATAATAATAATAATAATAATAATTATTATTATTATTATTATTATTATTATTATTAGTATTATTATTATTATTATTATTATTAATATTATTATTATTATTATTATACAGAATGGTATCGCGCGCTTTTTCTTCAATTGAACTCAAAGCGCGACGATCTTAAAAGTTCGCATTTTAGAAGTCGGAATAGAATTTTTAGTTGAGAAATTTGTATATTGACTACATCCAATACCTTTATTGAAGTGAGGAAGGAAACCTGAGTACCCGGAGAAAATCCTGCTGTTGCTGCTGCTGCAGCTGCTGATGATGATGATGATGAAGATGACAACGACGACAATAATGATGATGATGATGATGATGATGATGATGATGATGATGATGATGATGATGATGATGATGATGAAGGCCTAAATCAAATAAAAGATTGACCTCTAATCCCACTTCACGATTTGAACATCCCGAAGAACCAAACAAATATGTCAAGTAGAGAGAACCCTTGAGGCATTGTATTTACGTCCAGCATCGTTCATTCTCATATTCAAGGTACTAATTCTACTTGTGTATATGTTACTGGCAATGTGTCAAATCCGGTATTCTATAGAATGTCTATATACTTTTCCTAGGCTCTGTGGGTTCGGGCATTAAATAGAATAGACCCAACGTTTCCCGGCGTGTCGTAAGAGGCGACTAACAGGGGTGATGTTAGCACGGCATCACTGGGCGAAAGTCTTCTACACAGAAGTCACCGGCCAGGGCGGAGGAACCTCACGTTACTACAGGTTCAACGACCATGTGCTCATGGCCAAGGCGAGCCACACTGTATTTCGTGGATTTCGGCTGTGGCCAACACTGGAAAGATTGGCACCTTGCCCAGATCACAAAGATAGTCCGACACAATCCACTAATTATTCCATCGGTCGTGTCGGCACAAGGAATTCCGTTGGCCACCAAGGAGGTGTTAAGTATGGTCAAGAGAAATAAAACAAAGAGGAAAACATATCATATGACTGGAATGTTCTAAATGTGGGAACCAAAAATGGTATTAAAATGGACAGATGATTATGAGATTAAGATTTGATCAGGGAATGGTGAAAAGAATATAGAACAAACTATTTAAGAGATGACAGGCACGAACACGTTGGATTCTTTTCCACAAGAACATTCTAGCCACTGTCGTTTTGCCGTTTTAGTCCAGAAACACTTTCTTAACATCACACAGTCATCCTATGCACAGCGAAAATGCTTAACACAGGTGGAGGATTATATCTATGCGGTCCTTGACCAATGGGGAGAGACAAGTGAGTGAGAGACACAGGAGTGCACATGATGGAATGCAAGATGGGACACATGAGAACGAAGCAAGGGCTGAGACTCTTGTCAGATAAAAAGACTTATTGTACTGGCAATGTGGTCTACAAAAACTGACGGAGGACATGGCACAGTATGGCAGCATCAAAAATAGACTACATCATGGTCAAGAAACGCTTCAGATCAAGCATCAACATTGGCAGGACACGCACTTTTCCAGGAGCAGACATCGGAAGTGACCACGATCTTGTGATGATGTCTTTCCGGCTCCACTTGAAGAGAGTCAATACAGCAAAGTGAAAGTGCTAGACTGAAGTTCGACATGGACTGCAAGACCCGGTGGCAGAACTATTTCAGGCCACAATTGGAGGGAAATTTGCACCACTGCTCATTTTGGGGCTGGTGAAGTAGATGTCAACACCATGACCACCACCTAGCTGTGACAGATGCCGCCAGAGAAAGGAAGAACGTGGAACAAATTGGATCTGTGTGATAACGAGGAGTAGATAAAAAAAAAAAGAACACCTCACAGGGAGCTGATGTCTACCGAAAAATCAACAATGACATCTGAAAAGGCATGCGCACAGCAAAGGAGAACTGGATAGAAGATCAATGCCAGGAAATAGAGAACAGTCTGAACAAAAACAACAGCAAGAAGGCCTACAGACTGTGAAGCGGCTGACAAGTATCAAACAGCCCAAAGTCTCCACGATCCAAAGCAAGTCTGGCATATGCCTTACAGAAGAACAAGAAGTCTTGGACAGATGGACAGAGTATTGCTCCGACCTTTACAACCATACACCAAATGGAGACCCATCAGTTCTAGCATGTCATGAGAACATAGAAGAAGAAGAAATCCTCCCAATTCTCCGGGAAGAAGTTAAGGCAGCAGTGCAATCGCTAAAGAAAGGGAAGTCAGCGGGAGTGGACAACATACCCGCGGAACTGCTACAAGCAGGAGGAGAAGCGATGATTGATGCCCTCACCATTATCTGTAACAAGATCTGGCAGAGTGGGGAGTGGCCTATACCATGGACCCAGTCACTTGTCATCACTATTCCCAAAAAAGGTAACCTTCAGGAGTGTGAAAATTACCGCACCATCAGCCCCATCAGCCATCCCAGCAAGGTCCTACTGAAAATAATACTCAACAGGTTGAAACCCCAAGCTGAACAAATCATAGCTGAAGAACAAGCAGGGTTCAGGGCAGAGCGAAGTACCACTGAACAGATTTTCAACCTCAGAATAATCTGTGAGAAATACCTACAGCACCAACAACATCTATATCATGTGTTCATAAACTTCAAGAAGGCGTTTGACCGAGTCTGGCATGCAGCTCTATGGGCAACAATGAAAGTGTACAACATCAGCCCTAAAATTATTGAAGTCATCAAAAGCCTGTATGACAAGGCTACCAGTGCAGTCCTCCACAACAGCGCCATCGGGAACTGGTTCATAACAACAATCGGTGTGCGTCAAGGATGCCTACTCTCTCCAACCCTCTTCAACATCTTCTCAGAACGCATCATGTCAGATGCTCTTGCAGATCATGAAGCCACAGTCAGCATAGGGGGTAGAGCAATCTCTAATCTTCGTTTTGCGGATGACATTGATGGATTGACTGGAGAGGAACAAGAACTTGAACAGCTGGTACAGAGCCCTGACACCACCTCCAGAGCTTATGGAATGGAAATAAGTGCAGAGAAGACCAAAATGATGACCAACAACACCAATGGCATCAACACGGGCATCAAAGTCCAAGGCCAATCCCTCAACGCAGTGCATAGCTTCACATATTAAGGAGCCATTGTATGAGACAATGGGTCCTGACAGGAAGTCCTCTCCAGGATCGCACAAACAACTGCTGCAGTGACAAGGTTGAAGCCCATTTGAAAAGACAGGACCATCAGTCTACATTCCAAAGTAAGACTGCTGCGCTCCCTTGTCATCTCCATATTCCTATATGCTTTCGAGACATGGACCCTCACAGCAGATCTCCAACAAAGAATACAAAGCATGGAGATGAGGTGCTACATAAGACTTCTGGGCATTTCCTGTACCCAACATATCACCAACGACGAAGTCCGACAGACCATCACACAAGCCATTGGACAACACGATGACCTGCTCACAGTGGTGAAGAAACGGAAACTCCGATGGTATGGCCACGTCACCAGATCATCAGGCCTTGCAAAGACTATTCTGCAAGGCACAGTGCAAGGAGGTAGAAGAAGAAGGGGGAGACCGAAAAAGAGGTGGGAGGACAACATTTGAGAATGGACTGTTTTGACACTGAGCCAAGCCATCAGGGCTGCTGAGGACAAAGATGGAGTATACTGGTTAAACGATCATCTGTGGTGCCCCTACGACCTCCGGGTTACGGGACAGGATAGGATAGGATAGAGTCAACTTGAGTTTGAGCTAAAAATAGATTTCATGCTTTGAATAGTCACGTACCATGCTATACTGTTCTTCGTTCCGCTTGGCAGGGTCAGTTTTAAACCCCAGGCAGTGTACACAGGTACGTGCTTACATTGTAGGCAGCGAATAAGAGCCTGACCCGGTAAGGTCAGAGTTGCACGTTGTGAACTTGACCTTGCAGGGTCGGTGGGGCTGTTTTTTTTTTTTATACGTGGTTCGTCATTCTTTTTGAGGAATAGTTCAACTTTAAGCTGAAATAGTGTATTACTCATTCCTTACACTGACACTAGTAACGAGGCATTCGTGCACCGCAAACACGACCTTTGGTGTACGGTCACATCAGCTCACTTCCAAGAAAACAGAATCAGTAATGGGCGCCCACCGCTTCCCCTCCTCCCTTCTCCTAGACCACGTGGAGTAAAATATGAGAGATCTCGTTAAGTCTGGTAACCTGCCCCGGGAGATTGGAGAGGGGAGGGGATGCGATGCTTTTTATCCTATCCGGCTTCGCTTTTGGAATGTAATTGTTTTCACTTTTGTTAATGTATTTATATATATATATATATATATATATATATATATATATATATATATATATATATATATATATATATATATATATATATATAATATATATATATATATATATATATATATATATATATATACATGAACCTCACCTTTTGTGGGGTTTTCTGTCTGGTGTTGGTTTGTGGGGCAATTTTTTATGGGGCTTTATGTATATATATATATATATATATATATATAAAATGTTGACCTTTGTGGGGCTTTTTATATTAGACCTTTGTGGGTCTTTTTATATTAGAATTGTTTATGAGGCAGATGTATATTGTTGCTAGTTGTGGGGCAGTATATGTATAAACCTATTGTGGGGTTTTCTGTCTGGTGTTGGTTTGAGGGGCATTATATATATATCTATGTATTTCAAAATGTAGAGCATTGTGGGGCTTTTTATAATAGAATTGTTTATGAGGCAGATATATAGGCCTACTGTTGCTAGTTGTGGGCCATTATATGTTACATGTTGTGGGCCATATATCTCTCCGTTCCGCTGACGCTGGTCACCTTTCTGTGCCACGCATCAAGCTGGAGACGTATGGTCGTCGTTCTTTCTCTTTTGCTGCTCCTACACTTTGGAATTCCTTGCCTCAGCCTCTCCGTGACACCCCTACTCTATCTGCATTCAAATCTAGACTTAAAACACATCTTTTCCATGAACACCTCTTAAAATAAATTCCTGCCCACCAGCCGTCCTCAACCTCTTTTGTAGTCATCGTACCTTCATCATCGTCGTCATCATGGTCGTCATCATCATCATCGTCGTCATCAGCCTCATCATATCATCGTCACCGTCGTTGTCATTTTCTTTCTCAGTGTCGTCGTCATCGTCGTCGTCATCGTCGCTGTTTTCCTCATCTTCGTCGTCGTTGTGGCCCAGGTGTGTTTGGCTGCTTGAGTGTCTGTGCAGGTGTTGTGTTGTGGTGTCTTTTTGTGCTGATCATAGTAGTTGTTCCATGGCGTTTTTAAGCAAATTGCTCGTTTCTGTTTCTGTGTGAAATGCACGTATACTGATAGAGATAGACAATTTTATTGTGCTTTGTATTTTATTGTGTGTGTGTGTGTGTGTGTGTGTGTGCGTGGGAGACATTGAGAGAGTGGGTGTGTTTGACTATGTTTTAATACTGTGGTGATAGAGATAGACAATTTTTTATTGTGCTTTATATTTTATTGTGTGTATGTCTTTGGGTGTGTGAGTGGGTGTGTTTGACTATGTTTTAATACTGTGGTGATAGAGATAGACAATTTTATTGTGCTTTTATATTTTATTGTGTGTGTGGTTGTGGTTGTGTGTATGTGTGTGTATGTATGTGTGTGTGTGTGTGTATGCGTGGGAGACATAGAGTGAGTGGGTGTGTTTGACTATATTTTAATACTGTGGTGTTTGGTATTGTGTTTGATGCTTTTATTCTTTTATGTTCCTTGATTATTTAGTTAAGGCTGGCTGTAACTGCGCTTTGAGCTTCTCCTGAGGGAAAGGCGTAGAATGTTTAAATGAAATAAATTATTATTATTATTATGTGAATGGGAAAAGGAAGAAAGTAATTTATTGTTGTGTAATTGCAGTGTGAATGAATGTTTCATGCATTTTTTGATCATTGGAAATTAAATATTTCATCTGCTACATTTTTATTCAAATTGATGTGTGTATGTCTCTGCTCTCGATACAATGTAAACTATTAAAGAATGAATGAACGAAGCAGGATTGCATAAATCAATGAAGAAGTGAATGAATGCATAATGAAATCATTCTAAACCCCATCATTAATGTTTTTATTATAATTTATTGTATGGATTAAGGCTGAGTTTATTTATTTATTTTCTTTTTACTTTCTACTTAGTGTCTTCTTATGAATACTTATTCTCTTCCTTAAATGTCCCCCACCAACCCGGTTTGTTTTTCATTTATTATTATGTTGACCCGAATCGGCTGAAAATTTGGCAACGAACTAAACATGAAATGAGTAATCCGATTTTTTTTCAATAACTAAGGTAAAGAAAACTTGAAAAGAAGAAGAAGAAGAAAAAGAAGAAAGGAGAAGAAGAAGGACAGAGAGAGAGAGGGGGGGGAGAGGGGGAGAAAGAGAGAGAGAGAGAGAGAGAGAGAGAGATTTTTTTAAATAAAACTTTTACTGAATGTTTATTTTCACTTTAAACTTTATTACAGCAGATCATTATGCAAAACAAATATGCCAAATATTCTTTTTAGGTAATTGGCATTTACATGGGTTAAATTTTTTTTTTACATAAAGGTTAAAATCTGTGACATCTAAGGCATTTTAGGCACAAAATTACTAGCACCTTAGGTATTGAAAAGGGTACTTTCAATGTACATTTTTATGTATTTTGTTTAAGTGCATCTTCCCTATACACCTTTCTCCCTTACCACTCAAGTAAAACAAAAGAAACGATTTTCATGCACAAAAAAACTTGCATTCTTGTAAAGTAAAAAATATATCAAAATATGGCATGGTAAAATGCAACAAAAAATTCACATTTTACCAAATCATTTTCCCCTCGTTTGTTGTAAGTTTTAATTTTATATATGTAACGATTGCTAAATATCTACAGATTATTGAATAAGATGAGATAAAACATTGGTTATAGGGTAAACCGGACAATCAAATGATTGAATGTAGCGATAAATTGTTTTCAAAAATCCACCCTTTACATTGAACACAAGGAAGATTTTAGCATCTTCTACAGAACTTGGGCGCCTGACCCCTGTTAGTTCTCCTCGTCCAATCCGCAGCACCTGTAAACACACACACACAAAATTTAAAAATAAGAAAATTAGTATTGCACTTGGATGCAAACCACCCAAATTTAGGAAGGAAAAATTGAAAAATGGAAAGAAAATAGAAGAGAGAGAGAGAGAGAGAGAGAGAGAGAGAGAGAGAGAGAGAGAGAGAGAGAGAGAGAGAGAGAAAATCTTTTTATTCTCAGGGTGAGGAGTAAGCAGGGGTGCTTCTTTACATCTAGCCCTTGCCCCATTTATAAAGGGATACATGAACAATTTACAGTACACGAACAGTTTTCAGGACATAAACATACAGAGGAACTGATGCATTCATTCACATTAAAAAAACAACCCAAGGTAATACTAATAGTACAAGTTTTTGGAATATAACCATACCGATGAACTGAAGCATACATATGAAAAACAATAGCATGACATCATAATTTATCCAAATACATGTCAGTGTCTACAATTCACACACAGACACATTTTAAAGTAAGTGAAGTAAATGATGTAAAATGTGTCCCGACATACGTTTTCTAAAACCTTTGGAGGTAGTTTTTCTGAACAAGAAAAAGTCAAGTTAGACCAGTTTACTTCTATGGCCTTAATGATCTAGTGGAAACAAACCAGACAAACCACAACTGAATAAACACAAAACCCTTAAAGTGTATCCAGCAGATTCCACTGTTTACAGTCTTTCAGGAAAATTACCAAAATATTATTTCTCAGGAATATTAACAAAATTACCGTCATGTGCCATCACCAACTCCATCACCGACTCCACCTCCGACTCTGATTCTGGGTCGAACTCAAAGTCAAGCCTTTCATCGTCTGAGCAATCAGGAGGCTGAATTAAAAAAAAATAATAATAATAAAATAATAATAATAATAATAATAATAATAATAATAATAATAATAATAATAATAATAATAATAATAATAATAATAATAATAATAATATTAATAATAATAAAATAAAAATAAAGTATAAACATGCACATTAAAGTTAGACAATAAAGAGTAGCTCTAATTTTTGTCTGCTGGGCGTTAAAACAGGAGAAAATTTGGCATGTAGCAAGTAGTTTTCCTTCACAAGAGTAAGCCAATGTAAATTTCAATGTCATTGCCGTGAACATTTTTTTTTCTTTCTTGGAGATACATGCATCGATTTGCTGGTAATTGCTTTCTTAGCAAGGACAATGTATCCCTATTGATAGGTTAGTAAAAAATGGTTATCTGAAAGTTTCAGAAGAAGAAGAAGAAGAAGAAGAAGAAGATGAAGAAGATGGTGATGATTATGATGATGAGGAGGTGGAGGAGGAGGAGGAGGAGGAGGGGGAAGAGAAAGCTCCTGCTGCTGACGATGATGATAGAAGAAGAAGAAGAAAAAGATGATGATTATAATGTTGTTGATGATGATGATGATGATGATGATGATAAAAAGGAGGAGGAAAAGGAGAAGGAGGAGGAGGAAGATAAAGCTGCTGGTGCTGCTTCTGCTGCTGACGATGGTGATAGAAGAAGCAGAAGAAGAAGAAGAAGAAGAAGAAGAAGAAGAAGAAAGTAACTTAACAGACAACAGTAGCCTAGACAACATGTTTCTTACCAACGATTCCATAGATGTTTCATCACAGGTCTGTGCTGGATTGCCCTTCAACCACTGCTGAACTTTGCATGTACGATCCACTGTGTAAACAAAGTAAAAAAAAGAAATTTTATATTTAGGCCTATATTATATATATATACAGTGTTACCCTTTTAGTAAGAAGTACAGGGGACTAACATTTTTACTTCTTGCGTGCTATCTCCTCTGTCTCCAAAGCCTAGATCATTATCTACTCTCAAGGATGTGGTTCGTTTTGCATTATACTAGGCCCCCTATCCTCTCTCTCTCTCTCTCTCTCTCTCTCTCTCTCTCTCTCTCTCTCTCTCTTCTCTCTCTCTCTCTCTCTCTCTCTCTCTCTCTTTCTCCTCTCTCTCTCTCTGATGAGCCAGGGCCGGATCAAGGCCTTCAGAGGGGGGGGGGGGGGGGGTATTCCAAATTTGCGACGGGAGGGAGGGGGGAGGGAGGAGAGTACATACATTTTTTTTACCGTATGGTAGTGACAAACGAGAATAAATTATGCACAGCAACTTCGGCTTTTTACCATTGGAAACTATTTCTTCTTTCACTTTTTGATTTAATATAGTTATTAGATTTCTGAAAAAAAAATGATACAAATTCAACACCCCACTCCTCCTACCTCCCCCCCCAAAAAAAAAAAAATTACATAAATAAAATAAAATAAAATAAATAAAATGAAATAAAAAATTACATAAATAAATGAAATAATTAGCCTAATCAAATAAAAATAATCCAAAGCAGTAAGTTAAAAAAGCCTTTTGTCACAGCATTGTAATAAACCAATAAACCAAAGGCAAAGAAAAACTTTTTTTAATAGTCTATTTACACAACAATGTTAGCAACGCAGTACAGTAGGGAGTAGGCCTATATTAAAAGGAATTTTAAATAAATATCACTATTATCTACTGTTCTGATACAGCTTTTTGGTTTATTTCTGTAGATTTAACAAACTGTACGCCTAGTTTATCTTTAAACACCATTCAATTATCCACTGTTTTGAAAGAAAAACTTAGAATTCTGTGATTAATCATAAAGCGTACGATAGTAAAAAAGCGCAAACAAGACTTCTGCTAGGAAAAGCCATTCAGACAATCGGTGTGCCGATTTTCCTGTTAGGTAGGGTAGTGAAAAACAGCTTGATTTACATTAAATGTAGTAATATTCCAAACGATACCCGCATAAAAGCAGAAATGAATAATTCATCTGTCATCGGATTCCCTAATAAACATTTTCTGTGGAAAATTGAGTGTAAATGATTGTTTGAAAGTTGACCATCGAAAATGGCTGCCACGATTGACAAGCAAAACGTAGGCCTACAAAACATGTACGAGCCTTTAGCGACTGTGCCCTTTTGAGTTAAAATGAAATGCAGTAGACATAATGCAAATGGCGTTTAAGTATGAACTGTGGCGTAGACCTTGTTAGAGTTTTAGAGATATACCGAAAAAGTGCCTCGGCTTTTTGCGTGTAGTCTAGTACTGTAGTAGCAAAAATGTCACTTTCCCAAAACAAATCACGATTTTTGTTGCGTTGAAAACATCGGCGAAGGTGTCTTCTTTGTCATCAAAATGTTATTGTAGTGCTACAATCCAAGAAGAAGAAGAAGAAGAAGAAGACTGTAACATTATGCAATGCGTAGTTGAACACGCGTTTACTCATGCACCTAGACCAAACCCCTTAGACTTAGTAAAATAAGTTCAATGAAAAATAGCGACCCACCGCACCGGTGCTTCACTGAACAACCTTCGCCGACATGTTAAAAACACAATTTGCTTTGAAAGATAAACAACTACATCGACCAATTTTGTTCAAACTTAGTGTTGTACTAGTATAACAAATTTCCACTCACCGGTTTAAGCACAGGCTCTCTGAATCTTCGCGAGGCCATTCTCGTTACAATCAAGAACGGTAACTCTCCTTTCACATTGAAGATTAAAATCACCATGGCAGTCACCATGGCGGACAGATTGAAAAGTTTTGAAGCAAGGGAGGCAATCCAATTATTTTTTGGGTACAATTTTATATAAAACGTTGTTGCGAGATCTACACAGGACAGTAATCAGCAACCCCTCGGCAATATTGTAAACAGGTTAAAATTGTGGGGCGTTTTACAAGCCCCACAATTTTTTCATGCCCCACAATAAACTCAAAAATACGGAAAATGCCCCACATAAGAACAATTCATGTCTATATATATATATATATATATATATATATATATATATATATATATATATATATATATATATATATATATATATATATATATATATATATATATATATATATATATATATATATATATATATATATATATATTTATGTATTTGAGACCCTTTCTTTTGTGTATGTTTATGATTTTCCAGCTGTACTTCCATGTTAGTCAACTACAGCAGCTAAGCACATTAAATATCCTTGTTGGTGAGCTTTTTGCGTGCTTAAGAATTGCGATCTTTAACTATAATAGTAAGAAATCATGACGAGTCTGTGTTGTGGTTGGCTACGTTGATCGATCGATCGCGTACTTGAAATGTTGCAGTTCGTCAATGTGTTTGACAGTGCTGTTTTCTATAGACATAATTATAGAGTTGTTGACAGTGCTGTTTTGTATAAACATACAGAGTTGTTGACAGTGCTGTTTTGACAGTGCTATTTTCTATAGACATATAGAGTTGTTGACAGTGCTGTTTTATACAGGCATATAGAGTTGTTGACAGTGCTGTTTTCTATAGACATATAGTTGTTGACAGTGCTGTTTTCTATAGACATTTAGAGTTGTTGACAGTGCTGTTTTTTTAATAGATATATAGAGTTGTTGACAGTGCTGTTTTCTATAGGCATATAGAGTTGTTGACAGTGCTGTTTTATATAGGCATATGGAGTTGATGACAGTGCTGTTTTCTATAGACTATAGACATATGGAGTTGTTGACAGTGCTGTTTTCTATAGACATATTGAGTTTTTGCTTTCAAACAATTGACAGGATGGTTTTAAACATCTCCTGTTTGTTGTTGTTTTAAATGGAAATCAGTGTCTGCTGTTTTTTTGCATTTGGTGTGGTTTATGGCATAGGGTACGGTTTGGGGAGCTTAACTAACGCTCGACTACCAAGATCAGACAAAATAGAAGAAAATGCATCGACTCTCGCACGCCTAAATGTGCGTCATTTGTAGAATGCCGTGAGGTAGGAGAGGGGGTTAATATATCAACGTTGGGACTATTGCTTGTGAAAACAAAACTGCTTCCTTAGTTTCAGGCTTCAAGTAATAAAGATCACATGACGACGGACACTTCAAGCAGAGATTTTTTCTTCTAAACTTATTCAACAACGTACATAAAGCTAGAATGAGATGACATGTTGAATAGCGTGGTTGCGTGACGTAACACGATACATTTAAGCCCCATTGAAATACGTCGGCACTTGATAATGTATAATTTCTGGCGTCTTGCACCATTTAAACCTTGAGTGCGGTGTAACTTTCTGAAAGTCCCCTCCCTATACGCACCTGTGTCCGGGGACGGTAATCTACCCACTGAACTGAACTACCTTTCTGTGCATTGTATAATTTTACAGCCATATAAATAACACCATTTGGGTAATCCTGAGAAAGACGGGTTAAAAACTATCGTCTTACCTGACATTAATTTTATTTCATTAGTTGTATCTTTGGGACTTAAGTGTCTTCGGTGATATTTGTACTTACTGCATTGTTGAAATCTCTCTCTCTCTCTCTCTCTCTGTCTCTCTCTCTCTGTGTCTCTCTCTTCTCTAACAAAAAGAAAGAAAAAATATTTTAAAAAAAGACCTCAAATAAAAGTACTCATAGCGAATACGTCAAAGAGGAATACAAAACTGTGCGTCTCTCTCCGTCATCGGTGTACTGTATGTGTGTGTGTGTGTGTGAGAGAGAGAGAGAGAGAGAGAGAGAGAGAGAGAGAGAGAAAGAAAGAGAGAGAGAGAGAGAGAGAAAGAAAGAGAGAGAGAGAGAGAGAGAGAGAGAGAGAGAGAGAGAGAGAGAGAGAACTCAAGGATCTTTAATGCGAGGTCACCAGCCTATACTCATATGGGTAATGTAACAGACATGGAGACAAACATAAACCCATACATTTGAAAAGTTACAACACAATAATTATGTGCTATTCATCGTGACAAACACGCGTCATTTGACAGACTGCGTCTCAAAGAAACAGTAAAATATTATGAGATTACTTAATACTCAACTAATTTAAACGTTGTTTTTTTTTTAATTGCACAGTGCGTAAACATCGCTACAGCTGTTGTGATAATGTTACTATCACTTTGTAATAAAAACATCTCTAGTGGTACATTAACATTGAAATGCCTCAAACTGTATCTTTTATTTTCATTCACAAGGTCTATAATGCCTAAACGGAACTTAACAAAAAAACATTTGGAGAGAGAGAGACAGACAGACAGAGAGAGAGGGATAGAAAGAGAGAGAGAAAGAGAGAATTGTTCATACCAAAGTAGTATTTCGACATTTTTTGTCACATTCGAATTACCACGAAAATGTATTGTTTGAGCAAGTGTCCATGATTTGTATGGTGCATTGTTGTCCACTCCCGCTGGCTTCCCCTTCTTCAGCGATTGCATTGCTGGCTCAACTTCTTCTGGGAGAATTGGGAGGACCATGTCTTTCTTCGGCACTTGGTCAAGGACAGCCTGTAGATGTTCACAGAAATCATCGACTTCGCTGTCGTCATAGTCTGATGTCGGGGCATAGGCATGGATGATGGTGATGTTAAAAGGGGCTTATTCAATTTTTCGGCAAACAGGCATTGGTGGTTTTTGTCCCTCCATTGTACCAATAACGTTAAAAGCGAGTCTTGCTCATCATGCTACACGGAAAATGGTGGGATGCGGCCAAGCATTATGACCGTTGAGATGATTAAGTGTTCACAAAGTCGGGCTTTTCCAGCATTCACATTTCAGTATAATCATAAATTCCCTTCCTCGGTCAGCCCTCGGTTTTGAAGGTTCATTATAACTCGAATGTTGCTGTTGTTGTTTTCATTGTTGTTATTATTATTATTATTATTATTATTATTATTATTATTATTATTATTATTATTATTATTATTATTATTATTATTATTATTATTATTATTATTTTTGATGATTATGATGGTGATGATGATGAGGAGGAGGAGCAGGAGGATCACGATAATAATAATAATAATAATAATAATAATAATAATAATAATAATAATAATAATAATAATAATAATAATTATAATAATAATAACACTACAACTACTACTACTACTACTACTACTACTACTACTAATAACAATTATATTATAATAATAATAATAATAATAATAATAATAATAATAATAATAATAATAATAATAATAATAATGGCACAGGACGCAGTCAATATAAAAAGAAAAATTCAAAAATAAAAATTCGATTTTATTTCCGTCTTCTAATAGCGATCTCCCTGCCTTTACACCACCTGTTTGAGTGATGGATGTGTATTTGGTGTGTGTGAGGGTGGATGAGACAGGTGAGCGTGTATGTTGGTATAGATCGCCGCGCTTTGAGCCTGAATGATTTGGGGAAAGGCGCGTATAGCATCCTGTATTATTATTATTGTTATTATTATTATTATTATTATTATTATTATTATTATTATTATTATTATTATTATTATTATTATTATTATTATTTCTATTATTATTATTATTATTATTATTATTATTATTATTATTATTATTATTATTATTATTATTATTATTATTATTATTATTATTAATCCAACACCGTGTTCGTGCCTGTCATCTCTACCGCTGAAATAGAGCTTGTGGTCTTTGTCGGTCGTTGTTTTACCTAGGCCTTTTTCCAGCGCAGTTCGCTGATGCCTAGAACGTTCCATCGATAGTGGTCCAACTCATGGGCCAGTTCTTAGTTTCCTACCGCAGTTAGGGTCCTGACATTCCAGGTTCCTATGACGATGTTGTTTCTCGTGCGGATCTTGCTAAATTGTCCATCAGTAGCATACTTAACTCCTCCGTACTGGTGGCCAACGGAAGGCGCGGTCCTTGAGCCGGGCGGCGACCGATCCGGTATGGAATTAGTGGATAGTGTCATCATGTAGTGTGTCTTGGGCAAAAAAGACCTGGCGGTGCCCAATCCCCTCCAGGCTGTTGGCCACAGACGATATCCACGAATACAGTGTGGCTCACCTTGGCCCTGAGCACGTGTTCGTTGAACCTGTAGTAACGTGGGGTTCCTCCATCCTGGCCGGTGACTTCTGTTTAGAAGACTTTCGCCCAGTGATGCCGTGCTAACATCACCCCTGTTAGTTGCCTCTTACGACACGCCGGGAAACGTTGGGTCTATTCTATTTAATGTCCGAACCCACAGGGTAAGTTGCACACATGTCGTATAACTATTAGTACAACAAACTAAAGATATTCACCACGAATAAATTATTTATATGAAACAAAATATAATGTAGTATAGCACTTACATTTTAGTTACACTTTGGAGAATTGTAGGCTAAAATTGCAACGAACTGATAGTCGAATCGTAGGCGTATAAGACTGCCTGCAAAGGTTGTTTTTTTACCCCACTTCCTGCAGTGTGGGGAGGTGGGATAGAGGAAAGGGTAATGAATAACATTCGAGATGTAAAAGATAAATGGTTATATAATTATTCTAGTAACAAATTCTATTCAGTTATTCCAGAAACAAATTCTTGTTTCAGGGTCTCATTCATTTATATTGTATTACAATTAATTTTCATAACTAAACTGTTTATTCTTATTTTATAGATTTTGCTCCCAAAAAGTATGGACAAACCAATATGGAAGTAGCAAGTCGTTAGTGATGTCCAAACTCATTATCGGAATAAATGTCTAGTAACAATTTTCCCAGCTTATAACTATAAGTGTGGCTTTTAAACGTAAACGTTTTATTCATTGCAAACCTCATAATCATGGGAGTTCATATTTATCTTTTAGTGCAAATATATTTTATATTTGAATGAAGACACTGTTTGGTTTGTGCTTGTGTTTTTATTTTAGAAGTTTTGGGTATATAGATCACTACCATTTGTGGGAGATTCAAGATGGACTATCCATGGGATTGTGCTTTATTTTTTAATGCTACAAGCTGTTCGAGTGTTCAAGGGATTACTTTATGAGAGAAAACTGAGAAGACATCCAATAAATATGGATTTTATTGATCTTTCTTTGCGCTTTTGTGATGTTCTTGTAATATTTTGTACCATTGTGAGTGCTGGGGTGGTCTACACTGCATCAATCTCCCCTCCCCCCCACCAAGGAAAACTAATTTTCAGAATAGATAAGGTTTAGTTTGCATACATGTATTTTCAGTATCTTTTGCTCGTGTGTGCTGTTTATTTAATGTTTCCCTCCATCCCCATTGTTCCAAATTATCTTATACAGATTTATTTATGTCCTTCCTCGGTATTGATTTTTCAGTGATGATGTAAGTGTGTAAAACTAACTTTTCAGCTAAGATCTCTTTTAGATGTTGTACTGATAAGAGTTAGCTGTTTACTGCAGTTCATTTTACGCTTGGTAGCGTCGGTTTTATACCCCAGGCAGTGTACACAGGTACGTTCGTATATTGTAGGCAGCGAATCAGAGCCTCACCAGGTAGGGTCAGAGTTGCACGTTGTGAACTTGACCTTGCAGCGTCGGGGGTGGGGGGAGGAGGGAGGGAGGGCTGTTTTTTCTTTTTATACGTGGTTCGTTTTGGTTTTGAGGAAATAGTTCAACTTTAACTCACATACCCCTTATCCCCCATCCCTTCCTCTGCTTGTTCCAGTTTAGAAACAAAACGACCTTGCGTGCAAGCTTACCAGACACAATCCCATAGCCTAAAATAACTTTACCTACAATCGACCCTTTGTAATCCGCGAAATGTTACAAATAAATGCATTTTCGAAATCACTAACACCATCACCAAACAATAAATGTATTTTCGAAATCACAAACACCATCACAAAAACAATCTAATTCAAAATAAACAAAGTAGTAGAAGCTGCTAGTATTAGTAGTAGTAGTAGCAGCAGCAGCAGTAGTAGTAGTAGTAGTCATAATAGTAGTAGTAGTAGTAGTAGTAGTAGTAGTAGTAGTAGTAGTAGTAGCAAAAACAAACTGTAACTCAAAATGGAAACTGATCTTTGTTACTATAGTTACTAAGTCTATGTGAACACCACAATGAACTTCACAAATGGAAGAAAAGTCTTTCAATTTTTGGATGCTTAGTATCTTTAGCTCAGAAAAACCAGAACGTATACATCAACACGTATAAGTACCTACAAATAACAACGATGAATATCGTCCCGCAAACCTATGTAGCCTCGCATGATAGTTGCTGTGAGTACAAATGTTTTGTGTTGAGAGAATTGTTTCAATATTTCCACGTGCCATCTGTATCCATGTCATGTCAAATGTGGCAAAATGTAATTCATCAGGTTATCTTTCATCGCATGCACATTCATTTTGCTTTAAAAAAAAAAATTAATGAGAGAGAGAAATTGTATGCCCTGCGCTACCCTTCCGTGGTATGTTTGTGTTTATAATATGCCAGCGATATTGTGAGGTGATATAAATATATGCATAGGAAACATAGGGAATTTGGCAAGAGATATTGAGGTAGGTGCTGTGAGATCATTATAAAAATGTACTTCACACAACCATCAGAGTCTTGCACACAACCTCATTGTGCTATGTACATAAGACTTAGAGTTGGCCGGTGGTTTACTGTACATCCACTTCGCATACACACTCCATCAACACCTCAAAGTGGAAAACTTGGAAGCTGATGGGCAAGCATGCAGAGAATGTGAAGAAAAAAAATCTAGTGTTTGTAATTAATTTAATCAATTGTTATGTTTTATTGTATTAAGATTAATTAAAATCTAAAGATTAATTTCTAATAATAGTAATAATTATTAAATTTATTTAACATTATTTTATACACGTTATGTCTAAGTTCAATACATTTATAAAATAACATGTGGTGACCAAGAATTGCTGAAAATTAACAAGAGTACTGTTCGCTACGTACCGTATAAAATGTAATAAGCGCCTTTTCATAAAATGGTGTATGCCTGTAATTATTCACCTTGCCTATATACAGGTGCATAGGTTTCACTCTGTCTCTCTGTCTGTCTATGTGTGTGTGTGCCCAGCAATATATCTGGTAATTACAGGCCCACTGAACTCAAACATGGCATACAGGTGTCCTTTAATGACTGGTCGGTGCACATTAAAAATTAATAAAATTCTTGGCTTTTTCTGAAGGGCCGCAGCCTCCATGCAGTGCTAAAATCATACAGTAATTAAAAAAAACACTTTGCTGATTATTGTTCGATGGAGCTAATTCTTCAAGTCCCAGGAATGTGTGCACTGAAAAACGGATGGATTGACTAAAAGCATGGCAATGTACGGAGGGTGATGGGCTTTTTGGTGCAGTGTATGAGTGTATATTGGCCGCGTTAGTGTCCTGCACCTGTTAATAATTAACTTCGTTGTTTGACCTCGGGAGGACCTACTATGAAACGACTTGGACGTTTAGTATTCTTAAAGGTCCTCAACGCTTGGGTTTCCATGGAAATTCACCCATTTTCATAGAATTTTCTCAGAATGTTTCAGCTTTGTCAGAAAAAGAGCGTAGTCTAATCAAGACAATATCAAGTTATTTCAAATTCTGCCAGATTAGTCTGATCCTTGTTCAACTTTCCTTTCATTAGCAAGGAAGAAACTATACTAGCACGGCTTCATATTGGTCACACCTACGTGACGCGCATTTTTTTTTAAAGTGCGCTAGGACTTAAACATGAATAGAAACAGTTCAGTAGGCGGGTAGCTTGTGACGTAGTTAGATTTACTTCCCCTTATCCTGAGCCATAAAAGGACGCAGTGGCAAGCAGCGCGCACAGACGATAAGGTCACTGCGGGCGAGGTGCTTGATTTCAGAATAATATGCACTTCTGATGCAGTCACAATTTGCTTTAACATGGAATGACCAGTAATTTCTTACAATGACACACGTGGAGCAGAATTTCAAGTACTTTGCTACAGTAAGACAATGTTGAGTGAATGATGCGATCTGGTTCATTCTGAATACATCGGCTGACACAAAATGTAAAACAGTGTAAAGACCAGCAGCGGCTTGGTCAAGCTAAGGAGTGCCTAACAGAACGAGGGGCGACACAAGCCGTACATCGTGCTGTAGCGCTGAGCCAGACGACAATAACCGCCATTGCTGACGGTGACAGAGACAGTTTGTGTGGCAGCAATCAACAATTCGTCTCAACATGGAAGAGAGATCGTCAAAGGGTAAAACAAAGATCAAAACTTTCCATACGACGCCAGGCAGTGACATTGCTTCCACATCAGAGGCAGAAACTGTAGCTAAAGCTGTCAGTACGACGTCTGCAAGCAGCACTGGTTCCTCGTCTACAAAAAACGTAACGGCTCTTAGTAATGCTTGCGCGTCACAACTAACAATATGTGAGCCTTCAGCCGCCATGATGACCTTTGACCCAGCAAAGCAGCAGACAGTCCAATGTAAGTTGACCTTTCTATGTTTTTCCATTAATCGTGTATGGACGTTAAACACACTTATAAAATCATTGGGGATTTGTAACCATGCATCTACCCTTCTTGTTAGGTGATTGCAATGAAAATCAGTTTGCGTTGCATGATTGCCTATATAATTAGTTAGTTAGTTAGTTAGTCATTGTTTATAAGGTCCAGCGGACTTTAAAGAGCTGAATTAGGACCACAACTCGGGTGAAAGAGGACTTGCCCCTGTTTCATATAAAACATCTGCTGAAACAACCCTAAGGGTAACTCTAAAGGCACTCCATCAGCCGGTCACTTTATAATAAAGGCATCCCACGAAGGGGACGCTGAGACTTTACTCCAATTTACCGAAACCCCGTTTACAAAAACAAAAAAAGAATATCATTATAAAATATTAACAAAACACATACCTAGAAAATGCCTACAGTGCAAAATAATTTTTAAAAAAGCCCTAGTGACCATTTGGCAGAAAGAGTCCAGTAGCCCCCAGCTGACCCAACACACCCCATTCACAAATGAGGAGTTTTGGGAGAGTTTTCAAAGAAAAAAGGTAGGTGACTGGTCTAGCGAAGAAGATAGTAGTACAGTAGATTGATACAAAAGAGTAGGAAAGAAAGAACAAAGGAGAAAGACAGCAACAGTGAGAATTAAAGCACTTAATTTCCAGAAAGTGGGGATACTATTTGTACAGACAATCCCGGCACCACAAAGGGGGATATATAACTGGTTTGTATCGACTACTTTTTGATCCACATATATTTAACATTGTGAGTCTATGTATTCACACCCCCTCCCCAACCCCTTCCGTCAAACACGCAGTTTAAAATGATTGCAAATCTGTGGAAGACGAGTCCTAAATAGTCCAAAAATTATATTTAAAAAAACAAACATTTGGCCGTTCGCCGTCAGTCTGTGCAATATATTTCAGTGGAATAACAACATTTCTCACAACCTATATCTTGTATCACAACCAAACATGGTAGGATGGTGTATATATGGTGAGACTTCAAAAAGGATCAATGAATGAATGACTTCACTTTACGGTCAAGGTCACAGCGTCAGCAATTGTTCGACAAAAAACATAACAATTTTTCACAAAATTTAACTTTTTTCCTTATTGACAATAAACTTGTGCGTGTGTGTGTGTGTGTGTGTGAGCGCGCGTGCGCGCGCGCGCGTGTGTGTGTGTGTGTGTGTGTGTACTTTTAGCTTTTTTGCAGACATCTGCAAGAAAAACTTACACATTCTGCGGACTTTGTTTTTATGTGGATGTCCGTAGAATTGTTCCCGTTAGGACATGATTATTAGCTCAGAATAAATTTGTCCGCCTAATTTCAATTTGCAAGAATTCTCCAAGTGTGTAAATTCAGCGTGTGTAAAACCGACGAAAGGCTCTATTGTTGACTACAATGTTACTGTGCAAGCTGCACTTGACAAGCACGCGCCTCTCTGCAAACGCACGGTCCACCAACGTAAATTTAATCGGTGGTTCAGCAGCATTGCTGACCGGTTCCAGCAGTTCATACGTGACCGGCGTCAGGCAGAGAGACTCTGGCTGAAGTCACGCTTGACAGTTCACAAAGAGAGTTTTGAAACCATCAAACACAAAATAGCCAATATGATAGAAGAAGCAAAAACAACATTTTTCACATCACAGATCGCTGAAAGTAAAACTTGCAAACAACTCTTTCAAAATTTCAAATCACTACTGGGCAAGGAGACTGCTTCTCCTTTGCCTAATATATTCGAAAACAAACAACTCCCATCTGTTTTCTCCACCTACTTTTCTGAGAAAATACAAACTATCCGCAACAGCTTTCCTCCCCCAGACCCAACCGCTCTTCCTTCTCCTCCACCATACACTGGTCCACCATACACTGGTCCACCATACACTGGTCCACCATACACTGGTCACTGGTCCACCATACACTGGTCCTTGCCTCACACTGGTTCACCATACACTGGTCCACCATACACTGGTCCACCATACACTGGTTCACCATACACTGGTTCACCATACACTGGTTCACCGTACACTAGTTCACCATACACTGGTTCACCATACACTGGTTCACCATACACTGGTTCACCATACACTGGTCCACCATACACTGGTTCACCATACACTGGTCCACCATACACAGGTCCACCATACACTGGTCCTTGCCTCACACTGGTTCACCATACACTGGTCCACCATACACTGGTTCACCATACACTGGTTCACCACACACTGGTTCACCATACACTGGTTCACCACACACTGGTTCACCACACACTGGTCCACCATTCACTGGTTCACCATACACTGGTTCACCATACGCTGGTTCACCATACACTGGTCCTTGCTTAACACAATTTCTGCCTTTTTCTGAAAGTCAGATTCGTGACATTCTGAAAAAAACACTGTTCCCAACTATTGTGAACTTGATCCCATCCCTACCAAGTTAGTGTACGAGCACCTTGAAACCATTCTCCCCTCTTTAACACACATCATCAATGATTCTCTCCTATCTGGTATTGTCCCAATTAAACTCAAAACCGCAGTCGTAAAACCCTTGCTGAAAAAAACCACCTTTGACAAAACCGACTTGAAGAATTATCGACCTGTTTCTAATCTGCCCTGTGTTTCAAAGATTTGGGAGAAAGTGGTGCTTAAGCAGCTCCTAACACATCTCGACAACAACAACCTTGGCAATCCGTTTCAATCTGCCTACAGAGCTGGTCACATCACTGAGACTGTTCTTCTGCGTGTTTGCAATGATATTCGTTTTGCACTTGACAATGACAACATCTCCGTTCTTCTTTTTCTGGACAATTTTGCTGCGTTCGACACGATCGATCATACTATCTTGCTCAATCGCCTTGAGAATCTGTTTGACATTCAGTCCACAGCTCTCTGTTGGTTCTCATCGTACCTACAAGACCGTTCTCAATATGTATCTGTCAACAATTCTTCCTCTGCTGCTTCTCCTCTCCTTTTTGGTGTCCCGCAAGGCTCTGTCTTGGGTCCTGTTTTGTTCGTGCTTTACACCACTCCACTATCCTTTGTCATCAAGCAACACTCTGTTGATCATCTTCTTCAAAGTATGCGAGGCCTTGTGACATTGACTCTGTGACGGATAAAGTGTGACGTGGGGTTTTATTGTTACTGGGCTCTGCACAATGGAATGCTGTAACCCTCTCGTCTTATTCTATGGGGACCGCTAGTGAATCACCTGGTGAATTACTTTAATACATTTATTTGTTTAGCTCGGTCTGTGTTAAGGCTGGGGTACAGAGATAGATAGAAAAATGGTAAAAGATCACTGTCACACTAGCTTTCACATATGAATCATATGTAGTCCAGCCACTTGATAACAGTAAAAATCACAGTTATTTCTTCTACTCTATACACGATATTCGAAATACAAAACTAACTTAAGAGTTTAATTGTCCATGCAAATGGTTTGCTCGCTGATAGTCTAGGCAGCTACTTTTTCTTCATCGGGCACTGGCTACTAGCGTTCATGAAGAGTGGACTACTGTGGTCCTGTTTATACAGTTTTAGTGCACGGTTTCATGTTGCACTTAACTGTGGGGTTGAAGCGCTGCGTTGTGGTCGCTTCTACGACACGCTGTGTTGTCGTTGCTTTTGTTCTACAGGTGGGCTATCTGCGCACAATGCTGAAGATGCCTCGGCAGCCAACTGTACGCGTCGACGTGGTTTTGTCTTGTGCTGAGTTGGGCTCACGACATACCGCCTGCTCGTCTGTAACATATGAGACGAAATTCTGCACAACCCTGAATAATAGGTCTGTCTGTGCAGAGCGTCTCACTGAAAGCCAAAGTAGCCCTCAGTGATAGCTCCACATCTCTATACATAAGCGACGAACATTCTGCTAAGTCCGTGGTCCATTGGAATCTCCACTCTAATTTCCTATACATACATAACTATAAATCGTGGTTAACTATACACATATAGGAATAATAATATTATAAACATTCTCAGGAACAGCCACTGGTCTGCAAGCATACATATAGGTTAAACAACAGTGGGTCCGACCGGTCGACAACATGGCGGCGCAGCCAGTCGTGTTTCGCCACATGGTCACGCAACGTTGGACTAACAATTCAATTCTATGCATAGCAAATTCCACAAACATAATTCAACAATAATATAAATACATCACAATGAAACAGAAGTATGTTCATTTACCTGTTTGACAATGTCAGGCTGTGGCTACTTGATTGAATTCGAATATTCAACAAACAGTGCTTCCCTGGTCTATCAGTGCTGAGATTTTTGCTAGGAAGTAGCTGTGTACTGCCCTAATCTTTCAACACAAATGGTTTTTTACCTGGCTTTGCCTGACTCGGCCAGAACTGGTTCTATCCACTATACCTGTGTCCCGATTGGATGAACTATCTAAGTGGATATAAAATTCGAAGCCCTCTACCGTCAGCTGCGATGTCACTAGCTATGCGGGCGTCAGGCTACAACTGTTACGCATGATCACTTCTGTCGTCTGCTAGAGACTACAGTAACGTTCTAAGTCTAACTGACTATACAAGCAAATTCTCAAAGTGTGCAGGGTAAACAGGTCCTCTTGTTACAGGCTCCCTCAACTGAAAAAAGGCGATAACTACTGGATTCGACCTTTTTCTACTACAGAGCCTAGTTTAACACTGCACTATCCTAGGGTCCTATTTACAAACTAGTTAAGTTGCTCTACCTGAGCTGCAGTGCTATGCCAGGTAGCTATAGATACTAGTGACAGGGTTTTAATATACGGGGAGCAAACTTGTTTTTTCAAACCTAGTTCACCCAAAAAGGCAATCACCGAAGTCGAACGAAGCTTTCCGATGTGTTACGAAATGATGCTTGCATGACAACGACTAGTTGACATTAAAAATGATCGCTGTTGCTTCTAATTCTGTTCGATTAACACAGATTAGCATTTCGCAACGGTATACTTTGTTATTATCGACCATATTTAATAGTTGCGTTCCTTGATTTACATTTTGTTAGTTCTCAGCAGTAGGCTAATAATAGCATTCCCCATTTCCTGCCTAGAACCAAGTAGACACTGTTATATAGTATACATTGGCTTAATCTATATTATATACTAGTGGTTTTTGTACCCTGGCAAGCCAGGGTACACATGATGCTGTTTAAAATGTAGACAGAGCGAGAGAACTTTTGTCTGCGAGTTTCATTTGGACGATGATACCTCCCCATATCCCCCTTGATACCTCACCATACCCCCCCCCTGATATCTCCCCGTCCCCCCCCCATGATGCCTCATCATACCCCCTTGATACCTCCCCGAACCCACCTGATACCTCCCCATACCCCCTTGATACCTTCCATACCCCCTTGGTTCCTACCTGTACCCTCCTTGATACTTCCCCGTTGATCGTTTCGCAGGTATGGATGAAAGGAATCGACCATCGCCATACCCCCTTATATATACCCGTATCCCCGTTATGCCTACCCATGCCCCTTTAAACCTACCCGTAGCCCCCTTTTACCTACACGTACCACCCCATCCCGATCCTTGGTAGTAGTAGTAATAATAATAATAATAATAATAATAATAATAATAATAATAATAATAATAATAATAATAATAATAATATTGAATATAGAATAATACAAATAGAAATCAGAAAAAACACCAAGGTTTTAAAATAAAATTTGATATAAGATATTATAATTGTTATAATAATAATAATTATTATTTGTTTATAAGTAATAATAATAATAATAATAATAATAATAATAATAATAATAATAATATTGAATATATAATAATACAAATAGAAATCATAAAAAACACCAAGGTTTTAAAAGAAAATTTGATATAAGATATAATAATAATAATTTATTATTATTATTAGTTTATAAATAATAATAATAATAATAAATTAAAGGTAAAAAGACTAAATTAAAAAGAAAAATATCCATATTTTAGTGTACTAAAAAAAAAAAAAAAGGGGGGGGGGCCCGGGTCAGATTTGAACTTGGGTCGCCCTGCACGGTAGGCGAATGGTTTTACTAACTAAGCTACGAACGCTTCCTAGAAAGAACATCAATTTTTTGGTCTATATGGGAATACATGCTGAAACCTCAATTTGATTTTTAATGGAAGCGCGCGGAATGAGGCTATTACAGTTTGTGGACATTTTGTTTATTTATTTATCTCAGAAACGGTTAAAGGTTCGGTAAGGAAATGTCGGCTATAACGATTTCGCTGCTTTTGAGCACACAGTAGGCCGATCAGCAGCGGCCAGCACATGCCCAGATCAGCGTCCATAGGGGACAAACTTTATAGTAGAGGCGAAGAAGGACTTCCGGCTAAGCAATTTATATATATAGATTATAAGTCAGTCGTCGTGCAGCAAAGAAGCTCACTAGCTGAATATAATTATTAGACCTGTATTGTTTGTTTTATACGTAAATAAATGTATAAACTATATCTATTCTAATTAATAATATTTAGGCCTATACTTTATAATATTTGAATCTTTAAATTTCCAGAGAAGGACGAGTAGGCTAAGCGAATTTTTTTAAAATAACTCGAGATCAGAGTTAAATTAATAGTTAGTTATTCACTGCTTACAGGGTCCAGCGGACTGCAAAGAGCCGAATCAGGACCACAAAATCAAGACAACTCGAGATCAGAGTTAAATTAATAGCTAATTAGTTATTCATTGCTTACAGGGTCGAGCGGACTGCAAAGAGCCGAATCAGGACCACAAAATCAAGACCACAACTTCGCTAGTAGCAGCAGCAGCAGCAGCAGCAGCAGCAGTAGTAGTAGTAGTAGTAGTAGTAGTAGTAGTAGTAGTAGTAGTAGTATAGTTATTTAGTGAAATCTTGAATTTATTTATTTGTTTTGTTTGGTTATTATTATTATTATTATTATTATTATTATTATTATTATTATTATTATTATCATTATCATTATCATTATTATTATTATTATTATTATTATTATTATTATTATTCCTACTTTTAAAAAAAGAAAAAAAAAGAATAGTGTGCTGCTGTGCGTGTTTAATGGTGTAAATATGGTCAGTGACGTTTTGTTAGTTTTTGCTGAAGTTGGGTGTAACCCGAAATATTCAGATGGTGTTACTGACCCGAAATATTCAGATGGTGTTACTGGTTATTTTTTCTTATAGATTTACCAAAGTTTTCAGATGATTTATGGAAATTTCCGCCTGCCACGCAATATTTTTTTTATATATGTGTTTCTCATTTAAATACCTATCATTGAAATACATATAACAAATTTACTGTATCAGTTAAAAAGAATAATATTAGTTAAATAATTGGTTTGGTGCTTGCAATAAAAATGTCAGTTTTTTGAGACCATTATAAACTTGCTTTGCCTTGTCAACATCAACGTATCCATAGCGCTTTGAAGTTTTGTCATGGTTTTATAGTTGATATAGATGTGAAATCGTTGTATGTGTGCATTATGTGTTATGTATTACTTTTACTCTTTATTACTAATTGTTTCAGTATATTAATCATCATAAAATAATAATAATACTGTTTCAAAATGCGACTCTCGACTTGACTTACAGCTTGAAGCTGTGCAGATCGAAATAGAATTAGATCTAGAAGCAACAGCGGCAATTTTTATGCACGGATGTTTCACCACAGGCTCTGAAGTCTTTTCTTTCGTCTTTGTGAACTCGTGGGCCTTCTACATACGTACGTAGTATAGTAGGGCCTATGTAATTGAGGCCTGCGAAAGAGGAGACTTCCCAGCCTGTGGTTTCACGTAGTCCTGCCAGCATTCGTTTCATTCGTAAAACATCGGATAGCTTCGCTCGACTCGGAGAGCTTCGTTCGACTTCGGTAATTGCCTTATTCGGCGAATGACTGGAACTAGGTTGGAAAAAACAAGTTCGCGGACGGGGACGAATTCTGGTGCTGTGGCCCTTAGTTGTATTGGGTGGGCGACAGCTGATGTGTCCTCCACGAGATGACGACTCAGGTAGTCGACTCCGTGGTTCTCTTTGCCGGGGATGTACTCGATTTGGAATGCGTATGCCTGAAGGGTGAGTGCCCATCGCATCAGGCGAGAGTTCACAGATTTGGAGGCTGCCAAGAACGAGAGTGGTTGGTGGTCCACCTGAACTGTGAAGTGGGTCCCATACAGGTAGAGTTGAAATTTCTGTATGGCCCAGACTAGTCCAAGGCATTCTTTCTCCGACGTGGCGTAGTGTGTCTCGGCTGGTCTCAGTTTTCTGCTGGCGTAAGCGACAGGGAATAGCGTCTCTGTGTTCTTGGGGTCGCGCTGTAGCAGTACTGCTCCGAGGCCTAAGTCACTTGCGTCGGTGCGTAGAACGAATGGCTGTGTCAAATCTGGTAGGTGGAGTACTGGCGCCGATGCCATTTTATCCTTGAGGGTTTGGAATGCTGTCTCGCATTCGGCTGTCCATACGACTTTGTCCGGGGTGATTTTCCGGGTTCCATTTGTCAGTGGCACGGCGATGCTGTTGTAGTTTGGGGATGAACTTCTGGTAGAAGCCGCAGAGTCCTAGAAACGTCTGCACTTCCTTTTTGGTCTTGGGCCTAGGAGTGTCGAGTAGGCGTTTCACGGTCTTTTCTACAGGTCGCAGGCTTCCTTGACTTATGGTGTGTCCCAGGAATTCTAATTCCGTGAATCCAATCTGGCACTTGGTGGGTCTTGCCGTCAATCCAGTGTCTCTGAGGCGGGCGAGTAGTCGTTGTAGGAGCGTGACATGTTCCTCCCACGTAGGTGTTGCGATGAGGATGTCGTCCATAAACGCGTGTAGGTGCTAGTTGCTCAGGGGTGCCAGGAGTTTCCGTTAAAGATGTTGGGTGCGTTGTGGAGTCCGAATGGAAGTACATTGAATTCGAAGTGTCCTTCCATAATGTTAAACGCTAGGTACTTTCGGACGTGTGGTTGTACTGGTATCTGATAGTACCCTTTGCTGAGAACGCTGCGTGAGAAGTACTTCGCTCGCTGTAGCTTGGCAAATAGATCGGTCTGGTCCGGGAGTGGCTCTGGCTGGAACTGCGTTACGGCATTCAGGAGTCTGAAGTCGATGCACAGTCGATGCTCTCCGTTGGGTTTTCGCAACAATACCGTGCTTGCGCTGTAGGGTGAAGTAGACTCTGAGATGATTCCGGCTGCCAGTAAGGTGACTATCTCTTCCTTGATGGCTCGCTGCTGCGACAGTGGCATCGGGTAGAGCTTCTGGCGGACGGGTGTTGGGTCGGTCACCTTTAGGGTTACTTCGACGAGGTCTGTCCTCCCTGGTCGGTCTGTGAGCACAGTCTGATGTTGTCGAATGACCTGTAGTACTTGCTGTTGCTGTTTGGCGGCTAAGTCTCCGTTGAGTATCACGTCTTTGTGGGTTTCTTTGGAATGCAGGGGATACTCTACTGCATTCGTTTCCATGCTTTCTCTTTCTTCTGCGATGGCGATGGCTAGCAAGTTGTGAGTGCTGGGGTCGCTGGTCGGTCCGTGTATTTCTTGAGGAGATTGATGTGGTGGTATCGGGCTCTCCCGTTTACCTCTACTTGGTAGACTGTCTTGGATTTCTTGGCAGTCACCCGGTACGGTCCTCTCCAAGCGATGTCCATCTTGTTGGTTCCACTTGGAAGTAAGAGTAGCACTTGATCGCCGACTTGCAGTTCTCGGTCCTTCGCGTGGCGGTTGTAGTACTTCGCCTGACCGGCTCTTGCCTTCTTCAGTGCTTCACCAGCTTTCTTCCACGTGGCTTTGAGTGTTTCCTGCAGGTCTGCGACGTACTTGGTGGCACTTCTGGGTGTGTCGTCTATCTTGGCTTCCGTCCAACTTCTGCGTAGGGCTTCTAGCGGTCCTGCTAGTGGTCTGCCGAATAGCAATGTTGACGGGGTGTAACCTGTGGCTGCATGGGGCGTTTCTCGATATGCGAACAGTGCCGCATTCACGTAGGTGTCCCACGCTTCCGGGTTGTCGTCGGCGACTTTCCTGAGGATGGTGAGAAGGGTTCCATTCAGTCTTTCTACTTGTCCGTTGCTGGCTGGGTGGTACGGGGGTGTGCGAATGTGATGAACTTGTATCAACTCGAACACGTCTTGCATCAGGCGGCCGGTGAACTGAGATCCGTTGTCCGTTCTAATGCTGTCCGGGAATCCGACTCTGGTAAAGATGGCGATGAGTGCATCTGCAATCTTCCTGGTGTCGATCGCTGGCAACGGGACTGCTTCGCACCACATCGAACAGGCGTCGACGAGCGTGAGTAGAAATCTGTTCCGCTTCTTCGTCATAGGCAGTGGTCCGACGATGTCTACTGAGACTTGCTGGAATGGCACGCCGACTACTTGTTACACTCGATTCGATGTTGGTGTTTTTCTATCAGTATTTGATTCAGCCCCGATGCTGAAATCCTGATAGGTGTAACTCTGATTCGTTTATCAACGCAGCCTGCTCAATTAGCATACAAGTCACAAAGTCGACGTATGACGTTTTCCACTTTTATTCAGCACAAATCAACCCCCCACTCAAGAAGAAATTTACCTAATTTCTTTCAACAACGTTGAAACGTAATGCACAAACAAAGTCCATAATTAAAACTTATTTCAGACTTTCTGAATACTGTCATTGCGCTCAGTTTATCTACACAGAGTCAATGGTTTTCATCTTCAAGTCTCTCTGGATATTGCCAATGTTCTCAGTTCATCCACATAGTCAATATTCTTTACTCACACACTCTGCTGAGGAAGTCCGCACCAACATTGTCTGATCCTTTAATAGATTCTACTCGCATGTTAAAGTTCTGCAAGTACATAGCCCATCTCATGATGCGACTGTTCACAAACTTGGCAGAGTTCAAGTAGGTTAGCGGCTTGTGATCAGTCTGTAGCACGAACTTCACTCCTTGTAGGTATAGTTCGAACTTCCGGATTCCCCATATTATGGCAAGGCACTCTTTCTCCATGGTCGAGTAATTTTTCTCAGCCCTGGACAGCTTCTTGCTGTCGTAACTGACCGGAAATAGTTTCCCTTCGTGTTCTTGCATCAGTATGGCGCCGATGCCTTCGTCCGCTGCATCTGTTCTTAAGACGAATTCCTTGGAAGTGTCAGGCAGTCGTAGCACCGGATCCTTCGAAAGGAGGTCGCGCACAGTCTGATATGCCTTCTCCTGAGACGGTCCCCACTGCACTTGGTTCGGACAGCCTTTCCGAACCAGGTCCGACAAAGGTGCTGTGATGGCTGAGTAGTTCGGTACGAACTCCCTATAATACCCAGCCAATCCTAGGAAAGATCGCACCTGCTTCTTTGTTTGGGGACGTGGAGCGTTCAGAATCTTGGTGACGTTTTCTAGCAGAAGCACCTTTTGTCCTTCTTTCAGCGAATGGCCGATAAAGTCGACATTGTCAGTTCCCAGAATGCACTTACTGGGTCTCACGGTCAAGTTGGCTTCTGTGAGACGGTGAAACAGCTCCCTCAAGGTCTACAGATGCTCTTCCCAGGTGCGAGTGTGGACTAGTAGGTCGTCCCAGTAACACACGACGTTGTCCATCCCATTGAGCATCTTCCTCATTTCTCTCTTCAGGGTAGCTCCGCTGTTGACCATGCCAAAGGGCATCCTTAGGCACTTGTACGTCCCATCAGGAGTTATGAAAGCACTCTTTGGTATGTCCTGTTGACGCACGGGGACTTGTCAATAACCATTGCTGAGGTCAATCTTTGAGAAGATTCTACTCCCCGATAATTGGCGGAAGAGGTCTGCTGCGGTAGGCATCGGCTCAGGGTCGAAGACGGTGATCTTATTAACCTTCCTGTAGTCGATGCATACTCTGTTGCTCCCGTCCTTCTTCTTCACGACCACGACAGGGGACGCGTAGGGGGAACTGGACTCCCTGATGATGCCCATCTTCAGCATCTCATCGATGTCTTTCTTCAAGGATTCACGGGCCTTGAAAGGGATCGGGAATGGTTTGGATCGAACAGGGATATTCGAAGTGAGGTGGACTTCATGTTCGACCAAAGTCGTAGAGCCTGGGACATCATTGAAGCTATGAGGAAACTCGCCCATAAGGTCCTTGAGCTCCAACTTTTGACCTTCCGTCAAGCTCGGTCCTAGCTTAACATCATTGATGCCTTCTTTGCTGTGGAAGTCTCCTAGTTCCAACAGTTCCTCGCTGTCAAAGCTGTTGTCGATCTCAGCTGCTGTTGCTGCATGTACAGGCTCTGATGGCCTTTCCACGTACAGCTTAAGGAGGTTGACGTGGTATATCTTAGAATGCTGGCCGACCTTCACCTTGTAGTCGTTGATTAACACCACGGTCTCCACTGCATACGGGCCTTTCCACTGCATCAGCAACTTATTGTGATCAGTAGGTAGCAGCACCAGCACTTTGTTGCCAGGTTTAAACTTCCTGTTCACAGCCCTACGATCGTAGTAGTGCTTTCCACAGTCCTGGGACTTCTTCAGGTTTTCTCTGGCTATCTCGAGAGTCTGCTCCAGCTTCTCTCGTAGCTCAAACACGTACTGGTAACTGTTCTTCACTTCTGGGGTGTCCACTTCTTTCGTCCACAGTTCTTTCAGAATGTGCATCGGCCCTCGGATGGTTCTTCCGTACAGCAGCTCGAACGGAGAAAAGGCGGTGGACTCCTGCGGTACTTCTCTGTAGGCGAAACGTAAGGTGTTGATATAGCGATGCCATTGTCTGGGCTGCTCGCTGCACAGTTTCTTCAGGGCGGACTTCAGCGTAGCATTGAACTTCTCGACAAGCCCGTTGCACATTGGATGGTAGGGTGTCGTAGTCAAATGCCGGATGCTCAGCAGTCTGTTGACCTCCTTCATGCAGTCAGAGACGAACTGCGTCCCGAGGTCTGTCAGAATTTCTTCAGGCACTCCAAGTCTACTGAACATGTCCACCAGTGCCTCTGCTACAGTTTCAGTGTAAATCTTCTTCAGTGGCACTGCTTCTGGGTACCGAGTTGCATAGTCCACTAAGGTCAGTACCCATCGATGACCTTCTTCACTCGGAGGTCTTATTTCACCGATTAAGTCTAAGGCCACCCTCTTGAAAGGTCGGTCGATCAGAGGCATCCTTTCGGGACCCTTCCTCGAGGTATGGTCTTCTGGCAAATGTCACATGATCGGCAGAAACGGCTGACGTCCGCATGAATTCCTGGCCAGTAGAACACCGCCTGGATTCTATCCGACGTCTTCTTGATACCTAGGTGACCTCCCATGATTGAGTCATGCGCTACCTCCATCACCTGGCGCCTTAGGGGTAACGGTACCAATACTTGACGTAGTGGTTTCCCTCCGTTGACCCTCGGGTGCTGGAAGATTCGATACAGGATCTTGGCCTTCACCTCAAAATAGACCGTACCACTGCCTTTGGTCACGTGGTCTTGGCGGTTCCTGTACTTGTTTAAAGTACTATCAGCTTCCTGGAGCTGGATCAGCTTATCTCTGTCCACAATGGCAGCTTTTGAGTTGTCGGCGACCTTCAGTGGCGTAGACGCCTTGACTCTCTTGGCCTGGGCCCTGGTAGTAACAGCACCGACGATCTCTGGTCGGCAGGGCTGAGCCGGAGTAACCACATTGTCCCGTAGCAGCTCTGTGAGTCTCCATCGGGAAATGGCAATGCATCCTCCTCCACAACTTCGACACGTTGGGTTGAGGCAGGATCCATTCTGAATCGGGGTCGTCTGGTCGTCTCGCGCCGTCGATATTCCCGATCATCAAATCATACAGCGGCTTCTTCAGGCAAACCGCTTCGACTTCGCCTATGTAGAAAGGGGTGCTGACATGAACTTTCGCAACTGGCGCTTTCACACATTTGCTGTCGGCCATGAGTGTCCAGTTTGAATCGCCAGTGAACTGTTCTTTAGCGATTAGGTCTTTTCTGACGATGACCCCACTGCAGCCAGAGTCTCTTAAGACAGTCACTTCATGATTTCCAACGCGTCCTTTGGAAACAGGCATGTTCTGTACGGTCACAGCTGCGCTAGCGACGACGGGGATGGATTTCCCGTTGGCAAGGAGAAGTTGGCCATCAGTCATGCACTCTTGCACGTCCGCAGGGGTAGCTGTGCGCTCGGTCTCACTCGGAAGAATGACGCTCCCGCCGCACACCTGATGGTCAGATCTACTGGATTGCCGTTGATTGGAGAACCGCCTCGGCCGGTTGCCCGCCGCTGAATTGTCCGTACTGCTCCGCTGTCCGCTACTTTTGTTTTGAGGACAGTTAGCCGCTCTGTGGTCTGTAGCGTTGCAGGTGAAACAGCCTCTTGAATGCCTTTCCCTGGGAGGTGGCGTGGAGTCCGTCTGTCTCTGGCTCGTCTGGCTCCCCTGGATCTGGTTCCCATGGTTTCCAGTCTTCTGAAATGGTTTCGTCACCTTGGGTGGCCCCAGCGTTTTTCCGTGAGCGAGGAGATATCTTTCGGCAACCTCGGTCACATCATTAAGCGTCTGCAGCTTCTGTAATTCTAATTGGGTCGCCAGGTCCTTGTGACAGGCATTGAGGAATTGCTCCTTCACGATCAGGTCATGGAGACTATCGTAAGACTTCCCTTTGCCTGATAATTCAACCCACTTGTGCAGGTATGACGACAAGCGCTCCACAAACTGCTTTGGAGTCTCGTCTGACAAAGGCCGGCATTCACGGAAGCGTTTACGGTAGCCCTTCTCTGTGAAACTGTAGCAATGAAATAGGGCCTCTTTCAAGACGTCGTAGTTTTTGGCGTCATCGTTCGACAATCTGGTGTAAACTTCGAGCGCTTGCCCTGTCAGAAGTGCACTTAGTCAAATCGCCCAATCTCGAGGTTGCCAGTTGGAGCTTTCGGCGAACCTTTCGAATCTCGCCAGATAGCTGTCGATCTGGTCCTTCCCGTCGACGAAGGCTGGCAATTTTGGAGCCATGTGGTCGCTGACGACTTGTGGCGCATGCTGATTGTTTTGGATACGCGCCAACTCTAGCTGGTGCTGAAGTCGTCTCTCTTCCATCTCTCTTTCTTCTCGGCGTCGCTGCTCTTCTGCTTCTCTTTCTTGACGCCGCTCTTCTCTTTCTTCGCGCCTTCGCTGTTCCTCTAATTCTCTTTCTTCACGGCGACGCTGCTCTTCTTTTTCTAGACGCTTCTCTTCTAATTCTCTTTCTCTTTCTTCACGCCATATTCTCTCTTGAGACTTGACGTACTCCGTCAGCTGTTTGCCTTTTAGATTTAGTTCAACCACTTTCTGCCAGAAGTCAGCCATCTTGATGCTTCTGGAAAGTTCTATTCTGGAAAATTCTTTTCTGGAAAGTTCTTTTCTGGAAAGTTCTTCACTGTGCTGTACCTTTCTAGACTGTCCTAGAACGGCACGCTTTCTGCAGTAGCGCTGATGCTTGTCACTAGTCGCTTTCGCTGACGCAGGCCCCGCTGTCCTCGTCGTATGCGACGCTGCACCACGCTGGTGTTGATGTACACGCTCCTGTGCTGAAGTAGACGCGACGTCCGCTCGTCGCTCTCTCTAATACTGGCGATGTAGCTCCGAGACTGTCCCTCGACGTAGTCTTGCGGCAGCCACGTAGTCCCGATCTGTTGTTCGCTCACGAAGCAACTCTTCAGCGACTACACGCCCTTGCAGTCAACCCGAATCTTTCGGGGATGTAGTCCCAGTATGTTGGCCCCTCCCGACGCAACTCGTTGGCTGCTACCCTCGATGACTGCCTCTCGTAACGTTGACTCGCTTGTTGTAACAGTTGAACCTTTGGCTATGACGTGGATCGCGGCTTGACCCCCAAAATGTTACACTCGATTCGATGTTGGTGTTTTTCTATCAGTATCTGATTCAGCCCCGATGCTTGGATCCCTGATAGGTGTGTAACTCAGATTCGTTTATCCACGCAGCCTGCTCACTCAGCAGCAACAAGGCAAAGTCTTCGTATGAAGTTTTCCACTTTTATTCAGCACACATCAACAACTGCATACAATCGCTTTTCCACTCTCAACTTTTTTACTTTCCAACTCACTATCAACAACACACACTAAACAGTGCGGCACATAATTATATAGCCTCTCTTTCTTCCCGAACAATTTAGAACACGTAGACTAGAATGACGCACTACAGCCAATCAAATAAAAGATCGTCATCACTGACGTACGTCATACATCTTTCTAAACATTCCAGGAACGTTCCCTCAAACTTCGACATTTATCGGGAAAATTCTATCGACAGTAAATACGCAAATCCAGAGAATTCTCCAATAATATCGACTAACAAAAATTATCAACGTTATACAAAGCCTCTCCTAACAACAATGCAAACTCAAATCAAAGGTAAATAAACTCCATTATTGAATACTTTGCAAAACGAAACGATTAGATCTATCGTGCGCGTTTCAGACATACTACCATTCGCGTTTCAACGTAACACCCTGAAGAGATTTTCTTTGTGCAAAAACGCATTTCTCTGCTCTTCCAGACCTTCTTCAGTCCTGCCACATTTGACATAGCCACTGACAGCGTGACCTTGACCTCTGTAGACAAACTGCCTTCTTTTGTTATAATAGAGCCAAGAGATTTAATGGATTCCACCACTTTCAGTTCCTCTCCATGCAAGGCGATGTTGGCGCAAATGTTCCTATGGCTGTTCACCAACACCTTGCTCTTTTTTTGAGCTGACCTCCATGTCATAGGTGTCCGCACAGACAGCATTTTTATATGTCAGGTCTTGGAGTTCCTGCTCGCTGCCTCTCATTAGGTCAATATCATCAGCGAAGCGCACGTTTCCCAGTGGTCTTCCTCAAAAAGGAGATGGTAGTGTTGAAGTTCAGGAGAGTTTCTTCCATGATGTTCTCGAGGAACAAGTTGAAGAGGAAGGGGGTACTGTAGACATCCTTGATGGACACCCACTGTAGTCTGGAAGAGTTCTCGCGTCTGGCCAATTATCAAGACTGCACTGCTGGGGTTGTTGTATAGTGCTTCTATTAACTGAACAAAGCCCTCTACTATATTAACGCGCCGAAGGACGTTCGATACTCCTTTGTGCCAGACTCAAAGGCCTTTTTCATTGACTGTGAACTGGCTGTTCTACTTCTTCTTGCTTCTTGCAGCATTGGCAGGGACTCTGTGTGTTGTTGCCTGTCCTCCATTGTCCATCAGGCTCATATAAGGCTTTATGGTAAAAGAAGCTGACCAAAATACTACTACAACTTCTACTACTACTACTACTAAAAACAATGAACACATTGAGATCCAATAAATTCCACTATACATATATATCTATATCTATCGCTATATATTATATATATCTATATCACCATGTGATTACTCACAACCGGTAAAGTATGTTGATTTGTTTTTTGTAACAGGTGTCCAAGCAGTAGGCGTTCGACATATCTATGCCAACTTCGATCTTCTTATGAAAGACATTGATCCCCGAGATGATGTCACAGATTATCTCATTAGCAAACTTGTGTTTGATTTGGACGACAAGGATTATGTGGACAGGGGAGGAGAAGACAGAAAACGACGGGCAAAATGCTGGAGGATGATATGGCGGTTGTACGAGAAACGTGAGTATTACTCACGACGACTTATGTAGATAGTGTTCTCTGTTATATGCTCTTATTGACTGAATATTTTACCCGAATGATTTATGCCGTTAGTTGTGTTCTGAAGCCTTGGTCATTAAAAGTCGCAATACATGTTAGTCATCAGCTGCCATTATTCAGAACGCTGTACCGCCAACAGTCTTTGTTCCCTCGCATGGCTGCTGGGTGGAGTACGTGCCCGTTTAGCTGTTTTTGCCCTTAGGAAGTGGAAGTGTCCAAATCCCGTATTGGAAACACCAGCCGTTACTCCCTCGCCCCCCACACACCCACTGTCCCCTTCTACTGCTACCTGAGCTGATCAAAGTAAGCTGTTTATCCAGGCAGCAACTAGGGTTACCAGCCACATACTCTTTAACGTACTGCTAAACCCCTTAAAGTCTACACCATCTTCACACAGATGAAGGCGGTAGTCTACAGCAAGAATAAGGAGAAGACTCAGTTTGCCTAAACTGCAGTCTAACAGCACAGGCAGGCAGTTTAGCCTAAGAGTGTAAGGCAGGCAGTAAAAGCAGTCAAGCAGTCGATACATAGTCAAATGTCAGTACAGCCCATCCAACTTGTTAACCCCACATTTCCTTTTTCAACTGATTTCTTCTTTCAGGAGACCCAGGTGTGTGGGAGAAATTTGTACAGGCAATACAAATTGCTGGCTGGCAGAACCTTGCTGAACAAATTAGAAGTACAGATCCATGTTCTGGTAAGCCTCCGTTCTTATTCATGCTTCATGCTCCCTTGCTTGTTTGCTCTGTTCAGTACACTATGAGCTATAGCATCGACAGTTTTATTTTAACTGATAGCTAACTACTGGTTTGCTGCGCATTTAAAAATACATATTACGTCATTCCAACATATATCCAGCCACACACCAAACGGAGACCCATCAGTTGCAGCATGTCCCCAAAACAGAGAAGAGAAAGAAATCCCCCCAATTCTCCACAAAAAAAAGTTAAAGCAGCAGTGCAATCACTGAAGAAGTGGACGTCAGCAGGAGTGGACAACATACCCGCGGAAGTGCTTCAAGCAGGAGGAGAATCGATGATTGACGCTCTTACAATTATCTGTAACAAGATCTGGCAGAGTGGGGAGTGGCCTACACCATGGACCAAGTCGCTTGTCATCACTCTTCCCAAAAATGGTAACCTTCAGGAGTGTGCAAGTTACCGTACCATCAGCCATCCCAGCAAGGTCCTGCTGAAAATAACACTCAACAGGTTGAAACCCCAAACTGAACAAATCATAGCTGAAGAACAAGCAGGATTCAGGGCAGGGCGAAGTACCACTGAACAGATTTTCCACCTCAGAATAATCTGTGCGAGAAATACCTACAGCACCAACATCATCTATATCATGTGTTTGTAGACTTCAAGAAGGCGTTTGACCGAGTCTGAAATGCAGTTCTGTGGGCAACCACGAGAATATACAACATGAGCCCTAAAATTATTTAAGCCTGTATGGCAAGATACCATTGCAATCCTCCACAACAGAGCCATCGGGAACTGGTTCAGAACAACAATCGGTGTACGTCAAGAATGCCTACTATCTCCAACACTCTTCAACATCTTCCTAGAGCGCATCTTGTCAGATGCCCTTGCAGATCGCGAAGGCACAGTCAGCATAGGGAGTATTGAAATCTCCAATCTCGGTTTTGCGGACGATATTGATGGATTGGCTGGAGAGGAACATTACATTACATTACAGGTTATATCTTTAAGTCCAGCGGAATCTTCCGAGCCAAATCAGGACCAGACAACCCCTGATCCGCATAAGAGATCTGCTGAAACAACCCAAGTGGTAAAACTGAAAGCTCTCCACCAGCCAGTCACTGTACAATGAAGACATCCCACGCAGGGGACGCTAAGGCTGTACTCTAATTTATCGAACCCCCGTTTACAAAAACAAAATAGAATACAAACATCATTATAAATTATGAACAAAACACATACATATAAAATGCCTACATTGCTAAATAATAACATCATAGGAAGCCCTAGTGACCACCTGGCAGAAAGCGTCCAATATTCCCAAGCTGATCCAACAGACCTCATACACAAATAAAGAGTCTTGTCCCGGAAGAGTTTTCAAGAAAAAAGGTAGGTGACTGGTCTGGCGAAGAAGAAGATAGTATAGCAGATTGATAGAACAGAGCAGGAATGAGAAAGAGCAAATGAGAAAGACAGCGACAGTGGGAATTTAAAGCACTAAATTTCCAGAAAGTGGGGATACTATTTATACTGAAACCACCGGAACCCCAACGGGGCATGGAGAGGAACAAGAACTTGAACAGCTGGTACAGAGGATTGACCCCACCTCCAGAGCTTATGGAATGAAAATAAGTGCAGAGAAGACCAAAATGATGACCAACAACCCCAATGGCATCAACATGGACATCAAAGTCCAAAGCGAATCCCTCAACACAGTGCATAGCTTTAAATATTAAGGAGCCATTGTATCAGACAATGGGTCCCGACAGGAAGTCCTCTCCAGGATCGCACAAACAACTGACGCCATTCGGAAAGACAA
This sequence comes from Oncomelania hupensis, assembly GCA_036898135.1. Taxonomy (NCBI): domain Eukaryota; kingdom Metazoa; phylum Mollusca; class Gastropoda; order Littorinimorpha; family Pomatiopsidae; genus Oncomelania; species Oncomelania hupensis. The sequence goes on along the minus strand of JBAHVR010000424.1, from coordinate 281,746 downwards.
GACCATCAGTTTACATTCCAAGATAAGGCTGCTGCTCTCCCTTGTCATCTCCATCTTCCAATACGCTTGCGAAACATGGACCTTCACAGCAGATCTACAACGAAGAATACAAAACATGGAGGTGAGGTGCTACAGAAGGCTTCTGGGCATTTCCTATACCCTATCATCACCAACAACGAAGTCCGACATACCATCACACAAGCCATTGGATAACACGATGACCTGCTCACAGTGATGAAGAAACGGAAACTGCGATGGTATGGCCACGTTACCATAACATCAGTCCTTGCAAAGACCATCCTGCAAGGCACGGTGCAATGAGGCGGAAGAAGATGGAGACAGAAAAAGAGGTGGGAGGACAACATTCGAAAATGGTCTGGCTTGACACTGAGCGAAGCCACGAGTGTTGCTGAGGACAGAAAGATGGAGTATGCTGGTTAAACGATCATCTGTGGAGCCCCAACGACCTTCGAGTTGCCGGATAGGATAGGATAGATATAACATATATACGTTTATTCTCTACTTCTTATTCTTTAAACTGCGATTTCACTAATACATCTTTTATACATTATGACTTAAGTTGTTTTGGTGGACATTAATTTTGTGTCTGTAATTATTTGAAACAAGTTTTCTAATAATATTAATTGTTGTATTATGGTACCTTTTCTCTTTTCTGGACAGCAGTGTTGTATTGTATTGTATTGTATTGTATTGTATTGTATTGTATTGTATTGTATTGTATTGTATTGTATTGTACCTCTGTTACAGTGGCATATCCTGAAAATGGTCTTCACACATTGTTGAAGAAAACAGGCAGAAAAAAGGTAAAACGTTCATTATCATAACCCTCTTTCAACCAAGTTGTGGTCCTGATTCGGCTCTTTGCAGTCAGCTGGACCCTATAAACAATGACTAACTAAGTGAACTGGTTGCTCCAGTAAAGATCCCTGTGATGTGATAGAGTAATGATAATTTATATGTAACCAGTACATCAAATGTAGTACTACTACTTGATTACAGGGGTGGGCTGTGTTGAAGAAGTATGACAGGGTAGAAGTAGAGTTTATAGGAGAAACTGCACAACACTGAATATAGGTAGAAAACTTTAAATCATTGATATAATGCTGCTCTTTTATTCAGAACTGGGAACTCCCCTACCCCCCAACCCTCCCCAAAAAATAAAAAAAGTAAAAATTAAGGTAATTAGGGAAAACAAAACTCTGACCGGACATTGGTCTCCCCTGTAAAATAAAACCTATTGAACAATGTCCATATATCCGATGATACAAGATCATTATTTACTAGCATGCAATGTAATAAACTGTTATTTTTAACGTGATTGGATGTTATGTGGGTGAGTGTACTGTGTGTGCGTGTGTTATATCCAATATGATTAGTGGCTTCAATAATCATACTATATCAATGCCTGACTAGATATGAACATTAATAATGCATTTATTCTAGCAATAAATGATCTAACTATAGCCCCAGCTATGCTGGATTTATATCAACACCCGACATCATACCCTGACAACTCTTATCAAGTTAATTTTGCCTTTTCGCACGAAATCAATACTAGAGCTGCCCAGTAGGATGATTATAAACACCCTAATAAACATTGTGAGCACAACCTATGAGCGATTACTTTTCTTCAACCACATTACACAATCTCAGTGTCAGAACCATACTATAGAGTACTTATGTAATCAATTGAATACGACTTGTGTGATAGTACAGTACTAGACTTCGCTTGGCCAAATAATATTCTTTTCAGAAGAATAATTTGAGCATAGTTGATCACCATACGTCACAACCATGGAATTAATAAATACACTCAAAAACCCTATTCTTGTCAATGAAAAGGCAGTTTTAATCAATCTAATCTAATCTAAACTAATCAATCTAAGCAATTAATAAATTGTACATATCTACATACCTTTAAACATGAAAACCACCACAATCATAACACCCTTTTGGGCCGCCTGATAGTGCCTGTCCCAGAATCGGCCGACAGAATCAAAAAGTAGTCTAATCTAAAATAGATCAAGGGAAGCCACTTTTTTTTTCCATAAATCGCTGATAGAATAAACAATCTTTTAGAAAAAATGATGGCTAAGAAATATTTGAATATATAAATAATTTCATGGTGTTTTAAATTAAGAAAAACATTTAAAGAGACTATACTGGTAGTACTTTATCTACACAGTACTACAACTACAATTGCAATTACGACTTCCAGGTGTCTGATGATACATACTGCCGTAAGCCTTGCCAAATATAGATGAACGAGAAGGCAATGGCTGATTCTTGAAGTTCTATGAGATGAAAATGGTTTAGTAAAAGCAAATAATTAAAAACAAGTAATTGGTAGTAATTGTTTTTTTTTTGTCAGATTTAATGTGTGTTGGTTTCAGGTTTAAAGTCACAACCTAACCTAATCCTGCTTCTCCTAGACTGCCAAAAGACTGATTTACAAACAAAAATACTGGTAGGCTTACTGCGCTATGTGGATTGTGAAATCAAAGCATCTACAAATTCTGCTTCTATTGGCCTTAAAGTGGTGGCCACATTTCGCTTACGTTTTGTATTGGATTAGGGAGTTTTCACTGACCAGAATTTTGATGGGTGGCCACACCTTTAGAGTTTAGTGACGCATTTTGCTTACGTTTTACGGCGCATGCATTGGGTCGGAGGTAGTGGTGCCATGCTTATTACGGCCCGCTTCGAACTTATAAACGTGTGTTGCTGTGTAATTTCACTACAACAAGGCAGTTTTTTATGACGATGTAATATACTCTTTCTCGATATGAAATAAAATATGAAACAAATTTACTGAGATCGACACGCACCAAGTTAATTTAGCTTAATAGCTCGTCAAAGCGTGACATTTGTTGCGTGTAGTCATGCGCGTGTGGGAGGAGGTTAGGTTGATCTCAAAACTCGTGACGTCACACTCTCGCTTCCGATTGATCCTCGTAAGCCCGGCTTATGTATTGTTGCTGAGTGCTGGTGATGTAGATGTCAACACCATCACCACAGCCATCAACTCAGCTGTGACAGACGCCGCCACTGAAATCCTTGGCAAGCACCGCCCAAAGAAGAAACCGTGGATCACACCTTAACTTTTGGATCTGTGTGATAAACGAAGAGAGATGAAAAAGAAAAAGAAATCCTCACAGGGAGCTGATGCCTACCAAAAAATTATAAATGGCATTCAAAAAGGCGTGCACACAACAAAGAAGAACTGGCTGTAAGAAGTAAACATATCACCATAGCACATTTCAATATTAACATAATTCATTGTTAAAACACACATCCTGGAGAGGACTTCCTGTCGGGACCCATTGTCTGATACAATGGCTCCTAAATATTTGAAGGTATGCACTGTGTTGAGAGATTGGCCTTGAACTTTGATGTCCGTGTTGATGCCATTGGTGTTGTTGGTCATCATTTTGGTCTTCTCTGCACTTATTTCCATTCCATAAGCTCTGGAGGTGGTGTCAAGCATCTGTATCAGCTGTTCAAGTTCTTGTTCCTCTCCAGCCAATCCATCAATGTCATCCGCAAAACGAAGATTGGAGATTGCTCTACCCCCTATGCTGACTGTGCCTTCCTGATCTGCAAGGGCTTCTGACATGATGCGCTCTAAGAACATGTTTGTCGCGTCACCCGAGCGGATTTTGCGACGCTCAGCTCAAAGCAACGAGTGGTAGGATAGAAACTCACAACAAAAGAACTAACACAAAATGCCAGATGAACAATCACACTTTTTTTTATTAAACAATGACACACACACTCACAGGATAAATGGGATACTAAACCACCCTCAACCCCTATCAAGACCCCCAACCCAGTATTTACTAAACAATTACCTCCCTTGTCTGAAAACCCCAGAACTATGCACAAACAGAATGCCCACAACAATATGCAACAATGGTAACAATCAATTAAATTTCAGATAAATACAATTCCAAGTTGAATCCACAATTAGAAAATCTTAAAATTCAAATGTATTGAATTATCTAGCTTTACAGGTCAGAATCACCGCTCGTAATCTAACTATCTATTAACTGAGCTCAGAGTAAATTAAAGCAGTTAATCACACAAATAAAGGAGGTGATTTACACTAGATATGTTTTTAGGTGTGTGAATGCGAGTCTGTATGTGTGTGGATGCGGTGTAGCTGGGATCCTGTAGCCGATGGGAAGCTCGTCTGAAGCAACGGCAGGTCCAAGCGGTGATGGAGGGTCACACCCAGCAGCGGCGCCGATAACCAAAGGGGGACGTAACGGTGGTGGCGGTGAGCCCAGGCAACATCCACACTTTACAGCGGCAAGGGTAGAGGTCTCAATGCTGACGTACACACGGCACAGTGGTACAGCGGCGACACGTAGGACTCGTAGAATTATACCAGGGGTAGTAGCATAACAGTAGTGGTAGCAGTGGAAGAAGCAGAAGTAATGGCAAAAGTAGAAACGTAGTAGCAGTAGACAAAACAGAAGATCAACAGCAATGGCAAAAGTGGAAAAGCCCAATCTGTGGACAAATAAAATTGTGGTTTTGAGATGCATGTATAAACAGGTCAAGATGGCGGACGGCGAAAGGCGTATATTCTGTTATGAAGTGTTTAAGTTTTCGTGGACAAACTAGTGAGACTCTTTATTTGTGCACGCTAATGTCCCATATTACTGTAATGGTAGCACGCTGCTGTTTAAAAGCGTCTATTTTCGAAGCGTGTATCGGAACTTCCAATAGCAAATGTTGTGGCCTTACTATCCTATAATTTTTTAAGATGAAACCTTCAAACAAAAAAATAACTTGTCCCTAATTTTGCAAGGATTGATTCGCACATGCTATGTGAATCAAACTTCGTATCTTTACCACAAATCTGCTTGCTAATTATTTTAAATTAAAATGTAAGTTTTTTAAACTGATTTTTGTAGTAACTATTCAATGTTTTTTTTTTCAACACCTAACACAAGGAGCTTATTCTAGAATATGACAAAGGATTTTACGCCATAAGATGATGACTTGATTTTTATATTGCTCAAATGTTATTTAAATCTACAGAAGGAAATTTGTTAATTAAGTAAAGTACAGCTATTGAAAGCGATCGTTATTCTTATTAGTATGTTTTTCTAATGTAAATGTTTCTTTTTCTTACAGCAAGACTGGACAGGATAGCAGCGCAGAGGAGGACCCCACTGTAGGACAAGACCCCACCGCAAGACATGATCTCACCGAAGGAAACCCCAACGCAGGACAGAACATCACCGCAGTACAGGACGCCACTGCAGGACAGGATCCCAGAGCCGAGGAGGACCAGCAGGTGCAGACGACGAGGAATCAACGACAGAGGTGGCCAACTCAAAAGACATTTTTATTGTAGGTGCGCATGTGTGTGTTTAGTGAAATTGTACAGTATTGCAATGCAATTTTGCAGGAATTGAAATCTACGTGGATTTAGCAGCTGTCCATGCTGGTATTGCAGCAGCTACCAGGCGAGACAAGCGATATAATACAGTGCACCTGTAGGCTTGTCGACGGCACTTGCTGCGGGCTCTGTCTGGATTTTACTGACTCAAGTTTTGAATAGCTAGAGCACTAGAGAAATCTTGCTTGTTAACGGGAACCGTGTGCGTCTACAGTGCCACGAATGCGTTGAGCACAGGACAGGAAATTGATCAAGGTCAGATTTAGAAAATGATTCAGGGTCAGAGTAAAATGTCGAAAAGCACAGGCTTTGTGGCGACATAAACCAAGCCAGTGCAACATCGCATAACTGGCAGCTGCATAAAGAACATGCAGCTACAAGGCGTAAGCTGTTGAAGATTGAGGGGAAGGGTTATGTTGTCGTTCTATCGGGGAAATGTTTCTGTGGGGAAACAACGAGAGAGTGTGGTTGTGGACATTAGTGTCATGGGGGAAAGGAACAATGGATGTGGAGTGGAAGTTTGTGGCGAGCAGTCAAAATGTAAATAAACATGAGACGACCGGTGTCTCTTTTTCTTTGATCAAGTTAGAAAGTAAACTGTAACATGAGGCAACGAACCGACTGGTGGGAAATGAACATGAGACTGCAACCTGGTTCAGTCTCTGTCCCTCTTTCCAGTTTTGACATTTGTTAGCTCTGCTTGCCCAGACTCTGCTCTCGAACAGCTGCTCCTTACTTTGTGATAATAATGGTCGCATCTGCATGATCTGCCTTGGTAGAATTGCAGTGTGGTCAGTTCCTGATGCTGAAGACGGCCCATGCCTTGTCAAAAATCCACCTTGTCAGCCCTGAGGCTGGAGGGGGAAATGGCTCAAGGTCAGTTTAGAAAATGACTCAAGGTCACATTTAAAAATGGATCGAGGTCGCATTTAAAAATGGCTCAAGGTCATATTTAAGAAAATGGTTCAAGGTCACATTTAGAAAATGTCGCAGTCAAAGAACAGGCTTTGAAACGACATATAGCAAGCCAGTCGCGGTATCACATAACTGGCAGCTGCATAAAGAACAGCAGCTACAAGGTGTTGTAAGCTGCTGAAGGTTGAGAGGAAGGGTCATGTTGTGGTTCTATGGGGGAAATGTTTCTATGTAGAAACTGTGTGGTTGTGGACATTAGTGTCCCAGGGGAAAGGGACAATGGATGTAGAATGGAAGTTTGTGGCGGGCAGTCAGAATGTAAATAAACACGAGACGAACGTTATTCTCTTTCTTTTGTTAGGAAAGAAAGTAAACTGTAACATGAGCCTACGAACCGACTGGTGAGGCAGTGGGGACAAATGTCTCTTTTCTTTTGTTGTTAAGGATAACAATAATGGGAAATGAACATGAGACTGCAATCTGGTTACGTCTCTGTCCATCTTTCTTGTTGACATTTGTTAGCTCTGCTTGCCCAGACTCTGCACTCCAACCGCTGCCCCTTGCTTTGTGATAATAATGGTCACCTCTACATGATCCGCCCTGATGAAATTGCAGTGTGGTCAATTTCTGAGACTGGAGACGTTGCATACCTGGTAAAAAGTATTCCACCTTTCCAGCACTGAGACTGTGGAATTGTATCAAGGTTAAAACAACGGAAAAGGAAGGGGCGATGGGGAAAAACGCGACTGTCCTTGTTTATTAGCAAGATTCAAGTACTCAACTCTAGTGTTTTGAAATCAAAGTTAGTTTTGTCTAGGTTAGGTCAGTAGTGGTTGTCTTTAGTAAATTGATGGATGCTCTGTGTTGTATTGTTTCCTGCTCTGAATTGCTATGTCAATGTTGGTGTGCTGTTGTTAGGTTCAGGTTGACTTTCAAACGTTTTTAATGTTGCATGTGCAATATTTTTGTTGTAACTACATGTATATACAAAATATGTACACTTTAAAACAACTATGTAAATAAATTGATGATGATGATAATGATGATGATGACGACGATGATGATGATGATGATGATGATGATGATGATGATGATGATGATGATGATGATGATAATAATAATAATAATAATAATAATAATAATAATAATATTATTATTATTATTATTATTATTATTATTATTATTATTATTATTATTATTATTATTATTAATATAAATTTAAATTTAAATAACTAAATACATAAATGAAAGGATAACTTTAAAAACATAAATAAAAATTGGAAAAGGAAGGGGAGTTGGGGTTATAAAAAAGCTGTAAATATTGTAATTGTACTAACAATGTGTATGGAAAATATCGTTTATGCATTGAATTTTGTTGAATATCTGTGGAGAAGGAAATTTGGCAATTACTACAAAACATTATAATTGTACTCATGTCTTGTAAGTAAAGTTTAATGTATGTGTTAAATTGTGTTGCATACATTGAATATTGAAAAATAATTTTTAAAAGTAAATGTAAGAAATGTTACTGTACAAAATTCAAAACGAAAAGGATGGGGAGTGGGGGATTAGAACAACAATGTAAATATTGTTAAAAAAACTGAAGACTGTAATGTAAAATGTAATTTTTGTATTGAATTATGATGCACACATTTGAACAATGTACATGTTTATTTCAAAGATAAAGTGGAAAAGGACGGTGGTGTTGGGGTTCAAATTACCAGTAAACACTGTAATTTTACTAAAGATTTTAATGGAAAATGTCATTTATGCCGGAAATTTTGATGAATATCTTGTCCATGTGTACAATTTTATTTGAAAAGAGAAATTGTCTATATATATCAAGTGTAATGTCTGCAGTGAATTGTGCTGCATACATTTAATTTGAGAAAATAAAACAAGTTGAAAATAAAATTTAAAAAAGAAGACAATGTTTAAAAAGATACAGTAATAATTAATTGTTAAAAATGTAAAACAAAAGGGAAAATGAAGAGGAGTTGGGCTTAAAACAAAAATTTAAATGTTGTAATAGAACTGAAGACTGTTTATGTAAAATGTAATGTATGCGTTGAAATGTGAGGCACACTTTTGAACTATGTACATGTGTATTTCAAAGAGAAAGTGGAAAAGGATGGGGTGTTGGGGTTTTAAAAATCTTGTAAACACTGTAATTTTACTAAAGATTTAATGGGAAATGTAATTTATTCCATGGATTGTGCTGAATATCTTTCTATGTGTACAATTTTATTTCAAAGAAAAATTAAAAAATAAATGGAAATTGACAAAACTATACAAAATAATACAAAATAGCATAATTGTACTCTTGTCTATGTAAAGTGTGATGCCTGTAGTGAATTGTGTTGCATACATTTAATGTGAGAAAATAAAAAAAAATAATGAAAAAGGTTTTAACAAATACAATAATAATTGTTACAAATGTAAAACAAAAAGGAAACAGAAGGGGAGTTGGGGATTAAAACAAAAATTTAAATATTGTAATAGAACTGAAGACTGTTTATGTAAAAGGTAATGTATGCCTTGAAATGTGTGGCATACTTTTAAACTATGTACATGTTTATTTCAAAGAGAAAGTAGAAAAGGATGGGGTGTTGGGTTTTTAAAAAAAACTGTAGACTGAAATTTTACTACAGATTTTAATGGAATATGTAATTTATGCCATGGAGTTTGCTGAATATAATTTCTATGTCCAAAAGTTTATTTGAAAGAGAAATTTGAAAAAAGTGGGAAATTGATAAAGTAATACAAAATAGCATAATTGCACTCTTGTCTATGTAAAGTGTAATGCCTGCAGTGAATTGTGTTGCATACATTTAATGTAATAAAATAAAACAAAAAGTTAAAAATAAAAGAAAAAGGAAGAAAATTTTTTAAAACAATATACAGTTATAGTTGTTTAAAACGTAAAACAAAAAGGAAGTGGAAGGGGAATTGGGGATTAAAACAATATAAATGTTGTAAAAGAAATGAAGACTGTTATGTAAAATGTCATTTATTCTTTAATTGTGATGCATACATTTGAATTATGTACATGTGTATTTCAAAGAAAAAGTTTAAAAGTATGGAGAGTTGAAGATAAGATAAAAAAATGTAAATATTGTTATTATACTACATATTTTTGTATGGACAATGTAATCTAGGCATTATAGGTTGAATATCTTGTATACATGTCCATGTTCAGATTTCAAAGAGAAATTGGAAAAGGAATGGAAATTGGGGAATTAATATAAAATATTATAATTATACTCATGTATTTTATGCAGTGAATTGTGTTGCACATATTTAATATCGTACACAAACTAACAAAGTTAAAAAGACAAATAAATACATAAAACTAAAGAAGTAATATAACTATTACAAATTCAAAGCCAACATGAAAAGGAAAGGGAGTTGAGAATTTAAACGAGCATGTAAAACATTGTTATAAATCTCGAATAATTGTATTAAAATGTAATTTATGACCTGAATTGTGATGCAATGAGCATGTTTTGAGAAAACCCCATTAATTGCATCATCATCATCGTCATTATTCTTCTTCTTCTTCTTCTTCTTCTTCTTCTTCTTCTTCTTCTTCTTCTTCTTCTTCTTATTATTATTATTATTATTATTATTATTATTATTATTATTATTATTATTATTTCGAATCGTCTAACCTTGACAGCTCAAAAAAGTGTACAATAAATATACAACACATTCCAAAAATGCGTAACAACGACAACAATAAAGATTCAAGCAGATACAAAAGTAGCAACCGGGGGTTCATCATCATCTTCATCATCATCATCATCATCCCTCTTTCTTTCACTTTCTCTCCACACTTCCACCCTCTCCTTGCCGCTTGCCGCTCCCCCCCACGTCCCCACATTTCCTTTGTCCTCCACTCCTCATCATCTCCTTCACTCACACCCAACACACACATATCACTTAATAACAACGCCAGGACACCTTGTCACACATTGTCAGTAGTACACTTGTGACAGTACTTGAAGACAATGGTAGCATACACCAGACAGCACAATAAAAAGGTAACACCAGATACCATTCCTCGTTATTTTAATAATGTAATACCTCAAAAGCAATACATTAGGTAAGAGTATCTCAGTAGACCCAAAGCAGTCAGACATTACATGCAAAATACATTTGAATTTAATGAAACAATCATCTTTGCAGCAAAAGGGTCATTTACTATAATCAAGAAACATAAAAATAATAAACATAAAGGAAATCTTTGGTGGAACCCAGAATGTGAGAAGGCCGTACGCAATAAAAAAAGCACGTATAAAAAATGGTGTAAAAGTAAATCAGAAATAGATTTTCAAATTATGAAAAAGGCTAAAATAGCTTGCAATAAAGTTGTTGCATTAGAAAAAAAAAAAAACAATATTGGACAAAATGTTGCAATAATGAATTAACAGAAAATAATAACATTTCAAAAATCTGGAAAAAAGTTTCACACATGAAAACTGGCTTTCAGCTTCCCTAATGTCCAATTAAAGTTGAACACAAAGAATTCATTTCATGCAAAAGTAAAGCTGAAGTGTTTGCTAAAATGTTTTCAAATGAGAGTAACAGTCATAATTTAACAGATAAAAATATTAAATTTAGAGAAATAGCTGAAAATTCAGATATCTATAAAGATTCTGAAGATCAACTCAATAAGAATGTAATTAATTCAGACATTTCTCTCACAGAAATTAAAGAAGTGCTACAAATTTTGGGAAATAAAAAAATCTGCTATAGGATTTGACAGGATTTCTTATACACTTTTACAACATCTTCCAGACATGTGGTTAAACTATTTACATAAAATCATACAAAAATGCTGGGGAACAGGTAATCTGCCAAATATTTGGAAAACATCTATAATTATACCTATAATTATTAAAAAGTGGAAAATCACTGTGAGACTCAGCCAATTATAGACCTATTTCTCTTACTTCGCATGTTAGTAAATTAATGGAAAAGATTATTCTCAATAGGCTGTCATATTACTGCAATAAACACAATGTCATACCTATTAATCAGACAGGTTTTCAGAAAGCAGATCTGTAGTAGATCACATTGTTAAACTCTCTACACATATTAAGAAACAATTTGCTAAAAGAAAGAGTTTACTAGCAACCTTTTTTGATATATGAAAAGCATACGATCGAGTATGGCACAAATGATTATTGTATAAGCTTAAAAACATAGGATTATCAGGCCACATATATCAATATATTAAAATATTCCTTACAGAAAGAAACATGATTGTAAAAGTTGGAAATTCTTATTCAAACTAACATTTTATAACTATGGGAATTCCATAAGGCTCGATTATATCACCTATATTATTTAATCTGCTTATTCATGATCTACCAAAAAATGTAAGTAAAAATATACACATTGTTCAGTATGCAGATGATATCGCAATATGGACTAAGTATCTTTGAGGAAAAGATCTTCTTTATATGAAATTAAGCATACAAAATGTATATCAATTAGAACTAAATAACATTTGCCTTTTTATGAATAATAATGTCCTTGAACTATCTAGTGAGAAGACAAACATGTTACTGTTTAATAATGGTCAAAATCCAAAAATATTTCATAAATTTTATATTGAAACACAAAAACTTACATGTATAGAAGAAGTAACATTTTTAGGTGTATATTTCACACGAAAATGAAATTGGAAAAGACACATCAATTATTTAATACCAAAGGCGATGAAAAGTTTTTATCTTATTAGAGTAATAAGTAAAAAATCATGGGGTCAAGATACACAAATGTTAATTAATTTAGCTTGTACACTTGTGAGATCTCAACTATCCTTTGGTCAAGAAGCATTCTTTTCTGCACATAAAACGTACTTGAAACAATTACACAGTTTAGACAGTAAGATCATAAAAAATAGCACTTGGTGTACCGATTCATACTAAAACTAAAATATGACGTTAAAACTATGACGTTAAAAAGGCATATGATAGTGTATGGACTTCTCGTTTATTATTGAAATTAAAATATAATTTATAGGTATAACAGGGTACATGTTTCAATATATAAAGAACTTTTTATCCGACAGATTTCTATGTACAAGAATAGGCAAGATATCTTCGGAATTCAAAGAGGTAGATTTAGGGATTCCACAAGGATCGATAATTGCTCCCATATTATTCAATATTCTAATACACGATTTACCAAAAGCATTATCAAAGCATACGAATATTGTACAATATGCAGATGATATTGCTATGTGGATTAAAACAACGTTAAGAAAACGTACAAACAAAAAACTATAAATTATATTCAAAAATTATATCAAAATGAATTAAATCTGCTTTCTAAATATATTAAAGAGAACGGATTAGAATTATCAGGAGAAAAGATTTATTTCATGTTATTTAATAATGGACAACATCTAAAATGGTTACCAAAATTCGAATTAAATGGTATTACATTACAATGTAAAGAAAGTATCAAGTTTTTAGGAGTATATTTGACTCCCAAACTAAACTGGCGAACTCACATTGAATATTTAATTACAAAAGCAAGAAAACGAATAAGGTTTTTGAAAATTGTAAGTGCACACCCCTGGGGAAATAATACAAAAACATTATTTCATTTAGCTATTTCCCTTGTTAGATCTTCATTAACAGACGGTCAAGAAGTTTACTTTGCTGCTTCAAAAACGTATATTAAGAAACTTCAAACCACAGATTGTAGAGCAGTAAAATTGGCTCTTGGGGTTCCAATTAGTACAAGTATAATTAAAACTTATAAAGAAGCAGGGATATTATCTTTAGATGAGCAAAGACAATTATCATGTTCTAAATATGTAATTCGAAGTTTGTCAGTAAACAATTCAGTATCAAATGATATTTATTTTGATTGCAAAGAATATCCAAAACGATCAGAAAAAATTCCTTATCTTCAACCAATAAAAAATTACGTAAACCAAACAATGACTGAATGTAATATTAATTTATTAAATATACCCATTTTACCATTAATACCTCAGATGCCATTTTGGGAACACTTTAATGCAAATTTTGATGTAGATTATTCTACAGTTACTAAAGGTGAAAATATTAATGTTCTCGTAAGTGAAGTAAAAGAACACTTGGAACAAAAATATTCTTTCACTTAAAAATATTTACGGATGGTTCAGTATTGGATTCACTTAATAGCGGGTCAGGATTTGTTATACCAACTCTAAAAAAAGAAAAATCGTATTATATTGGAAAAGAATTTTTGATATTTACTTGCGAATTATATGCCATTCTAATGGTATTACAATATATTGTTGAATCATACTTAAATATATTTAATATATTAATTTGTGTTCATTCAAAATCAGTTCTACAATCTATACAAACTTGGGAGAATAAGACTAGATCAGATTTATTATTTGAGATAAGATATTTGGTACATGTTATTATTAGTTGGAGGATTGGTGTTAACTTTTGTTGGGTTCCATCTCACTCCGGCGTGTGTTGGAATGAATATGCAGACAAACTTGCAAAAAAAAGAGCTACAAATGTAAAGTCGATAAATAATTGTAATCTGAAATTATCTAGTCATGAACTCGTTTCATTAATGGAAAAACATTTTCAAAAATTAGTAAATAAACAAATTATTTTATCATGTTCAAGAAATATTGCAAAAGTTATATATAAAATGCGCTTGGATTCGTGGTTAACAAAATATGTAAAAGATATTAAATGTATATGTCAACAGCCAGTTTCTATAAAACATGTATTATTTGAGTGTACATCTTCGTTACCATTGTACACAGCAAAGAATGTAATGCTAAAAAACACTGATGATATTAGTAAGATATTGTATAATCAAGCAATAATAGAAACTATAGCAAGTATTATTTTAAATACTGATTTAAAAGATATTTTTTGATTGTATAGATAGGCGCACGCGCGCGCGCGCGCGCGTGTGTGTGTATGATCGTCTAAAATCCTTGTATGACATGAATAGACGTTAAATAAAAGAACTGAACTGAACTGAACTCATACTAAAACTACAGATGCATATGCAGCAGCAGGTGTTTTATCTTTCAGGAGATTATAGAAAGCTTGCAGGCGCAAAATATTTATTAAAAGTCATGCAGTATAAAATAATATGCAAGAGGATTTAAATACTAGATCTGATGTTGATTTCCCATAGAGAACAAAAAATGTAATTTCATTACAACCAATTTCAACTCTGAGAGCAACCCCTTTCAACATTACCATCATCCAGGCCTATGCCCCAACATCAGACTATGAAGACAGCGAAGTGGAGGATTTTTATGAAAATATACAGGCGGTCCTTGACCAAGTGCCGAAGAAGGACATAGTCATAGTGCAAGGCGACTGGAATGCCAAGGTTGGCCAAGATGCGCACCACAACTGGGGAGACACATGTGGACCCCACTGCAACAACGAGACAAATGACAGGGGTCTGAGGCTATTGGAGTTTGCCAGATACAACAATCTGGTACTGGCAAACACGCTTGGTCTCCACAAAAAATCCAGACGATGGACATGGCACAGTCCCGGCGGGGAACATCACAACCAGATCGACTACATCATGGTCAAGAAACGCTTCAGATCAAGCATCAACATTGGCAGGACACGCACTTTTCCAGGAGCAGACATTGGAAGTGACCACGATCTCGTGATGATGTCTTTCCGGCTCCATTTGAAGAGAGTAAATACAGCAAAGTGCACTAGGCTGAAGTTCGACCTGGACAAACTGCAAGACCCGGAGGTGGCAAAAATATTTCAGGCCACAATTGGAGGGAAATTTGCACCACTGCTTATTTTGGGGGCAGGCGAAGTAGATGTCAACACCATGACCAATACCTTCAATTCAGCTGTAACAGATGCCGCCACTGAGATCCTTGGCAAGCATCGACCAAAGAAGAAGCCGTGGATCACACCTGAACTTTTGGATCTGTGTGATAAACGAAGAGAGTTAAAAAAGAAAAAGAACACCTCACAGGGAGCTGATGTCTACCGAAAAATCAACAGTGACATCCGAAAAGGCATGCGCACAGCAAAGGAGAACTGGATAGAAGATCAATGCCAGGAAATAGAGAACAATCTGAACAAGAACAACAGCAAGAAGGCCTACCAGACTGTGAAGCGGCTGACAAGTGTTAAACAGCCCAAAGTCTCCACTATCCAAAGCAAGTCTGGCATATGCCTTACAGAAGAACAAGAAGTCTTGGACAGATGGACAGAGTACTGCTCTGACCTTTACAACCATACACCAAATGGAGACCCATCAGTTCTAGCGTGTCCCGAGAGCAAAGAAGAAGAAGAAATCCTCCCAATTCTCCGGGAAGAAGTTGAGGCAGCAGTGCAATCGCTGAAGAAAGGGAAGTCAGCGGGAGTGGACAACATACCAGCGGAACTGCTACAAGCAGGAGGAGAAGCGATGACTGATGCTCTCACCATTATCTGTAACAAGATCTGGCAGAGTGGGGAATGGCCTACACCATGGACCCAGTCGCTTGTCATCACTCTTCCCAAAAAAGGTAACCTTCAGGAGTGTGAAAATTACCGCACCATCAGCCTCATCAGCCATCCCCGCAAAGTCCTCCTGAAAATAATACTCAACAGGTTGAAACCACAAGCTGAACAAATCATAGCTGAAGAACAAGCAGGATTCATGGCAGGGCGAAGTATCACTGAACAGATTTTCAACCTCAGAATAATCTGTGAGAAATACCTACAGCACCAACAACATCTATATCATGTGTTCATAGACTTCAAGAAGGCATTTGACCGAGTCTGGCATGCAGCTCTATGGGCAACCATGAAAGTGTACAACATCAGCCCTAAAATTATAGAAGTCATCAAAAGCCTGTATGACAAGGCTACCAGTGCAGTCCTCCATAACAGCGTCATCGGGAACTGGTTCAGAACAACAATCGGTGTGCGTCAAGGATGCCTACTCTCTCCAACACTCTTCAACATCTTTCTAGAGCGCATCATGTCAGATGCTCTTGCAGATCACGAAGGCACAGTCAGCATAGGGGGCAGAGCAATCTCCAATCTTCGTTTTGCGGATGATATTGATGGATTGGCTGGAGAGGAACAAGAACTTGAACAGCTTGTACAGAGGCTTGACACCACCTCCAGAGCTTATGGAATGGAAATAAGTGCAGAGAAGACCAAAATGATGACCAACAACACCAATGGCATCAACACGGACATCAAAGTACAAGGCCAATCCCTCAACACAGTGCACAGCTTCAAATATTTAGGAGCCATTGTGTCTGACAATGGGTCTCGACAGGAAGTCCTCTCCAGGATCGCACAAACAACTGCTGCCCTGACAAGGTTGAAGCCCATTTGGAAAGACAGAACCATCAGTCTACATTCCAAAGTAAGACTGCTGCGCTCTCTGGTCATCTCCATCTTCCTATATGCTTGCGAAGCATGGACCCTCACAGCAGATCTCCAACGAAGAATACAAAGCATGGAGATGAGGTGCTACAGAAGACTTCTGGGCATTTCCTATACCCAACACATCACCAACGACGAAGTCCGACAGACCACCACACATGCCATTGGACAACACGATGACCTGCTCACAGTGGTGAAAAAACGGAAACTCCGATGGTATGGCCACGTCACCAGATCACCAGGCCTTGCAAATACCATTCTGCAAGGCACAGTGCAAGGAGGTAGAAGAAGATGGAGATCGAAAAAGAGGTGGGGGGGACAACATTCGAGAATGGACTGGTTTGACACTGAGCGAAGCCATCAGGGCTGCTGAGGACAGAGAAAGATGGATTATGCTGGTTAAACGATCATCTGTGGTGCCCCTACGACCTCCGGGCTACGGGGCAGGATAGGATAGGATAGGACAATTAAAAAAAGTGTGTACATTTTAAGCTTTTAAAAAATATTTACTTTGCATGAGAAAGAGAAATAAAGAGAGACAGACCGACAGACAGACAGAGAAGGACAAAGAAAGAGAGAGAGATTCAAATTGAAGAGTTTACATTTTAAGCTTAATTTTAGTATTTACTAACCTCTACTTAACATGGCTTAGTTATGTGGATGTGTCCATGTGAGTGTGCGTATTTGAAGTACAAGAACAACAAATGATTTTGTGGTCATTCATTTGTCAAATACCATTCTGCAAGGCACAGTGCAAGGAGGTAGAAGAAGGGGGAGACCGAAAAAGAGGTGGGGGGACAACATTCGAGAATGGACTGGTTTGACACTGAGCGAAGCCATGAGGGCTGCTGAGGACAGAGAAAGATGGAGTATGCTGGTTAAACGATCATCTGAGGTGCCCCTACGACCTTCGGGTTATGGGACAGGATAGGATAGGATAGGAATTTCAACATATACACAGGATATTTTTAATGATGCAAATATTTTACTCCAACACGTTTCGCCAAAAATCATTAATGCTCCATATCCCATATGGGAAATGGTAAGCGCACAATACGATATTAATTATACTAATTTTAGGAAACATGAACATCCTTATTTAATAGCTACAGAGGCCCGAGAACATATAAATTAACATTATTATAGACATTTAAAAGTTTATACAGATGGGTCTGTAATTTCTTCAGGAGATGCAGGAGCAGGATTTGTAATTCCAGACCTTAAAGTTATAAAATCTTTTTACTTGGGTAAAAATCATTCAGTATTCACTGCAGAGCTGGTGGCTATATTAATGTCTCTTCATACATTAATACACCACCACTTGCTTTGTATGGTATTCTCATATGTGTTGATCACAATCGGTATTATATGCATTAAATTCTAATAAAAATCATGACAGAGGTTATATTATATTTGAAATAAAACATCTCATTCACTCTTTTAAAAGCATAGGAATAAATATAAATTTATGTTGGCTGCCATCACATTGTGGAATAATACATAATGATATAGCAGATAGAGCAGCAAAACAGGGAGCAAAAAATATTAATGCTATGAAACTTCATATTAGATTATTATCAGTTAAAGAAATGTACTGTATAATTAATAATATTACTAAAAACAAATATCAGATTCCTGTTTAATTAGTGTATCAGGAGTCCCTAGACATATTTCTAGTTTAGCATTAAGATTATATTTAAATTCTTGGAAAACAGAGTTTTGTAAAAACATTACTTGCATTTGTAATGAAAATATAACCATCCCACACTTAATATTACATTGTAAAGATAAAAAGAGATATTTACCTAGCAGTTATGATAAATTAAATAGCACTCAAGACTTAGACTTAAAATCATATGTAAATATATCTAAAGCACTGATATATTCTCCAATTGGTCAATTCTTATAATAATAATAATAATAATAATAATAATAATAATAATAATAATAATAATAATAATAATAATAATAATAATAATAATAATAATAATAAAATAATGGAATTATGCGCCTATTGTCACCAAATGCTTAAAAAGCATGATTTGTCAATTGTATGCAAGTGTGACATCAAATAAAGATTTGCTTAAAAAGGACAACTTTTAATAGCCAATTAAAAAAGGCATAAGTTATAATGAAGATGTCATTTTCAAGATGGTAATCATTCAAACGTTTACCATTTATCATTGAAATTAAATTTATATAATATTCTGATTATTTAAAACGATCGGTAGAGTTAAAATTTAAGTTTTAACAGAAGTTTCATCAGAACAGCTTATGCTCGAAGAATTAGGAAAACTAGTTATATGTTTCATTGCTTATCTTGTATTCATAGATTAATCTGTAAGTATTTCACAATTAATATACTTTAAAATACATTCTCCGCGATGAATATATGTTGCCATCTTGCTTTCTTATTCATTCATACATCATAAACAAGCAATAACAATAGATTTCGTGTATATAATAATGTCGTTATATTAATTGTTGTTCATATTAACTCCTTTATTTCAATTTTAAGTTAATCTGTTTTTAATTTAATATGTTGTCTAATATCACAGATGTGAATAGACGTTAAATTAAATAAATAAAATACATTTGTCATACTTTAATTGTTCTTGATTCTTTGGGTAGTATGGGTAGTATGTATACTGTGTGGGTGTGGGTTTATTAGTGTTTGTGAGTGGGTGTTAAATTTTATTTATCTTTTTAAAATTGTTTTACAATGTGAGCCTTGTGGCCATTTCACTGCCTAAATGGCCATTCTACTTTGTGTAGGGCCCTGGCAGTATAAATATTGAAATAAATACAAATACATTTGTCGAAGGTAAATTGTGTCCCTTACCCACCTCTTACTCCATCTCCCACCCTCTCGTCACCCTACTTTCTCGCATGACCCATGCAAACATGGCCTAGGTCGATTAACACGTGTATTACACAAAATAAAAGAATTAAAAAAATAGTCACACTTGCACAGGGGAAGCTTTTTAATAATCACAGTTCAAACTGAAACATAACTTGACCAGCTGAAAGTCTGACCAGGTACGCCTGATGCCAAGGAGGAGCGAGGCGAGCGCATGGCCACAGTGTCAACGCCGGCGCAGCTGAATCCCCTTGCACTACTGCCAAGCCTGTCCGCCATTGCCGTTGCTGTGCTGTGTTGGTCTTGAGGGACCTGGGGTGGGGGAGGTGGAGGTGCGGGGAGGGGGCTGGGGGAGGTAGAGAAGAGCTACGAGAAGAGGGAAAAAAACCTTAACTTATTCTATCATCTTCTTTTATTTCTGAACAATCCATTGTTTACAGGTAACACAAACGTGAGTACGATTACATTTGCTTTAAAAAACAACAACAACATATATATATATATATATATATATATATATATATATATATATATATATATATATATATATATATATATATATATATATATATATATATATATATATATATATATATATATATATATATATATATATATATATATATATATATATATATATATATATATATATGAAATCTACTTTAAAATTCAAACAGCAAAATACTGTAATAGGACTACTTTAAACTTCAAACAGCAAAATATTGTAATAGGAATGGCATGGTAGTTTTAAATCAAACACTTGTGGGACGTCACTATAGCGTGACCTCAGTAGTTCTGTGAGGTCTGTCATATATCTGTACGTACTTGCAACAACAAGAAAAAAAATCGAGTGCGTGGCGTCACGCTTGTTGCGCGAGACGTACATCACATGTTTTCTGACATCACTGCTATGTGTGTGACGTCAGCAAAGGTATGTGACGTCAGCAAAGGTATGTGACGTCAGTGCTTCTCTGACGTCATTGTAGCTCTGCTGATGCCTTTGTGGCCTGCTCTTTCTCAAACGCGTCCAGCCGCCAGTAGTACCGAACTGAAAATAAAACCAAATTAATAATTTTTTACATGTAATCAGGTAATCTGGCGTCCCAACTTCAAGCGAAAACTACGAAGAACAGTCATCCAGGTCACGTGATTTTAAGTTTGTATGTATTTTTGGACATTGTTGCGTTGATGTAACCGTTCTCGTACGGCGCATATCCATATCAAGAGCTGCTCAAGGCGCTGGCCGATACAGGATCTCTAACCCGAGCCGCCTGACCGCCCACTTTGTGCTCGTCTGCCCCACCACACAAAACTGAATGACCGGGTATGAGAAGGAGGAAGGGTCCTTACAGTGCATGCTGGGTATACAGTTGTGTAGCCGACACTCACCCGCCTAGGGCGTGAGGAGCGTCAGGATGTTGATGCAAGTGCACAGACTAGACCTCGGTTTATACTCTCAACCGAAGCTGTAGCAAATGAAATGAAATAAAATACATTGCGTATCCAAACTTCCAAGTAATAAAAGTGTGATTGCTCTGGCGGTTCAGTGTGGCTTTAGGTCTCTACCCTCCTTCTCTATTACAGAAGTTGGAAGTTATAACAATTATATATGTATTTATTTATGTATTATTATTATTATTATTATTATTATTATTATTATTATTATTATTATTATTATTATTATTATTATTATTATTTGGTCCTGATTTGGCTCGGAAGAGTCCGCTGGACCTAAAGCAATAACCTTGTATTGTATTGTATTGTATTATTATTATTATTATTATTATTATTATTATTATTATTATTATTATTATTATCGTAGGATAGTGAGGTGGTTTTTGAAAGAGAACGTGGAGGAGGTAGACTCAGGTTGAAGAAGTCTCATTTTCACGTTTTCTCTTTCCCCCGAACACCAGTCCGTTGATGCCCAGTGAAAGTTTGATTTCATTGGAAGAACATCATATTAAGGCAAGGCAGCAAAAGGCAGCGCCCATGAAAGGAAACAGCTCAGCGGCGGTCGAGTGGTGGTATCATCGTTGGAATGCCCTCCCGAGACTGTTCCGTTGTGTAGATTTGTATCCCCGGACACTTTCGCATATAGGGGACGTAAATAAGAGATCTTGATTAAATTTGTTGTTGTTGTTGCATCAACTTTTATTCATCAGATTAACATAAGTTGTACTGATGTAACAGAAACAATTTACAAAATCTACCATGCGCACATCATAGATATTTTCCGAATTAATTAATTAATTAATCGTTACATTACATAATTGTTGCTTTAGGTCCAGCGGACTCTTCCGAGCCAAATCAGGACCGGACAACCCCTGATCCGCATAAAAGATCTGCTGAAACAACCCTAGTGGGAAAACTGAATGCCCTCCACCAGCCAGTCACTTTACAATAACGACATCCCACGCAGGGCACGGCTGAGGCTTCACACCAACTTATCGAACCCCCGTTTACAAAAAACAAAATAGAATACAAACATCATTATAAATTATCAACAAAACACATACATATAAAATGCCTACATTGCTAAATAATAACATCATGGGAAGCCCTAGTGACCACCTGGCAGAAAGCGTCCAATATTCCCAAGCTGATCCAACAGACCTCATACACAAACAAGGAGTCTTGTCCCGGAAGAGTTTCAAGAAAAAAGGTAGGAGACTTGTCTAGTGAAGAAGACGATAGTATAGCAGATTGATAGAACAGAGCAGGAATGAAAAAGAGCAAATGAGAAACACAGCGACAGTGCGAATTTAAAGCACTAAATTTCCAGAAAGTGGGGATACTATTTATACTGAAACCCCCGGCACCCCAACGGGGGTAATTAATTAATCAAACTATAGAAATCATCATACTACTGACATACACATATACTTTTAAAAACATACATTCCCTTGTAA
The DNA here is from genome assembly GCA_036898135.1 of Oncomelania hupensis. Taxonomy (NCBI): domain Eukaryota; kingdom Metazoa; phylum Mollusca; class Gastropoda; order Littorinimorpha; family Pomatiopsidae; genus Oncomelania; species Oncomelania hupensis. Next base: position 259,216 of record JBAHVR010000424.1, on the reverse strand, counting down.
CAATTAGTTGACAGTAAGAAACACACAAAAGAAAAACAAATCTTTCAACTTCACCTGTGAAGAATGAAGTACTTATAAAATGTCATTTTGCGTCCAACAGAAAGTTGAAGTTGGGCCTCCAGGCCTTACCCCTTCCACCACACCCCATAAACAAACTAAAAGAAAAATAATAAAATAATCAATCAAAATTAAAATAAAGAAATAAATAAATAAACAAATACATAAATAACACATATTTATTGAAACTAATAATGCTTAATTAAATAAATTAGGTACAAAGAAGAAAAAGAAAATTGCTAGACTAATTGTTAGAAGTTACTTAGAAGAAATTGAATAATTCATGACTAAATAAATCTATGAGCATTATGCTCAATGACCAGTCATAATGTTCTTCTGGATATACAATACTTGAGCTTGAAATAGGTAGCTTTAGTTTATTTAATGAGGATTTACGAAACGAGCACGCCAAGCATTTTACCTTATTCTGATAAATAAACTGTTAATATGAAAAGATTTTGAAATAAATATAACATAACATTATTTGATACTGGTGAATTATCCAAGTAATGTTTTTCAATGACCTCTTGCTTGTATTTCTCATTCCATTGATTCCAAGCACATCGTTTTATTTGATTATTAATTTTATTTGTTGTCAGGTTGAAAAAATAATTTAATGGATTCATCCGAAGATGCTGCACTCTTTGCTAAGTGGTCAACAATGACATTTCCTAATATATTATGTGACTAGTTATCCAAATTAATGAAATATCCGATCCCCTGGTAATAATTGTATGACATAACATCTTTATTTCTGTTAACAGTTCCTGTCTCTCTTCACTAAACCAAGATGACAAAGCCGATAATGCTGATTTTAAATCAGAAAATATTGTTATTTTTCAAGGAATACTAGTCAAATCAGTTATGAAAGATAGACTCATTAATATTGCAATTGGTTCAGCTTATGAAATAAGAAACCTTGATGAAGAAAGAGTTCATTATGAGTTGCCACAGGGCTGTTCGCAGGATGTCATTCGTTTCAATGGTGATGTCGTTCGTTGATGTAAGAGGTGCCCGCTCAAGGCGGAGGTGCAGGTGGTGAAGCAGGCGCGCAAAAGGTGGAGAAGGTGGGTCGAAGCTTCTCGACGAGGCGTGAGGTGAGGCCGTGGAACCAGGGGGCCTACAAGGAGGGTAGGCAGATCGCGGGAAGACGCTGGCGATGCGTAACAGCTGTTGTCCGGAGGACGTCACCCTCCACAGGAATCCCCGCGTCGCCCAGTAGTAGAAAAAGGAACAGGGCATCCAAGGAATGGAGCGACGGCATCTGAGCAACGTGATGTCAGTCGCCGATCCGCGACTGCCGCCCAGTCGATGGAGCTCTACCGCGGTGAAAATGTAGTTTAAAGGTTGAGTATCGTATCGGGATCTTCCACACGACGCTGTCGCAGGTTCGGCATCAGGGCCCAGTATCTCGACCTCAGGAATGGCAAGGGATCGGGCTACCGTCCATCTTCGCCGCTATACCGCGCGTGGGGGTCTGAACGCCTCCTACAGAAGAACTGCCACCCCTGCGCGACTCGCTGCCACCGAGTCTCGACTGCTGACTGACTGCTGACTGACTCCTCCCGAGACTTCGTTTCGTTGTGTATATTAACGTCCACGGACACTTTCGCATATAGGGGACGGTCCCAAGATTTTAGTTAGTTAGTTAAAATAGATTAACGTCCCCGGACACATAAGCGTATAGGGGACGAGCTCCTTTTTTTTTTTTTTTAAATTTTTTTTAATTAGTTTATAGTCCTTTCTCTTCCCGATAAGGATTACTAAGTGCGACCCTGCTTCAATGTTGGGATGCCAGACGTACCGAAAGCGTGTTATTGCGCGCTGCGTGCAGAGCTAGAATACGTTTGTATGGCCATTTTTGTGTGTTACTTGCTAATCTTTGTTTTATGCGTGAAAAATTAAAGCATCATAAACAAATTATATATCAGCGTAAACGCGGAAATACGACCTTTCTACTGATATAACAATATTGTATCTCTCATCAATGAAATAAAAATAATACTTATGAGGGAGTTGGTTGTGTCACGACTCTAAACTCAGAATAACTCTTTAATATAATTAGGAATGATAATAATAATTAAAAAGAAAGAACAACGTCTCCCCTTTTCCATCAATAGGTAATATGGCACGGTTACTATTATGGGTTTAGATTTTGAGAGACTAAAATAGAAAACATCTAAAACATCATACCAGCAAGAAGTCTGGAACATTCATACAACTTCGCCGCTATGCTTCCCTTCCGATTTGTACATCCCTAATATAATCTAATGTTTGATTTACGCATCTACAGGTAGAGAATGCATGAACTAAGGCCTTGAAAGTATGACATTTAAGGTGGTACAGTGTAGAATCTTAGCTATAGTAGTTACTCAAACTTCTCTTTTTATCGTGTGCTAAAAGGGAGGGAACTTATCTACACGCTACACGTGCCGCTCGCTTTGAAACCAAGGGACGGTACTCGTTGAGGCGTTGAGACCTTATAACAGCGCAGTGTCTTCATCAACGTGATATGCATCACGCTGTTCTAAATATCGCGCTCCCCTTCGAAGCTGCTGCATAAATCAAAACTTAAAGTTTGGTTGTGATAGAGTCTAGTTAAAATACAAAATAGATTCAGAGTACTTAGCCACTTTAAAGTGTTTGCCCCAATGATCGTATTACAGTCAATGGGAGTTTAGTTTTCAAAGTACCCCAGGCATAAAATTTATCAGGATTCTTTGACATAGTTAACTGAACTCTTACTCTTTTACCGGAATCAGTAGTTTTTATAAACAAGTGATTATTTTTGTCTAATTCGAAGTCGCTGGGATTAACATAGTCCGGTAACTCACGCCCGAGGTAATTGTAAAACTTATTAAGTTTTCTTGCTTTTTGTGTTTCAGTTACTTGACGTAATTCTTCTCCTATACTTAGCCTTGTTTGGCTCATGTCGTCTCCTACCATAGAAAGAAGTCTGCTGGTTGTGTCAACGTCGAGGTCTTCATTAGACTCATTTGGTTTAAACACTTCATCAGGAGCTTCACCGCCTGTTGCCATTTTAAATATATAGTTTTTTTATCACATAAAAAATGCAAAGCTACGGGAACTTGTGAGACCCAACACGCCGATTGAGGACGCCTTTAGGCATCAAAGGTGAAAAAAGCACAATAATTATTACAAACAATCCAAGCAGCATAGAGCCTAATCAGCTACTAACCATAAGATTTCCAAAATTAGGCCCTGATGATGTAATAGTTCCAGGCAGTCCTAAATTGGGATTTAAAATTAGTGTGGATTCTGACGAAGATCCTAACAGAACCATAGTGAACAATCTAGGCAGAGCTATAATTAAAAGAATGGTTATTAAACTTGATGGGCGAGAAATCCAAAGTATTGATGACGCCGTTGTTTTGTTTTGTTACACGGATCTGTGGCTGAGTAAATATGAAAGGGAAGATTTGGTTGGTCAGGGGATTCAAACCCCCAATGTGGCAAAACTTCGAATCAAAGCTGGCGATGCTATCACTTCTAACAAAGGTGACAATGCATTAGCTGCTGTATACAAAAACACCACTGTAGATTGTTCTAACCTATAAAGGGAAAAGTGAAAGCCCCAGTTGAAAACCTGTCTTGACTTTGTAGGCATGACCGATTCACTGCGGCAACAGTACCCCCGTTGGGGTGCCGGGGGTTTCAGTATAAATAGTATCCCCACTTTCTAGAAATTTAGTGCTTTAAATTCCCACTGTCGCTGTCTTTCTCATTTGCTCTTTCTCATTCCTGCTCTGTTCTATCAATCTGCTATACTATCGTCTTCATCTACCTTTTTTCTTGAAAACTCTTCCGGGACAAGACTCCTTGTTCGTGTATGAGGTCTGTTGGATCAGCTTGGGAATGTTGGACGCTTTCTGCCAGGTGGTCACTAGGGCTTCCTATGATGTTATTATTTAGCAATGTAGGCATTTTATATGTATGTGTTTTGTTGATAATTTATAATGTTTGTATTCTATTTTGTTTTTGTAAACGGGGGTTCAATTAGTTGGGGTAAAGCCTCAGCCGTCCCCTGCGTGGGAGCTCTTTATTGTAAAGTGACTGGCTGGTGGAGGGCATTCAGTTTTCCCACTAGGGTTGTTTCAGCAGATCTTTTATGCGGATTTGGGGTTGTCTGGTCCTGATTTGGCTCGGAAGAGTCCGCTGGACCTAAAGCAACAATTATGTAATGTAATGTAATGTAATACAAAAACAGGTTTTATTTTCCACTCGAATTTGAACTGCTACAGTCATCTGCCATTTCATCAGTTCATTTAATGACAGGCTGTCCTCACCTCAAAGCCCTGGGCGTTCAGGTCTTCCCTCATCAGTCCCAGAAAATGAGGGTCGTCCCCAGTAGAAGGCAAACCACGGATTACGCCTACCGTGGTAGCCTTAGGGATACTGGTGTTGATTGGAATTCCGCAGATGGCGGACATTCGGAAAAGGGCCCCCTGCTGTATGGCCGACGTGCAACCCACCAACCAACCCCCGGCTGGTAGGCGGCGAACGGAAAGACCCCTACCCACCGAGTTCTCCAGCGCATCACATTGCCTGTAAGGACCCAATCCGTTGAACGTGGCAGGGCCACCGCCGCCATCACAGATTACCACAGGGAAGTCGACCACCTCGGCCGCCATCGCAGCCCTAGCAGGGTGCCCAAATCTAGGTTGACCACTGGCAGTCGCCCCCAGGCGTGCTTTCTGGGCATAGGATAAAGCCGGACCTCGAATGTCGGCCGCCCCAGCGATCGGGGGCGCAGGGGCCGGAGGGACTGGAGCATCTTGGTTTGGATGAGAGTCACCCACGAGTGGGGAATCCTGGCTACCCAGGGCACCATGGGGGGTCCCAGGGAAGGGGACACCGAAGGGGGTGGGGTGGATGCATTGACAGCCGCAGGGGCTCGCGCAGTGGAGGGTGAGGAGACCGGGCTCCCTGGTGCAGGCGAGCCAAGAGACGCCGCGTGATCAAACAATATATTTTGTGAAATGGCTAGTGCGATTGCTTTAGTTAACAAAAGCATTAACATAATACAAGACATTGTTGATTTGACATTATCTGATGATGAGCCAGGACTTGGATGAGGAGATAAGGTGAGTGTGTTGTTGTTTTATGCACTCACCAGTAATGAATGAATGTGTTTTGAAGTGTTTTAGTCTGATATGCCTGAAATAATTGAAGAAGGGTTGTTTAAAGGGGGTATATTTCATTTCACTTCTCCTCCAGCCTTTAAAACAAAACGCAAGAAATACGCATATATATATATTAGCAAATGACGGATTTACAGAGTGCTTTGTCATGCATTTAATTACTATCAAAACAGCCATATATTGTAATAAAAAGACCTTTAGCGACTCTTTGAACATTTGTCATTCAAGTCTCCTTTTTCCTATCTCTCTGCACTCCCCGCTGCAGGTCCGCCGCGAGGATCTATGCCTCGCAAGCGCACAGGAAGACAGAGACGACAAGGGAGCGCAGCAGTCCTACCCCGGAATGTAGACCAACGATCCCGTCTTTCCAAACGGGCCTCAACCCCACCAGGGCAGCAGTTGTTTGTGTGATCCTGGAGAGGACTTCCTGTCGGGACCCATTGTCTCAAACAATGGCTCCTAAATATTTGAAGCTACGCACCGTGTTGAGGGATTGGCCGTGGACTTTGATGTTCGTGTTGATGCCATTGGTGTCGCTGGTCATCACTTGGGTCCCCTCTGCACCCATTTCCACCCCACAGACTCTGGAGGTGGTGTCAAGCCTTCGTACCAGCTGTTCAAGTTCTTGTTCCTCTCCAGCCAATCCATTAATGTCATCCGCAGGAAAATAATCAATAGTAATGCAAAAGCTTTGCCAGCAACAAGGCAGAATCAAATCAAAGGGAAATACACGTTGTCTTTGCAAAACACAAAGGTTCAGAACTATCGTGCTCGTCTCAATCGTAAAAAGATTCTGTATCCGCCAGTGCCCCGATCAGCTCTTGAGCTTTGGGAAAAGCGATTTATTTATTTATTTATTTATTTATTTATTTATTTATTTATTTGACCATTTATATAAATTATCAAATATAAAAAAATTCCAAAGAAGAGAACTCACAGACTGTTCATACGGAGCTCTTTGCTACGGTCCAGCTGGTTGTGACGTTTCTCATACTTCGCCCTCCCGTCATACACTGCGCGTGCAAACAGTGCTGCAGACATCCGATCCTGGAGCCAAAAGCCATCATAATCATCATCATCGTCGTCATCATTGTTGTCATCATAGTTGTCATCATCATCACCATCATTATCGTCAATATCATCATCATCACCATCATCATCGTCACCATCATCATCATCACCATCATCATCATCATAAGCATCATCATCACCATTAATACATGAACTAAATGACCTCAGTATGATTACCTGCGTGTACACCCAGAGAGCGACAGTCAGATGACAGTTTCCCTGGAGACTGGAGAAGCGACCTAAGGAAAAACTCCTGAATGGGATTCTGGCATCAGGGCTTGCCGAATTTTCAAATTTCTGTAATTCCCGGGGTAATGTAAATTTGATTTCTGTAATTCCCTCCCAATTTTTACGTTACCCATGGATTTTGCGGAAAAGCGCACCGAATAACCAATAAAAACAAATACAATACATTAATTTGTAAACAGTCACCGCAAAAAAAAAGAATCACTTCACATACTGTTTTCTGTCAGTCAAATAAGCTAAAAGTTGTTTATGTGCAGACCACAGTTAAAAATTAATGAGTAAAAAAAACAACAACAAACAATTAAACTTAAAAGTCAAATATAACAAGTCAAGGCCATGTTTGAGATAGAGGCGAACACACTGAAGGTGGCATCGCGATCCATCGTGTGCTTTTATGATTCCCTTATGAAAGCAGTCACAAAACTGTCCTTTTCTTTTGTTGTCATGGCTAGCGATGGGTACATGCTGCACACTTTACAAAACATTTTTTCCTCTCGGAACTCGAGCTATTAAAACTCTTCCAGCCAGGATGGCAGAAACTTTCTACAGCGTTTCTCACGATCATATTTTTCCTCTTTTTTCTGTTTCTTTCCACTTGTTCTCTTCACTTCATCATTCGTTCTTTTAAATCCGAACTTTTTTAAAGACATGTTGAATAAGTCAATAACTATCGGCTTTCTTTCTAAATCGCCGGCAAATTCACCGGATGTTTTTTGAGTTTACGTTACTATAACAAACTCTTAACTTAACTGATCCCTCATTGGCTAAAATATCGACAATGCACCAATGAAATTTTATGAAAGAAAACTCGTCGGAAGGTGGCCAGAAGGGAAGTAACTCTTTATTAAAGCAGGCAGACGACACAAAGCAAAACAAACAGTTGTTCGCGGCGATGGAAATCTCGCAGAAAAAAAATACTTTTGGTTCATGGTAAAATGCCAGCTCACAGGAAAGCGAATATAGTGAAGCTCTATTTTTTTTATTTGTGATTTCTGTATTACCCGCGGGAAATGTACTTGATGAATGTGTACTACCCGACGAAATTTTACACTTCCCCGGGTAACGGGAAGTGGGATTTCGCAAGCCCTGGGCATGTCTGAGTGTAAAACTGCACTTGTGTATCGCTGATTGCTGCCATTTTCAATAACAGACCCAAGGTTATTACACCGTATTACCATCAGTATATATTTTTAAAAATAAATAAATAAAAAAGAAAGGTTTGCGAACTCATAATACTAGCAGTTATTACCCGTGCAAATAAATTTTTTATGACCCAATTGCTGGGCCTGATGTTATATGCCCTTTTCAAACATTTTCCTGGAAGTCACTTTTTTGTGCTTTCTGCAACTTTAGTCATTTTATGTTTGTTTTTAATCTGAAGAAGAGCAAAGTACGAAAATTCATTTGTCTTGTATTGTTGTATAATTAAAAGTATCTATTATATTTCTTTGTTGTGTTTCTGATTTTATGCCCGTGATAGGTTATCTTTGGGTTTCCAAGCTGTCAGCCACTGAGTGAAGTCAAATTTATTTGAGACTATAATGTTCCATTGTAGCCTACATAGTGTATAGTTTATGTTGTGGTGTTGGTACAATAACTACCTTTAGGAAATATATCAATTGCCTGAAAGTGGAAGAAATTGTAAACACAACAGGAACTGCAAAGTATTTTGAAAGTAAAATCATGAACACAACTAAAATATATATATATATCAAAGATACTTTTAATTAACATTAGCTGGAAAATTAATTCATTGTTTAAAAGTATCTTTAATATAATAATCTTTGTTGTGTTTATGATTCTAGAAGTGGAAGGCTGAAGTGCACTGTCAGTGGTGAATCACTAAAAAGAGACATAGATTAAAAATAAACTTATAATTGTAATAAAACACAATAACCATTTATTTGAGGAGAACAGCATTACTGATTTATTGCACATGCATGTGATTAAATCAATAAGGCAATACTATCACTGCATGCATAGAATTTTTTAAATTATAATACATACCAATGAAATACCAAATTGAGGCAATTATAAAAAAGCACCAAGCCATGTAAATATGGACCGTTAGTCCCTACAAATATTTATTTTGGAACAATTCAGTTTTAATTTATATTCTAAATATTTATTTTTAATGTAAAGTTTGCTTTTTTTTCTGATGAATAAAATGACAATTAATTATGCTATGAAATTTACAATAAAACTATGTTATTTTCTAAATGCTTTTGATTTTACAGACCTACCTATACCTAATTTTAAAAAAAGCATAAGATGTCAAGTGTTCTAAGAAGTACATGCATCATGGATAAATTAAAAAAATAAATAATATGAAGCAGTTGTTAATACCCGTGCTATGATTTTATTTTTATTTATATATTTATTTATTTATTTTGTTGTTGTTTTTTTTGCATTTTACTTGCACCTTTTTTTTTGGTTTTTCATTTGCCTCTCCTCTCTTTTTCTTTATTATCTATACCTCCCTCTCTCTTTTATCTCTCTCCCTCAGTATTATTAAATTTAGAAGAAAAAAAAAGTATCCCCAGCGAGATTCGAACTCGTTTCCCAATAATAATAATAGTCGATAGCATTATCCATTGATCCACGGGCTGCTATAATTCAACCGCCTTATTTTAGGTCCTATATCATAAAACATGGTGAGCCCTCGGTTTTATTAGTGTTATAAACTTTAAACTACATTAAACAACAATATAACACCGATTTAAAAGCAAGATCAGAACCAAACTTATGAAATGAAGGCTACGGATAGAAATCACTAAATGCAAACCGGAAATGAAGGCGGGGCCTGCCGTAGGCAACGTCAAGAGTGATTGGTTGGACTCGCACATGTCTTCCACATGTTTTCGGTACATTTTCAAGGCAGTAAAATGCGAAAATAATGTTAAGTTTCGTTGTAGCGGCGGCGCGTGATCGAGCGGCGAATGGCAAAACTCGCGTGGAAGCAATTATACGGACAGTTCAGCTGTAATCTGCACAAATTCGAGCAAAGTGAAGCTCAAATCGAGCTTCACAACAAAGCTGCTGGTTGGATAAAACGGCCCCTCGTGATCTAAAACGGCTTCTCGATTAATATATAGATACCGATTTTGGATCACGAAAGTCAGCGGTGTGCAATGATTAACTCCACAAAGCACACCTATAACCCGGGATAAACCTTTGTCACGACCAACAGTGTGTGTTTGTGTGGTTGTAGTTGTGTAGTTGTGTATTAGTGGGGGTAGGGGTGTTGAGGCCTAGTTTTCACCCCGCACTTGGCTGGATCGCCGGCTTCAGGCTTCGTGCTGCACGGGATTTATTTTCCCGTGCAAAGGTGAGTTTTGCTTTGTTTTGTTTTATTTGATCGCTTCTGCATTGCAACAGGTAAAGCATTGCGTCATGATCTTCAGTTGAAGACAGACGTAGTCAGTGCACTGGTTCGCAGCTGTGAGTTTCACTTGAACTCCTCTGTGGTATTTTTCTGGACTTCCCTTGTGGACAGGACGACTTGTCTGCTTTGAGGTGCCGGGCTGCTGTTTAGGCACGTTACGCTGGGATTTAGCGTTCACGAGGTGAGTGTGGCATTCATTCCCTGGTTGTGCTTTGCTCGTCAAGTAACGCAGTCGGTTGAATTCTAAATAGTTTGTGTAAGGGTTATGTTGTTGTTTTTTCATGCATTTCCCTCGCATTATTGTTTTTGTTTTGTTTTGTGTTTCATTCATTTTTGATAACAGGAGGGTGGTGAGTGGGTGGGGGGGGGGGAATATGAAGGATTTAATGACTGTCATTATTGTATCATACATGTTGAAATCATTTCATTCTCATGTCGGGAAGGTTTGGGTCACATTATGCAATGATGGTAGATGACGCTGTGTTGGTGACTTGTAGGTGCGATTTGCGTCAACACTTTGGGAAATGGATTCTGTGGTAAAACGGGAACCATTAGGCATCTGACAAAATGGCGGTGCCCTGGTTGTGTTAGCCAATATAATGTACGATTAAATGGGCGCATGAATGTCGATTGTGTCTCTTTCTTAGGTTGACTTTGAACCTCAGAAAGGTGCACTCAGGCGGGACGGGTCTCCAGACAGTCGTCTACACCTCCGTTTTTAACGTCATTGTTGAAGTAGGCTGGGGCTTGGGGTCACTTTACTCTGGGGTCTTTCCGCAACGTCTTGGGCAGTCAAGTCTGATCGAACAAGGCAGCAGACTGGGGCTACAGGGAGCACCTCGCATCAACACGGCCGCTGGGCTACGACAGTGGCGAGCGCGACGGCGTCCCATAGTCCCCCGTCCTCACGAACTGTCCATTCCATTCCGTTTGCCCTTCGAAGCCTCAGTATCCACGATCCCTTTCTTGTCAAAGCATCGGAATAAGGGCGTGACGTCTACCTACGCAAGACACCACTCGTCGAGGGCTGTTATCCCTTTACCTAAGCCTCGAGGGTGGTCGTGACAGTTTAGTTGTGGACTGCGCAGGATTGGCTGGATAGTCTTCGTTGAGGGTAACTGTACACTGTGGCCGACAATTGGACTGCAGGTACAACTCATCCTAGTATCAAGGAACATTAGTAAAGCCGCTGTATTTCATTGTTACCAATCAGTCGCTATTATTAATTTGTGCTCATACTCATCTGCATCACATCACCACCTTAGTCGTCATCGCCACCCATATCATCATCTCCATCGCCATCGCCTCTTTATTGAACTCATTGGGCATACCTAATCACGCCATTCCTGCTGCTAACTCTTAATTTGCTTTGGGTATTTTATTATATAGTTGTATGATGGAGAAAATAAAAGATATATTAGCTTAAATTTGTGTTGTGTCGTCCTTACCCCTGCTGTAAATTCTATTTTTCCTCCTTCTTCAGCGGGTGGACGAAGCGGGAGAAAAGGAAATAACTTTAGCTAGTGACAATACACGTGCTGGGTTTGAAAACTCGCCTCGTAGTATCGGCTGTAGTAAAACTAATTATTTGTTTACATCGCATTCATTTATGAAATCAAACGAGGTCAAGGACAGGCCAACATTTGTTAATAATAGTAACATTCCTTTTTGTGAATCACTTTTTGGTGCACCTGTGTCGGATGTTAGTAATAATGAAAATGAACATTATTCTAAGGATGAGGGAGTTAATGATGAAATTAATGTTGATAATGTTTTTGATGTATTTGTGCCAGATAATAATAAAAAGCCTTTTTTGTTTATGCACTGGAATGTCAATGGGTTGATGAACAAAGTGTATGATGGAGATTTTCTTTCTTTTGTGTCGTCGTTTGATTTTGTGTGTTTGGTGGAAACATTTGTTGAGACTTTGAATTCTAGCATTTTTTCAGGTTTTAATATTTTTGTGTCAACCTTCCAAGAAGTTGTCAAATATTGGTAGACCGTCGGGTGGGGTGGTGTGTTTGATAAAAGATGAAATAATGCCTTATATCACGCGAGTGAATGCAACTCTTGGCAATGTTTTGTTGTTTATTATTGAAGCACAAACATACAATACATCTTTTGACAATCCCAAAAAAACTTTTATCAATAATAAACAACAAAACACGGCTATGAATCATATGTAGTCCAGCCACTTGATAACAGTTAAAATCACACATTTATTTCTTCTACTCTATACAATATCTTTGATGTACTACTCTACCTTAAAAAGTCAAGAGTCAATGCAAATAATTCGATCGCTGATAGTCTAGGCAGCTGTTATGTCTTCATAGAGCACTGGCTACTAGAGTTCATGAAGATTGGACTACTGTGGTCCGTTTTACTATAGTTCTGAAGAGTGGACTACTGTGGTCCTTTTGTTATCAGTTTTAGTGCACCTTTTTCCTATGCACTTAACTTGTGAGGAGCGGGTTTGAAGCCCTTTGTTGAGGTAGCTTCTGGTATACGCTGGGTCGTCGTGTAGTTTGGTTCCTTGACACGCTGTGGTGTCTTGGGGAGTGGTTTCCAGGGGAGCTCTCTCAGTCCTGTGCTGTAGAGGCTAAACAGCCAACTCGTCGTTTTTGTGGAGTTGGGCGCACGTTATATCTCGCCTGTTCGTCTGTAACACAAGAGACGAAATTCTGCACAACCTTGAATAATAGGTCTGTGCAGAGCGTCACACTGAAAGCCAAAGTAGACCTCAGTGATAGCTCCACATCTCTATACATAAGCGACGAACATTCTGCTACGTCCGTGGTCCACTGGAATCTCAACTCTAATTTCCTATACATACATAAATATAAATCGTGGCTAACTATACACATACAGAATTAATAATATTATAAACATTCACTGGTACAGCCACTGGTCTGCAAACATACACATAGGTTAAACAACAGTGGTTCCGTCAGGTATACAACATGGCGGCGCAACCGGTCGTGTTTCGCCACGTGGTCACGCAACGTTGGACGAACAATTCAAATCTATGCATAGCAAATTCCACAAACATAATTTCAACAATAATATAAATATATCACGATGAAACAGAAGTATGTTCATTTACCTGTTTGACAAAGTCAGGCCCGTGGCTACTTGATTGAATTCTAAGATTCTCAAGTCCTGCTTCCTGGTCTGTTCAGGAGAGATCTTACTGCTAACTGTGTAGCTGATTACTGCTCCTCGGTTCAAACTCGACTGCCGTTCTCTCTCTCTATTTGAATCAGCCAGACCTGGTTGAGTCCATTATAAACTGTGTTCCCATTGGCGGATAATCGACTCGCCTAACGTAGCTACGATGATATCATTGCCTGCCGATTCAACACTCACAGTGCAGACGTCACTACACTGTTTGCGTCAAGCTCGCAGTGTGTGTACCTCAGTTATACTATTGCTACGCCTGATTACTTCCATCGTCTGCTGCAGCCTAACATTAACATTCTAAGATTACAATGACTAAACAAGGCTACAACGTAAAGTAAGCAGGGTAAACTGGTCCGTCTGTCACAGGTTCGATAAATTAGAGAACAGTGTCACGTCACCCGAGCGGGCTCCGCGACGTCAGCACATACAACGAGTGATAGGAATAAACTCAAATAAAAAGAACTAACACAAAATGCCAGAATAACAATCACACTCTTTTATTCAACAATCAAACACGCATACACAGGACAATGGGGTACTAAACCACCCTCCACCCCTATCAAGACCCCCAACCCAGTATTTACTAATAGTTACCTCCCTTGTTTAACTAAAAAAAAAAACAGAACTAAACATCAGATTTCCCACAACAATGTACAGCAAATAGCAATAAACAATCAAATTCAAATCAATACAATTCTCAGCTGAATAACTAGAGCTGCAAATCTCATAAATTCAAACTATCATCCAAGCTAGCTTACAGTTCAAAAGCACTGTTTAGAAACTGTCAGTTATTCAGAGCTCAGTAGGAGCTAAAGCAGTTATTCACACAACATGATGAAATGATTTACATTAAATAAATGAAGTATGTTTTTAGGTGCGTGTCGTGCAAATCTGTGTGTGCGTGGGTGTGGTGCGTGTAGTTCCTGTGGCAAATGGAGACTCCCAATGGCGGCGCCCACAATCCCGAAGAAAGACGTGGCGGTGGTTGCGAAGAGGCCCGACAACGTCCACACCTTCCAGCTGCAAAGGCAGAGGTTCAAGAGCGGATGCAGACACGGCACAATGGTACAGCAACGGCGCGTAACAGCGTAGAATTATACCAGAAGTAGTGGAAGAAGCAATGGCAATGGGGAACTACCAGAAAATGATGATACAGTTGATGGTAGTCATAAATACATACATGTGTGCATGCATGCATGCATCATCATGATGATGAGCAAAACATCGAATCAGCAGAACAGCCCAATCCTGTAGACAAATATAGAGCCTTAACAGTTTGTCTACAAAACTCAAATACTACATAACATAATACGCCTTCCGCCGTCCGCCATCTTGACATGGTTATACATAATAATAATGATAATAATACAGGATGCTATACATACATCTCAATAATATAATGCAACTCTTGATACTAATAATCCATACTTCTTCCATAAGCACAGTTGTTTATATAAATATACATAATTACTACGATTACACTTCAGTCACACAGTCTCAATTCATTCCATCCTCATCTCCATCCTCATCATCCCTCTCAACTGTTATAATACATTATGATTATCTCCCTTCATCTATATTATCTCTATCATACTATGACATAAACATGCTCCCCTCATACCCATCACCTTCTTCACCCCTCTCCAGCACAGTACAATTATCTCTCTTCCTTCACATACATCACGCCTCTCTCTCCAACATGCATTCTCATCGTCACCTTTGACCCACATTAGCAACAACAGCAACGACATTCCCGTTTATATAAATGACAAGAAAATCATATGAAAATCATACAAAATCAATAAATTACTATATATAAAAATACAGCCCTTTCCCCCTCGTTCACCATCATACATTCACGTACGCAGTCTCGAAGTGCTCGCCACTGAGGAAATGAATTACAGGGTTTTGACTCACCTTTTAAGTCTCGGCTTGTGATACACCCAGACGTACACTGTACAACACAACACTATACAATACACACACTGGTTAGTCTGAGAGTTAATTCGTTATTTGGCTAATTGCTAGCTATGCATCAGGACATCTCAATTCTGACAAAGAAATTGAGCCTTGGCAGGTGCCCAATCGAGGACCACACAACCTTAGGAAAGAACCCTACATTTATTTCCAATAAATGGCGATTACGATCCTCCTACCACAGACTTTTAGACATTCTTACCCCGACGAGGGCGTAAGACCTTGGGTGGTTCGAAACACAATGATCTACCCTTACAGAAGAAACTAATTCTCATCTGACACACAGTCACAAGTTACTTCTGCCTAAAGACTGGCCTCTCGCAAAAAGCTCCACAATGACTCTGCCCTACTGAACACACACCAGGCCACAGGTAAACGGTCGAGTCGAGTTCAGTACCCCCTTTCTAATTCAGCATATTATGCCCTTTTCCGCGTTATGCACGTGGATCCAGAGATACTACATCTTTCATACGCAATAAAGAAAACTGCCGAGCTATCTATATACACTGCATAGTAGAGAGGTGCAACTTCGCACGAAATATAGCTCTCTCTAATATGTGCTGAATCTCGTGTCGTCACACAACACCCCCCCCCCCCTCCAGTTCTTAACACCTTGAAGAACCTAACTACGACGCGAATCTTTCACCACGCTATCTACTGAATACTCCTACTGAGGAAATCCGCTGGAACATTGTCTTTCCCAGAAATGTGTTCTACAATTCCGAAAGATGGATGCAAACGAATTGCCCACTTCATCAGCCTGCTCTTGTCTCCCCTGACGTGTTCGTCGCCAACGCTGATCGTAGCTTCTGTCACTCTGGTGTGGAACTTCTTTAAGAGGTTGGCGTGGAACAGTTTGCTCTTTCATCGCATCCTGATCCGGTAATCGCACTCGCCCACGCGCTCAACCACTTCGTATGGTCCTCGCCATGCCAGTTGCAGCTTGTTTCGTTTCTCCGGCAGCAACAGCAACACTTGCTCCCCTGCGTTGAACACACGCCGTTTCGCCTTCTTGTCGAAGTGTCGCTTCTGTTTGGCTGACGCAGTTTTGAGGTTCTCTTGCGCTAACTTGCACGTCTCTTCGATGCGGTTACGCAAATCCACCACGTACTGGCTACTCAGTTTCACTTCCTCCTCTTGTATCTCCTTGGTCCACAAATCCCGTAGCACAGCCATCGGCCCACGCACAGTTTTCCCATATAGCAACTCAAATGGGGAGAACCCCGTGGATTCTTGTGCTACCTCACGATAAGCGAACAGTAATGCCGGAATGTAGCGGTCCCACGCTGTAGGTTGCTCCGTCGCTAGTTTCTTGAGCATGGACACTAGCGTCCCGTTGAATCGCTCAACCAGTCCGTTGCACTGCAAATGATAAGGAGTGGTGGCTTTCCCATGGATTGACAGTAGTCTGTTCATCTCCCGCATGACCTCAGACATGAATTGCGTCCCTTGATCTGTCAAAACCTCCCTAGGAACTCCCACCCTCGACCAAATCTCCCACAGCGCTTCTGCCACCCTCTCTACCTCTATGCCCTTGAGCGGTACAGCCTCGGGGTAGCGTGTGGCGTAATCTACTACCACTAAGATGTACATGTTACCCCGATCTGACTTCGGTCTAATGGGTCCCACAATGTCTATGGCCACCCTCTGAAATGGCTCGTCCACCAGCGGAAGTTGCTGTAGTGGCACCTTTCTCACTCTTCCCCTCGGTACTACCTTCTGACACTCAGGACAACTCGCGCAGTACCTCCGTACCTCGGCACACATCCCCGGCCAGTAGAATGTTCCCCAGATACGCTCCCTGGTACGCTTCCCTCCCAAATGCCCAGCCATGGGTGGATCATGAGCTAACTGAAGGATCCCCCTCTCAGCTGTTTCGGAACTACCAGTTGCGTCACCTGGCTACCTCTCTTGGTATGCACCCGGTACAACACTCCCTTCTTCTTGCAAAACTCTGCCGACGCCCTACCTGACGCTATAGTCCCACCACTCTGTGCCAACGTTCTCGCCTTCGCGAGCGTCTCGTCGGTCTCCTGCATTTCAATAAGCTCTGGTGTGCTAACGGAAACTTGGGATGGTTCGACCACCGCTAACGGTACTTCCCTCTTCTTCTCGGCTTTCTCTTGCGCCCGGGTCTGCACTGCCGCAGCCATCGCGCACTCACCTCCAAACAAAGAAACAGGACTCTTCTCCCCGCTAGCAAAAGTTACCCAGTTACCCAGGATAACATCGGGCCCGTCCTCAAAAAACACTAACTCCACCTTCCCTCTGACCAGCGCACAATCCACCTCCACCCAAGCTGTAGGTAACAGACCCACGTTCGATCGATTCGCCAAGCAAATCTCCACAGCCCGGCCCGTCAAATCTGCTGGTTTGACTAACCTGCCCGCGACTGCCCCTATCTCCGCCCCCGTATCTCTCAATACCCGAACGTCCTGCCCATTCGCCCTACCTTGGCCCCATGGATTATACGGTCTGATTGCGCACACGCTAGCCTGAGGTGCGGTCTCCGTGGAAATAGTACGCCCCACCGTAACCTGGCTCACTGACTGAGGTTTGACCTTGCAATCTTTGACCATGTGCTTCTCGGACCCACATCGGTAGCAACGACGTACCCCACTACCCCCTTCTGTCCTCCCTACCTTCTGAACCTGACCTCCCCGGTTGCTAGGTTGCTGAGTAGCTTCCGGTCGTCTAGGGAAACTTCGTCGCTGACTGGGTAGTACGGGTGCCGGTGCTGACGCTGCTCGTTTCGCGTCTACCACTCGTTGCGCCAACTCTGCTGCCTCATTGCTCGTTGCAGGTAGGTTTTCCCTCACGAAGATCTCTAACTCCGTGGTCATGATGGCAAACCTGTCAAGTGCTACGGATTTTTGCGTAGCGCTACGCATTTTAAACATTTTCCCATTGCTACGGCGTATCACAAAGCTGCTACGCAATTTTTCAAAAGTGAAGATAATATTTTTTAACCAAGGGGGTTTTCGCGCGAAAGTAGTCTGTTCCGGTCGAGTCCGGTTTAAAGACACTTAGTAAAAGCACCGCACTTCCGCAACACGTGTTCGTTCAGAACTTCAGTCTACGATCAGTCTTTGTGAGGGAGAGACAGACGGAGTTGAACAAAGAAAATGGCAAAGCCTCCACCTAAAAAACTCAAACGACCAGGAAGGCACCTGCCTGAATGGGAAACCGATAAGGATTTTGAAGGCTTAGTGGAGAAGTCCAAAGAAAGTAGACTCAATAAAGTTTAGTAATAGCATATGAGTTACTCCGTTTCTTCTCCGTCTTCTAATAGCGATCTCCCTGCCTTTACACCACCTGTTTGAGTGATGGATGTGTATTTGGTGTGTGTGAGGGTGGATGAGACAGGTGAGCGTGTATGTTGGTATAGATCGCCGCGCTTTGAGCCTGATTGATTTGGGGAAAGGCGCGTATATAGCATCCTGTATTATTATTATTATTATTATTATTATTATTATTATTATTATTATTATTATTATTATTATTATTATTACTGATGCATTAAAAAAAATGTTTTCCTTTCCAGTGCTAGGAAAGTTTAGATCTACATGGAAGCCATGTAAATGATGTGATGCTGAACCTGGTCTTGAGACAAAATAGAAGATTTTCCTACCGATTTCTTTTTTCTTCTTTTATTCTTTCTTTTTTTTTTTTTGGCATTTTCACTTTTATTTTGAAAAACGTACATGATATTTGAAAATGTTTATAATGATAATTGATAATGTTAATAGCTAAAGTGTTGTGCATTAACAAGATTTTACAATAAATTTGTAAACACATTGGATGTGTGTGTTTATATTGGATGCAGAAGTTTCCAGTTTTGTTGCAAATCGCGTGATTCACATTAGTGCTACACCAAACCTCCATTTGCTATGGTTTTTCTGATAAATTGCTACACCACAACCCCAAAAACCCTTGACAGGTATGTGATGGAGAAAAGCTGCTCTCCGATGAAGGTGTCCCGTACCTGTGCTACGTCGGTGATTTCTTTTCCCGCTAGCGAAAACCACTTCTTCACAAGCGATCCTAGTCTAACCACTAGCTGAGGAAATGTTTCTGCAGCTTCCTTCTTGGCCTCCCGAAACTGCCTTCGGTAGTAGTCGGCATCCTTCCTAAACCGCTTCAACAGCGCGTTTCTCACGGCGTCGAAATCCTGCTCTTGCTCAGGCGTCAGACGAAGATAGGTATCCCGGGCTTCCCCTTGTAACAAAGGTGCTAGCCTAACTGCCCATACCTCCCTTCTCCAACCCTGAATCTCAGCTACTCGCTCAAACATCTGGAGGTAAGCCTCTACGTCCTCTCTCTCTTCTAAGGGTTTCAACTTAACAGAGTAGTTCGCCCCTCTCTCTCTAGCCCTATTCTCCCTCTCTCTCTGATCAGCTCTGTCTTCATCTCTAGCTCTTCGTTCCTCGTCTAGCCTCATCTCTAGCATTCTTCTTTCATCTTCCTTGGCTGCTCTCTCTTCCCTCTTCTCTTCTTCCCTGGCCTCTCTCTCTGCCGCTAATCTAAGCTCCATAAGCCTCCGCTCGTCCTCCCTCGCTGCTCTTTCTGCTTCTAACCTAGCCTCTAGAAGCTTCCTTTCGTCTTCCCTAACTATTCTTTCTGCTGCTTCCCTCCTCATTCTCTCCCTCTTCTCTTCCTCCCTCTCTCTCTGCTCTTCATCCCTTCTCTCTTCTTCCCGTTCTCTTCTCAACTCACTCACGACGTAGCCTAAACTTTCGCCCATCTGCCTAAGTCTCTCGCCATCGCTGAGCTCGACCTCGACCTTGCCCCGTGCACTGGGTGATTTAGCATACATTTTAGGCATAGTCATTTGGCTACTCACTGCGGAAGCCTCCCCGAGTAACCCCGTCACCGAGCCCTCATAGTCCGATTGCGGGTCGTCCAGTCCCTTCTCAGCAAGGTGTCTAGCCTCGCGACGCTTCGCGGCTCGGGCATCCCGCGTGGTCATGGTAAGAAAGAAAATGAAGAGCAAGTATTAGTATTACACACAACAAATAACACTTAACTGGTACAAACACCTAACGGAACGAATACGCAACACAACAGTCACAGGAGCCGAGGAATCGTTCACCGTCGTACCCTTAAAGGCGAGCAAGTGAACCCTGCAACCCAATTCCCCGTTAATGCTTGCACTCCGAGTGTGATCCCTAGTGCAACACACCCACACTCCCGCCAACCGCCCGCTGCGTACCCTTTCAACACACAACAACTCAAGCACACAACATACACATCTGGCACTACCCTAACAAAATAAAATGAGTCTATCCCACTTCTGACACCAAATATGTCACGTCACCCGAGCGGGCTCCGCGACGTCAGCACATACAACAGTGATAGGAATAAACTCAAATAAAAAGAACTAACACAAAATGCCAGAATAACAATCACACTCTTTTATTCAACAATCAAACACGCATACACAGGACAATGGGGTACTAAACCACCCTCCACCCCTATCAAGACCCCCAACCCAGTATTTACTAATAGTTACCTCCCTTGTTTAACTAAAAAAAAAACCCAGAACTAAACATCAGATTTCCCACAACAATGTACAGCAAATAGCAATAAACAATCAAATTCAAATCAATACAATTCTCAGCTGAATAACTAGAGCTGCAAATCTCATAAATTCAAACTATCATCCAATCTAGCTTACAGTTCAAAAGCACTGTTTAGAAACTGTCAGTTATTCAGAGCTCAGTAGGAGCTAAAGCAGTTATTCACACAACATGATGAAATGATTTACATTAAATAAATGAAGTATGTTTTTAGGTGCGTGTCGTGCAAATCTGTGTGTGCGTGGGTGTGTTGCGTGTAGTTCCTGTGGCAAATGGAGACTCCCAATGGCGGCGCCCACAATCCCGAAGAAAGACGTGGCGGTGGTTGCGAAGAGGCCTGACAACATCCACACCTTCCAGCTGCAAAGGCAGAGGTTCCAGAGCGGATGCAGACACGGCACAATGGTACAGCAACGGCACGTAACAGCGTAGAATTATACCAGAAGTAGTGGAAGAAGCAATGGCAATGGGGAACTACCAGAAAATGATGATACAGTTGATGGTAGTCACAAATACATACATGTGTGCATGCATGCATGCATCATGATGATGATGAGCAAAACATCGAATCAGCAAAACAGCCCAATCCTGTAGACAAATATAGAGTCTTAACAGTTCGTCTACAAAACTCAAATACTACATAACATAATACGCCTTCCGCCGTCCGCCATCTTGACCTGGTTATACATAATAATAATGATAATAATACAGGATGCTATACATACATCTCAATAATATAATGCAACTCTTGATACTAATAATCCATACTTCTTCCATAAGCACAGTTGTTTATATAAATATACATAATTACTACGATTACACTTCAGTCACACAGTCCCAATTCATTCCATCCTCATCTCCATCCTCATCATCCCTCTCAACTGTTATAATACATTATGATTATCTCCCTTCATCCATATTATCTCTATCATACTATGACATAAACATGCTCCCCTCATACCCATCACCTTCTTCACCCCTCTCCAGCACAGTACAATTATATCTCTTCCTTCACATATATCACTCCCCTCTCTCTCTCTCCAACATGCATTCTCATCGTCACCTTTAACCCACATTAGCAACAACAGCAACGACATTCCCGTTTATATAAATGACAAGAAAATCATATGAAAATCATACAAAATCAATAAATTACTATTTATCAAAATACACCCCTTTCCCCCTCATTCACCATCATACATTCACGTACGCAGTCTCGAAGTGCTCGCCACTGAGGAAATGAATTACAGGGTTTTGACTCACCTTTTAAGTCTCAGCTTGTGATACACCCAGACGTACACTGTACAATACACACACTGGTTAGTCTTAGAGTTAATTCGTTATTTGGCTAATTGCTAGCTATGCATCAGGACATCTCAATTCTGACAAAGAAATTGAGCCTTGGCAGGTGCCCAATCGAGGACTACACAACCTTAGGAAAGAACCCTTCATTTATTTCCAATAAATGGCGATTACGATCCTCCTACCACAGACTTTTAGACATTCTTACCCCGACGAGGGCGTAAGACCTTGGGTGGTTCGAAACACAACGAACGATCTACCCTTACAGAAGAAACTAATTTTCATCTGACACACAGTCACAAGTTACTTCTGCCTAAAGACTGGCCTCTCGCAAAAAGCTCCACAATGACACTGCCCTACTAAACACACACCAGGCCACAGGTAAAGGGTCGAGTCGAGTTCAGTACCCCCTTTCTAATTCAGCATATGCCCTTTTCCGCGTTATGCACGTGGATCCAGAGATGCTACATCTTTCATACGCAATAAAGAAAACTGCCGAGCTATCTATATACACTGCATAGTAGAGAGGTGCAACTTCGCACGAAATATAGCTCTCTCTAATATGTGCTGAAACTCGTGTCGTCACAAACAGCCTTAGCGTCCCCTGCGTGGGATGTCTTTATTGTAAAGTGATTGGCTGGTGGAGAGCTTTCAGTTTTACCACTAGGGTTGTTTCAGCAGATCTTTTATGCGGATCAGGGGTTGTCCGGTCCTGATTTGGCTCGGAAGAGTCCGCTGGACCTAAAGCAATAATCATGTAATGTAATGTAATGTAACCTCTTTATAAGAAAGGTGATGTTAACAAGCCTGATAACTATCGTGGTATCAGTTTATCTGATGCAAGCAGTAAAGTTTTTGGTACAATTATTAATAGACGCCTACAGGCTTGGGTTGAGGAAAACAATATATCTGGTGAACATCAAGCAGGCTTTAAGAAAGGTTACTCCACTATTGATCACATTTTCACTTTGTTAGCTTGCTTTCAGAAACAGTTTTGTTATAATCGTAAACTTTATGCAGCCTTCATTGACTTTGAAAAATGTTTTGATTCTATTAATAGGAACTTGCTATGGCCTGTCTTATTGAAGAATGGAATTAAGGGAAAACTTTTCCGTTGTGTCAAAAGTATGTATGTTAGTGTTAAAACTCGTATTAGATTTGGTGCCAGACTTACACATTATTTAAATTGTTCATTAGAAGCAAGGTGACATATGTAGTCCGATTCTTTTTTTCTATTTTTATTAATTAACTGGCTTTGGAAGTGATAAATAATGGAATAAATAAACATTCAGTATTTACTGACTAAGTTCAGATTTGGTATTTCTGATTTTTATAGATATCGGAGTTGCATCCTTGAAATCAAATGGTGCAAATTAGGTAATCAAACCGAAGAAAATGAGTTGCATTTTTTACTCTGTTGTCCTTATTTTGATGATCTACGTAGAGAATGCATTGCCCCAAATTACTATAGAACCCCAAATGCATTCAGGCTGTCTTTATTGTCATCAAATAATGAAATTGTTGTAAAGAAACTGTGTGTATTTTTGTACAGAGCGTTCAAGGATAGAGAAACTGTTTTGTTGTGATGTATGTCTGTTTTGAAGATTTGAGATATTTTACTGTTTTGATGTATGTTCTGACTTGACTACTGTTGTATTGCGGTTTTTGTGAATTTGTTGCACTCACCCATTGTAATGGGGCTAGGCCCTTTTTGAATAAACATTCGTATTCGTATTCTCTCTCTCTCTCTCTCTCTCTCTCTCTCTCTCTCTCTCTCTCTCTCTCTCTCTCTCTCTGGATGCAACACAGGAGCATATAGTTTGTGGCCACTGTAAATGAAGGCTACTCCTTCGGATGAGAGTATAAACCGAGGTCTAGTCTGTGTCGCATGCATTCCATCATAACGGACTTTAAAGATCCTGACGCTCATGTCCCAGACCGGTGAGTGCCGGTGACAAGAACACACCCAGCATGTACCTTGGGTAAAGCGCTTCACTTGGGGCTGCTGTACTTTCAAAAATGAAAGTGCCCGAATTTCACCTCGGTGATAATAAAGTTGTTAAAATAAAATAAAATGAAATAATTAAATAAATAAATGCGTTGGGTGTGCATGCGTGATTGTGTGAAGATTTTAACATGCAAACTCAATCATTTTCACTCCCCCTCCCTTCCATCCCCATATGTATCTTTTACCAAGTCACGTCACTGTTCATGGATGGTGGCGGCACCGGCTCGGTTCTTGGTATTCATATTATCTGTTGTTTTGCATGGCCATGTTTTACTGTAATTATTTAACCATTTGATAAGTGTATACGTGTTCTGTGTGCGTGTGTGTGTGTGGGGGGGGGGTATGTGTGTGTGTGTGTGTGATTGCACGTGTGTTGTCAAGCGCGGCGAGCTCGCTTTCCTTACCGTTTGCGAGGTACCGCGCGATATAAATGTACTGTATTATTATTATTATTATTATTATTATTATTATTATTATTATTATTATTATTATTATTATTATTATTATTATTATTATTAAGGCATGTGCATATATAGATTAAGTGTGAAGGCATGGGCATATATAGACTATGTGTGAAGGCATGGGCATATATAGACCATGTGTGAAGGCATGGGCATATAAAGACCATGTGTGAGGGCATGTGCATACATAGACTATGTGTGAAGGCATGTGCATATACAGACTATTCCGGTCCTGATTTGGCTCGGAGGAGTCCGCTGGACCTAAAGCAAGAATCAATCAATCAATCAATCAATACAGACTATGTGTGAAGTCATGGGTATATTATGTGTATTTATCACCTTACAACTGTACGGAGCGCTTATTTGGTTTGTTACCCCTTGGGGTCATGAGCAATCTTGCCACTGTAGATTGTTCTAACCTATAAAGGGAACAGTGAAGGCCCCAGTTGAAAACCTGTCTTGCCTTTGTAGGCATGACAGATTAACTGCGGCAACAGTACCCCCGTTGGAGTGCCGGGGCTTTCAGTATAAATAGTATCCCCACTTTATGGAAATTTAGTGCTTTAAATTCCCACTGTTGCTATCTTCCTCATATACTCTTTCCCATTCCTGCTCTGTCCTATCACTCTGCTATACTATCTTCTTCTTCGCTAGATCAATGACCTACCTTTTTTCTTGAAAACTCTTCCTGGACAAGACTCCTTGTTTGTGTATGAGGTCTGTTGGATCAGCTTGGGAGTGTTGGACGCTTTCTGCTGGGTGGTCACTAGGGCTTCCTATGATGTTAGTATTTAGCAATATAGGCATTTTATATGTATATGTTTCTTTGATGATTTGTAATGATGGTTGTATTCTATTTTGTTTTTGTAACCGGGGGTTCGCGTAGTTGAGGTAAACCCTCAGCCGTCCCCCGCGTGGGATGTCTTTATTGTAAAGTGACTGGCCGGTGGAGGGCGTTCAATTTTCCCACCAGGGTTGTTTCAGCAGATCTTTTATGCGGATCGGGGGTTGTCCGGTCCTGATTTGGCTCGGAGGAGTCCGCTGGACCTAAAGCAACAATAAATCAATCAATCAATCATATTTGGTTTGTTATTAATTCTCATTGGATCTGTGTGTGTGTTTGTGTGCGCGTGCGTGCGTGTATGTAGATCTACGCATGAAACAAAGCGTCATGAAGAAACTGAAGTCCGATCTAACCCCTCAAAGTGTTAGCAGCCTGTAAATCCATTTGCGGAACCACTGGAACATCCGAGAAGCAAGTGTCAACTTCACAATGCCAATGTTCGGCCACAGAAATCTGGCAGCGCTTAAAGCCAGTTTCGCAGGCCGAGACAATGGCCTCGGTTGAGGCAGTGCAGGACGCGCTTCCGTTCATCAGATGCATTGTCAGAACGCTATGGCACGTTCCATGCAATGTCCTCTTCATCAATGAGCATATTGAAGATGTACAACAACGATTCTCTTACCCGCCACACGCTGCCAGCATTCACAATAGGTTTAACCTCAGTGCCGTACGCGTCACCGTCACGGTCTTCAAAAAACCTGGCTTTGAAAATAAGAGATCCTGGAGACCATCCCATGGTCATTGGCCCTTATGTTTTTGCACAGCAATGGTGACATGAACATGTACTTCCAATTTTTTTATCAACTAGCCGGTGAACTTTCTGATTTGCACAATACACTTACATTGGTACTTATAGGTAGTGATGAAGAAAATGCAATGAGAAAAGCGATAAGAAAGCACTACCTAACAGTCTAATGTTGTATTGTTCACGACACACTGAAAAGAACCTAAGATCGATGCTAACGGACAAAATGGGGATGCCCAAACGTGAGCGCTATGACCCGTTAAACACGCTGTTTGGTACCAATCATGCATGCTATACTATACTATACTATACTATACTATACTATACTATACTATACTATACTATACTATACTATACTATACCTCCGTTGGGGTGCCGGGGGTTTCAGTATAAATAGTATCCCCACTTTCTGGAAATTTAGTGCTTTAAATTCCCACTGTCGCTGTTTTTCTCATTTGCTCTTTCTCATTCCTGCTCTGTTCTATCAATCTACTATACTATCTTCTTCTCCGCTAGACCAGTCACCTACCTTTTTTCTTGAAAACTCTTCCGGGACAAGACTCCTTATTTGTGTATGAGGTCTGTTGGATCAGCTTGGAAATATTGGACGCTTTCTGCCAGGTGGTCACTAGGGCTTCCTATGATGTTATTATTTAGCAATGTAGGCATTTTATATGTATGTGTTTTGTTGCTAAAATTATAATGATGTTTGTATTATATTTTGTTTTTGTAAACGGGCGTTCGATAAATTAGAGTAAAGCCTTAGCGTCCCCTGCGTGGGATGTCATGTCTTTATTGTAAAGTGACTGGCTGGTGGAGAGCTTTCAGTTTTACCACTAGGGTTGTTTCAGCAGATCTTTTATGCGGATCAGGGGTTGTCCGGTCCTGATTTGGCTCGGAAGAGTCCGCTGGACCTAAAGCAATAATCATGTAATGTAATGTAATACTATACTATACTATGCAATGCCATGCTAAGCTTAACTAAACTGCACTGCACTGCACTGTACTGCACTACGTTACGTTACGTTACACTACACTATATTACACTACACTATACTACACTACACTACTCTACCCTTCCATATACGTTTTGAAGAACTAAAATTAGTGTATTTGCGTGCACGCGAGCGAGATGAAGAAAGTCCATGTTTTATATCTGTGGAGCGTGTGTGCCTGTGAGCATGCTTGTTAGTGAGTGTGCGTTGTCAAAGGGGAATATAGTTTATATGCAATAATGCGCACGGTATGTGTAGAGAGTAAACAATTACATTGACAACATATAATGAGACTGAAATGAAATAAAATAGATAAAATAAACTAAAACTAAAATGAAAATAAAATAAAATAACATAAAATAAAATATATATAAAAATAAAATAAAATAGTAATTAAAAAAATAAAACTGAAAACAATCAATAAAATAAGCTATAACAAAAAATATTACCATATAATATAATATAAAATAAAGTGTGATCAAACGCAATCAGATAAAATGAAACAAAAATAAACTAAAATAAAAATGACAAAAGTATGGAAATTACATTTAATTTACAAAAATAATGAAAGGAAATAAAAATAAAAATAAAATTAAAAGGGATTATTTATAAAATAAAATATAAAATAAATGAAATGAAATAAAATAAAACAATAGATCTACGAAAAACAAACTGTACAACAGAATACTAAACATTTTTTTCTGACTGAATGTCAACTGTGACCTGATATGACAAAATCACTCTTAATTCTGGAATTGCGCAGTTGATACATAGGCCAATTAAATAAAGGGGGATTAGTATATCCCCTTACTGACATAACATCTTGACCTTGTATGTAACTAGAGCTACACACCGTTGGTGCATTTTTTACACGGTACGGTTGGATTCTTTGATGTACGTTGGTCCTTCGTTAATTCAGACTATGACCAAGGAACAGCAGAGGAGGCGACTGATTGCTCATTAACTGGGCTAAAGTTTGATAATATTGGTGACTACCCACACAGGGCTACATCCTCACTCACACGACCAAGCAAAGGGCAACCAGTAAAAGCAGTGCAATGTTGCCCCCTAATTTGAAAGTCATAGTCCTTAAAAAGCTTAAGTAGTTGTCAAAACGAAATCCTACGTCCTGGGAAACCATCGAGCATGGAATAATTACACTTACATAAATGTAAACAGCATTTTCTCTAGCTTTAGGAAATATACTTGTTAAGAGATATACATGTACCTATCTTTAAACTAATTTGGTGGGAAAGGTAGTTTCGTGTGATTTTGATAAAACAAGTCAGTATGCGCGCACACTCTTGTTTAATGTTATAGGAAAGTTTACCTGCGGTGTGCCATAGAAAAATAACAAAACGTTTTTGTCTATTCATTTCCTCTTATATCTTAGCTACTAGTTAGTAGACAATGGCATTGTTTTGTAATAACAGAGCCCGCACGAGTCACAACAGGGTACCCGCATTTGGCACTTAGGCAGTGCTTTATGCAAGGACGGTATCGTGAGGAAATTGCCTCCATTAAATGCTTTGGTTATTGGTTTGTTTGTTTTCAGTGAAAGATGGAGGAATGGAGAGAGAGAGAGAGAGAGAGAGAGAGAGAGAGAGAGAGGGAGAGAGAGGAAGAGATGATAGGAGAAGGAAATAATTCTCTATTTACCGAAGGTAGTAGAATAAGCAGTGGTCTCTTATTTACATCTGTCCCTCGCCCTAAAGAGGGACTAGTCCAATGAAACTACAAAACCACATTAAACCTATTACACGTTACAGATTAACTTGATTAAGAGCACATGTATGTACATGACATGCATTGCAAGGAACAGGGGATGGTTGTCGCGTTATATATATATATATATATATATATATATATATATATATATATATATATATATATATATATATATATATATATATATATATATATATATATATATATATATATATATATATATATATATATATATATATATATATAGACATGGATTGGTCTGATGTGGGGCATTTTCCAAAATTGGAGTTGATTGTGGGCCATAAAAAAATTGTGGGGCTTGTAAAACGCCCCGCAATTTTAACCTGTTTACAATATTGCCGCGGGCTTGCTGATTACTGTCCTGTACAAATCTCACATCAACGTTTTATATAAAATTTTTCCCACAAAATAACTGGATTGCCTCCCTTGTTTTTTTTTTTCAATCTGTCCGCCATGGTGATTTTAATCTTCAATTTGAAAGGAGAGTTACCTATATTGATTGCAACGAGAATGGTGTCACGAGGATTCAGAGAGCCTGTGCTTAAATCGGTTAGTTTTTAATTTTTTATATATATATATATAAATATAATGCCCCACAACAAAATGCCCCACAAACCAACACCAGACAGAAAACCCCACAATAGGTGAGGTTCATGTATATATATATATATATATATATATATATATATATATATATATATATATATATATATATATATATATATATATATATATATAAATATATCTTATGTTATGATGTTAGAGAGATTGAACGAACCGTTTTAAAAGAAATCTTTAGATAGAATAAAATTTTCCTTCTTATTGTGTCCAAGATCCAATAACAGAGAAACAGTGTATACAATTAGAAAATAAAGAATATAAGAAATCACTGGCTATTCATTCGTCCTATTTACTTTTATACAACTAAAAAAGAATACCACTGGTTGATGGTAGATGATATTTACTTCATATGATATGATACAATGAACCTGTGATGGCAAGGTTCTTATAAACGTAATGTTATATTTATCATCACTTGGCTGAGGTGGAGCTGGATGAATATATTGAATTCACGGGTTCCTTGGTTAATAGTAAATCTTGATCTTGAACGCGTTGCCCCTAATATTCTAATAAGGTCTCCGTAGACACGCTTGGTCAGGAGGAAGACGATTCGTCCAGTTGACTTCGGATGGGTGGATGGAAGTCAAGGATATGGCAGAACCAATGTCATTGGAAGAATACTACGTGGAAAATGGAGGCGGAGTAGAAGAGGGAATGAATTCGACAGGAAAAAAAACAACTAAATAAATGTTCCCTGCACACAAACAAATAACTGGGTTTAAGTACACAATCCGCATCCCGTTGAATGACCAGCGAGGAACGTCGTTGATGTTGTTTGGACAACAACCCTGCTGTCACAAAATAATGTTGCCGGGTGCTCACTACTTTCTTGACTTTCGTGACTGATCCCGGAACTTGGTTTTATTTCAATTAAAAAACCTAAGGCACACCATTTCTTTCCACTATTTCAGAATCACATAACACATTTTTCAATATTCATTTATTTTATTCTATTTTTTCCAGTTTTCCTCCTCGGAATGAGGAAACCGAAATGATGTGTAGGCCTAGTTATTACTTTCAATCGTGATTACCGAAATGCTCGTTTCACTGAAACTTCAGACTTAACTTTGGTATTTTATTGTTGTATACAATGAAATCCAGGTTGGAGATGGATTCGGAGAAGAAGCCTATCGAAGGTAGAACTTGACGTTGATGTTGCTGGAACTTGTGACTGCTTAGACCCACCAGAGATATCCGTAGTGACGTTAACACACAGTTCTCATTGTAAATCCAATCGTAACAACCATGGACACAACCGTCACAGAGGAAGCCCATGTAGATCGAAGACGGTAAAATAAACACCTGCATAACAAACCTTGTCTTAGACATTTGCATGAAATAATATTTTCATACAAACCTCAACTTATCCAGGTCCGGAATCGCTTGGAAAAATACTTTATGATTAATCAAAACATCAGTCCTCTGGAAAACAAGTGCATTCAACGAACAACTATTTTATTTAGCAATCTCTTAGGGAAATTATCTAGAATGAAACAAATCAAAATATTTACCCTGCGGTGTAAGAATTTGGCATTGACAAACTAAAAGACACCTTATCACGTCACCGTGCAACACTGCTGAACTTGACTAATTCCTGGCCCGCTGGGTGGATGACCACCGTCAGCTTCAAGCGATCCCACGCACAGA
This sequence comes from Oncomelania hupensis, assembly GCA_036898135.1. Lineage (NCBI taxonomy): Eukaryota > Metazoa > Mollusca > Gastropoda > Littorinimorpha > Pomatiopsidae > Oncomelania > Oncomelania hupensis. The sequence goes on along the minus strand of JBAHVR010000424.1, from coordinate 228,187 downwards.
GAGTAGACTTAGTTCCATTCCAGCAACGCTCGAAGTCGTCCAGCGGCCAATTAAACTAGCGTTGACATCAGTCCGTTAAGTTGCCCCGGAGCTAGGGTCGTGTCCTCCCTATTCCTTCTAGGTCTCCTTCCCAACTGATCTTTCAACCGATTCTGCCTCGAATCTAATTCTCCTAGGCTACCAGCAAATTTTCCACAACTGGACGAGCCAATGTAAGCTAAGTAAACAAACCTTTTATCTCAGATACGACATTTACAAAAAATTAACAGTTTACAACATATACATTTTTCTCAAAATTAATGACTAAACCTAATCTGCATCTATCACACAAAAGAATTGTCAACAACATTCATTCATGTTGTTACATTTGCGACGCCCACGATAGTACGTTTGAGAGGCGCACGATAAATCTGATCGTTTTGTTTTGCAAAGCATTCAATAAAAGAGTGTATTTACCTTTGATTTGATTTTGCATTGTTATTAGAAGAAGCTTGGTATAATGTTGATTATATTTTTGAGTCTATATTGTTGGAAAATTTTCTAGAGTTTGTTTATTATCGATCGAAGCGTGTGGATAAATCTAGTGGTAGCTACGAGACGCTTCCATCCTAAAAAAGGTTATATGATGAAAAACAGTGCATAGTTCTGATGACGAAATTTATTCTGATTGGTTATAATTGTATCACGCTCGAATGTTCGAACGTTCTCTCGAGTATAGAGAGACTATATATGTACTGCATTGAGTTGACAGTTGTAAAGAGAAAGCGAAAAGCGATTGAGCGATTGTATGCAGTTGTTGATGTACGCTGAAAGTTGGAAAACTTCATACGACGACTCCTGCCTTGCTGCTGAGTGAACAGGTTGCGTGGATAAACGAATCCGACTTACACTTACCAGGAGGATTCAAGCATTGGGGCTGAATCAACTACTGATAAAAAAAAACTACGAGTGTAACACATTTCACTCTTCCTAAATCTAAATCTAGCACAACAAAAATGGCGAATGACACGTAGCGAATATGACGTCATATCTTTACAGGCGCCTGCAAGCATCACAATAATTTGCACTTGGAGAAATAAAAATACTCTCGAGCTTTTGTGTCGCGACACCTGCATATTCACGGGTTCCCAAAACACAATAATGTTCCTTCCTCGATGCCCATCCACACTGTTCCAAAGCTCAGGAATTTAACAACGTTCTTTATGAGCTGAGCATAACATGTGAACACAACTTTTGTCATATACATTTCATACACTGAAGAATGTAAAACGAATCACCTTGATGAAGTACGATGAATGATTTGCTTGGCGCGATGGATACAAGTACAAGGCTACCCATTCATCAGCTTCACACATCGAATCTTTGTTAACTTACCAGCTCATGATTCTTTAGTTCTGTTTACGACACGAGCTGTATGGTTGAGACGAGCTTCTTGAACCAAATCTATGGCCTCTGTAGTACAAAATAATGACCTGGCTTGATCAAATGTCGTTTGCCTTCAAAGATATGTTTGCTCGAATGATTTCCCTAATGCATCGTTTTCACAGTCAGCCAATAGAATGGACGGCATACAAATTGTCTATGGTGACAAAGCTACACTATAAGTCATGACAACTATTTCTAAAGAATGTAACTACATAAAAATAAATTGTTGAATACTACATCATTCTAAAATCAATTTTTATGTCATTGTCTATGACGCATTGTCTAGACAAAAGGCAGAGTACCACAGTCGCAGGTATCGCGACAGTGGTGTTGCACATCATTATATATTTATATTTAAATGTTAACATTTATATCAATCTTAAGATCAATTGGTCTGCAAGCAACAAAGCTTAGAGGAAATTATACATATTAACTAGCACGTAGAACATGCATTATTTTCGAAAGTTAATCAAACGAAACAATATATATTGCATAAAATCACCAGTAGTAAAAGAACATAAGTGGGTTTGCAGGCCGAAAAGAAAATTCTTCTTTTTTGTTACATGTACAATGAAAGCAACGTTTCTTTTGACTTCATAAGATGGGAAGGATATTTGATCTTAAAAGTATTCATGTTGATAATTTGTCTCAGAAAGTTTGGGAGGGAGTCCTATAGACTGATACCTGAATAATTTAAGGTAGATCAATCCCAGGAAGAGGAGTGTTCAATCTCACGACTTGGCGTGAAGTTATCAAAGTGAATTTTGAGCATATGGTTTCTGGTACATATCCAGTGATAATTTTGTGCATAAACGAACCCTTAATATAAGCCAACCTTGCTCTTAAAGGGCGAATCCTTAAGTTTATGTAGTCTAATAAAGGGTTGCTTTCTTTAATAGGACTACTTTACGAACACGTTTGTGTAATCTAATAAGTGGTTTCATTGTATTATCACTGGCTGAGCCCCCATAAGGAAGATACGTAATCAATGGCTGCCTGAATATGTGTATTGAAGAATAACTTCTTTGCATCAAAATTTAGGAAGTGCTTGATTAGAAGATACACTTTCTCGGACACTGCTTTGGAAAGTTGTGTAATGGATTTGACCAAGACAGGTTGCTATCAATGTCGATGCACCAACACTTTATGATGGCTGACTTTTTCAATAATGTGATTATTAACTGTTAAATCCCGGATTGTTGAGGTTATTGTCTGTCGTTTTTGTTTAGTTGTTATTATCATACGTTTGATTTCGGGGTGGGATGATGGGGGGGGGGGAGGGGGGTGGTTACTAGGCATATGGTTTAGCTCAGTCCATTAGGTCAGTGTGGTTTCAACTTTCCGTCTGTGCTTTGATGAATGTGCAGCATTCCGACCATCGTCATCATACCGTGCTTTAACGGCAATATTAAGAGCTCGGCCTACATCCACACTATCACAGAACAGTAGGGACCACCATTCATGGATTTTGATTCAAACATTATTTGAATTGTTCTTTTGTAGCGCTTTTCCAACTCAAAACGTGCTCAAGGCGCTGGCCCGAGATCAGGCGTTGGTCTGTGGGTGGACAGACGGCTTTTTGAGGCCGATTCACGCCCTGCATGTTCTCTGGCAGTGTGGACAGGGAGTAGATCGCTGACACCAGCGGTCCTTGCTTGTCTCCAATGGCATCCAGTAGCACAGCTGCTTCCTCTCTTTGAAGTTGAAGTTGGTGGTCAATCTGTGTACATCTACTTCACCCGCTCCCAAAATAAGCAGTGATGTACATTTCCCTCCAATTGTGGCTTTGAATATTTCAGCCACCTCCGGATCTTGCAGTTTATCCAGGTCAAACTTCAGTCTGGTTCACTTGGCTATGTTAACTCTCTTCAAATGGAACCGAACAGACATCACGAGATCGTGGTCACTTCCGATGTCTGCTCCTGGAAAAATGCGTATTCTGCCAATGTTGACGCTTGATCTGAAGCCTTTATTGACGATGATGTAGCCAATCTGGTTGGGATGCTGCTAGCTGGGACCGTGACAGGTCCATCGTCTAGATTTTTTGTGGGGATTACGCGTTTTTGACAGTATCAGATTTGTTGTATCTGGCAAACTCCAAGAGTCTCTGAGCCTTGTCATTTGTCTCTTTGTTGCAGTGGAGTCCACATGTGTCTCCCCAGTTGTGGTACCCATCTTAGCTAACCTTCGCATTCCAGTCGCCTTGCACTATGACTAGTTCCTTCTTCGGCACTTGGTCAAGGACAGCCTGTAGATGTTCATAGAAATCCTCGACTTCACTGTCGTCACAGTCTGATGTTGGGGCATAGGCCTGGATGACAGTGATTTTGAATGCGGCTGCTCTCAGACGGATGGTAATGAGTCTACTGGAGACTGGGCGGCAACCTATGACAGTAGCTAGAAAGTCTTTGTGGACCAAGAATCCAACGCCTTGTTCGTGCGTGTCATCTCTCCCGCTGAAATAGAGCTTGTGGCCTTTGTCGGTCGTTGTTTCACCTACGCCTTTCCAGCGCAGTTCGCTGATACCGATGGAAAACAAACTTACAATCGTTTTAGTCTTACAAAGTTTTAATGTCTAGAAATCAGAAACAAAATACACAAAAAACACCAAGAAAAATATAAAATCAAAGACTTTCGGGCTACGCCCTTTTTCAGTGATGACAAATAAATAAAAAACATGAGGTCAGTGATGGTAAACACTAAACATGCGTCATAGTCAGAAGAGTCTCTCTCTCTCTCTCTCTCTCTCTCTCTCTCTCTCTCTCTCTCTCTCTCTCTCTCTCTCTCTCTCTCTCTCTCTCTCTCTCAAAGTTTTAATGTCTCAATAAAATTTAACTTTCGATCACAAAAATATTCAAAATGTACTTACAAGGCATACTTCTACAATTCTGGTGGCTGTCATGCTTAAATCTTCATTCTCTTTCCATCTGTGCAGCTGTTTACTTTTATACTACTTTTACGTCAAGTTTGGCACCCTTCAATTCACAAATTATGTTTCAACTTGAAAGGTAGCACGGCGTAATATAAGTTTTTTTGACATTGTATGTATTATCATGATGTTTGCTTTAAAATAAACCTCATTTTATGAAATTCTATCCATTTGATTTCAACGTACCCGAATACCTTAACACAATACAATGCTGACTTTCTCTTTCTACGTTTTGAATTGATCAGGGACTACGTCTACGTTGCTGAACGTCAAAACGGTGATCATGTTGACCTTACTCTTGACCTTGTTTGGAACAAAAACTGCATTCATTGACGACAGACTTCCAATATCTCAAAATTTATCGGATGTAACATCACCACTGGGGTCGTCAACAGCGACCTCATCACTGAAGACGTCAACCTTTACGTCAGCACTGGAGATGTCAACAGTTAATTCACTACTGCAGGCGTCAACAGCTACGTCATCAACTTCACGATGTGCAGAGCTTAACGCAACTATACAAAGTTTGTGTTGGAAAGACTTTATGTGCAAAATAGAAAGTGATCGCTTCGTCAGGAGGTCATCTTTCTGCACTGATGACAAACCAATCATTGACATGGGACAAAAACAGCACTACAACTTGACGGTCGTAATTGATACAATGTCACAGTGCAAGTGGTATGTCAAAGTTCCTGAGGAAAATGTATATCCCAGGTCCTATCTCAACCTGGCCATTGACCCTATCCACAAAGCCAGAGACACATCGTATTTCACCATTCGCTTGGTCGAGGACTACACGGGTGTGGTTCACGAATTCGACAGCGAGCTTCTGGCCAATGCGTCCGCCATCGTGACATCACCCGTCAGCCTCACCATCTATACCCAGGGTAAAACGCACAGAGAGACATATAGACAGACAGACAGACACACACACACACCTACACATACCCACACCCACACCCACGCACACACTTGTTTTCACGGCGTTATTATGACTTTCATGAAACGCCACATACGTTGTGTTGACAATCTGTGATATTTTGTCCCTATTTTTAAGTACTAAGTGTTCTAGCCCTAACCCTAACCCCATAACCCTAACACAGCTCTACACCTAACGGATAATTGGCTTGACGTCAAAACAACGAAGGCCGTCGAAACAAGGTATGTAGATGCTCACTAATTTGTCCAAATTACGCCGTGTAAACAACTCCCCCCCACACACGCACACCCTCACTCGCACACATACACAAAGATACAAAACGTCGTTATTATGACTTTATGGAAACGCCACGACGTTGTTTTGACATTTTGTGACATTGTGTCCTTTTTTAAAATTAAAAGTCTATGAAATCTCCTAACGCTAACGCTAACCCTAACTCTGACGGAACACTCTTTTGACGTCAAATTAAAGAGGGCCATTACAGTGTCATAAATTTTTCTTTGTGAAAACAACGCCGGTTCTACACGTACGTGCACAACTCTTTCTCTCTCTCTCTCTCTCTCTCTCTCTCTCTCTCTCTCTCTCTCTCTCTCCCTCTCTCCCTCTCATATCTCTTGTGTTCTCTCTCGCTCACACACAGAAACACAGGCACAGAGAAAAATAAATATAGAATTGAGCGACTGTACTTTAGAATGTGTGGTACTTTAAAATGTGTGATCAATACAGCCATCCCCGCAAGGTCCTCGTGAAAATATTACTCAACAGGTTGAAATCTTAAGCTGAACAAATCATAGCTGAAGAACAAGCAGGATTCAGGGCAGGACAAAATATCACTGAACAGGTTTTCAACATCAGAATAATCTGCGAGAAATACCTACAGCACCAACAGCTTCTATATCATGTGTTCGTAGACTTCAAGAAAGCATTTGACCGAGTCTGGCATGCATCTCTGAGGACAACCATGAGAGTGTACAACATCAGCTCTAAAATTAATGAAGTCATCAAAAGCCTGTATAACAAGGCTACCAATGCAGTCATCCACAACAGCGCTATCGGGAACTGTTTAGAACAAAAATCGGTGTGCATCAAGGATGCCTACTCCCTCCAACACTCTTTAACATCTTCCTAGAGCACATCATGTCAGATGTTCTTGCAGATCACGAAGGCACAGTCAGCATAGGAGGTAGAGCAATCTCCAACTTCCGTTTTGCTGATGACATTGATGGATTGGCTGGAAAGGAACAAGAACTTGAACAGCTGATACAGACGCTTGACACCACCTCCAGAACCTATGGAATGGAAATATGTTCAGAGGAAACCAAAATAATGACCCACAGCACCAATGGCATCAACACGGATATCAAAGTCCAAGGCCAATCCCTCAACACAGTGCATAGCTTCAAATATTTAGGAGCCATTGTATCACACAAACAACTGTTGCCCTGACAAGGTTGAAGCCCATTTGTAAAGACAGTACCATAAGTCTACATTCCAAGGTAAAGCTGCTGCGCTCCCTTGTCATCTCCATCTTCCTATACACTTACGAAACATGGGCCTAAACAGCAGTTCTACAACAAAATATACAAAGCATGGAAATGGGGTGCTACAGAAGACTTCTGGGAATTTCCTAAATACAGCACATCACCAACGACGAAGTCCGACAGACCATCACACAAGCAATTCGACAACATGATGACATGCCCACAGTGGTGAAGAAACGGAAACTCCGACGTATGGCCACGTCACTAGAGCATCAAACCTTGCAAACACCAACCTGAAAGGCGCGGTGCAAGGAGGCAGAAGAATAGGGAGACCGAAAAAGAGGTGGGAGGACAACAATCGCGAATGGACTGGATTGACACTGAACGAAGCCAAGAGTGTTGCTGAGGACAGAGAAAGATGGAGTACGCTTATTAAACGATCATCTGTGCTGCCCCAACGACCTTCGAGATACTGGATAGGATAGGATAGGAATTAGCCCCTCTGAAAATGGAATTAACAAGCGGCCAAACTTATAATATAGATTTCTTGATACCTCGCTAATGCCATTCACAATAACAGAACTTGATTTATGTCGTCAAAGAGGCCATTTTCACAATCTAAAGTTCCAGACGCTGCTACAGCTTTTGTATATAACTCTATAATGGACTTTCCGAGGCTTTTTATCATCAGCGCTTCTAAGACTTTTGCCATATCTATTGTGTAAAATAATGGGGTCTTCGGGCGTCAGTCTCTATACTTGTTTAGGCATTAAGTCAACACCGAGGTAAAACTTAGATTTTCCCTGATGCAACCAAACTGACTAACCTTTATCTTATCTTTGCATAATTGGCAACGCTTGTTGCCGTGACATGAATTCCCTCCTGTGTAAATAAGTCGTCGAAAATTCCTTTTTAATAACAACAAAATAAAATAAAACATTATTATTATTATTATTATTATTATTATTATTATTATTATTATTATTATTATTATTATTATTATTATTATTATTATTATTATTATTAAAATATGGCTAGTGTTGCTATGGCTTTTGGCATTGCTGCTGTTAATGCTCCAGGCTTTTCAGGATCAAATTATTTTTTCTCAAAACTACACAGTAAAGAAGAATCAAAACGCCAAAATCTCAAAATGGACTTTCTGAAGAACAAGTTGATTACGAGAAAAAGAGACCAGCCCAACTACATTTCATAAATAAAAAGAAAGAGAAAAGGTCATGCTGATAAAACATTTTAAGACGTTAGATGAACCACTGCAACAGTACTACATAAATAACTGGTGATGCTTTTATCTCAACCAGCAGCCAGTGTTATCTGACATTACGCATTAAAGTGTCTAGTCATATCATTGAAATGTGTTACCATGCGTTTATTGAGGCTATTCTAACCTTCTCTTTTATCTGTTGGTTCAAGGGATTGAATGTGAAGAGCAAAAATCAGTTGTGTGGAATAGAGAGTGTGTGCAGCAAGATAGTTGGCAAGAAGCAGGCGACTCTGGAACAACTGTTCCACAAAAGAGCCCTCAGCAAGGCAGTCAGAATTCAGAGAGACCCTACCCACCCACTTTCCTGTCTGTTTGAACTTCTTCCATCTAATCGCAGATTCCGCTGTGCACTAATGCTTACACAGCGCTACAAAAACACCTTCATCCCTACTGCCATATCAATGCTAAATGAGGCCAATGCAAGACCCTCAAACACAAGACTGTCTTGATGTAGGAGTCTCCCAACTATCTCGCTGAGTGTATGTGCATGTTTGTATGAAGACAGGCGCGTGTGCATGTGTGTGTTTGTGAGGGTTTGTATAATATGTGTGTGTTCACGATGAATGTCTGTAAACCAACTTTTAAAATACAATTTACGTGCTTTACCTGTATTTTTTGACAACTGTTATAATCAGTCAACAGTATTATTGCTTATGTTGACCATAGTTTCATACAGTTATATATTGTTGACCTACTAAGATTCATATTAAACTAAGATTATTTATCTAACACTGTTGCAACAAAATAATTTTTTATAAGTCCAGAGTGGTAAACTATTATATACACTGTTTGTATGTATTTTTATTATATTTTAATTGTCTAAAAAGGGCATTGACATACGTGTGATAGAACCAGAGTGCGTAGATAGGTGTTTGAAGGAAGAGATGAAGTGTAAGAGTACGCAAGTGATTAGATTTATAGACTGTTTAATTATAAATTTAGTATTGATTTTGTACCTCTGTTAAATGTTATAACATGACTGTTTTTAATTATATGTTTTATATGCCCGACATACATTGCTGTGAAGTTCCTTTTGGGATAATAAAGATTTGTTGTATTGTATTGTATTGTATTGTCACCTAGCATAGCTCCTAGCATGTCAGAAATTGGAGAACTAGTTTTTATATGTTTCGGAATGGTAAAACAGTCGAACACGCTTAAAACTATGTCCAGGAAAACATTTTTCCCCCCTTCGTTATTGCCGAAGTTTGTTGTACACGTAGTCGATGGTTCGTGGCAGAATTGTGTATTTATATTCGTTATATTCGTCGTATCTCTAACACGAGTCTTTCTTGTTTGTTAGATTTACTGCCCATGTTTCATATTTTATGTGTCCAGTGTGATTGCATCCAATGTTGCAATTATGTCTTTCAGATTTTGAAGTATTGTAAAGTGTCTTGGGTGTGAGAGATATATTACTGTAGCAATCATATTTGCCTGTAGTGTGAATGTGTGTGTGTGTGTGTGTGTGTGTGTGTTTGTGTTTGTGTATGTGTGTGACCGTTTACCAACATCGGGGCAGTTTTTATTATGCAATATAACTTTTGTCATTTAGCTGAATAGTCTGCATTAGAAGGTGCATAGCGTTGATGGTGGAATTTCAAATTCCTTGGCTATATCAGCTTTTTCTCTTGTGTGGATGCTGTCCGACATGCGATATTATTTCAAGGTCTCTATCACAGTGAGCTGAACTCATTTCCATTTTGCCACCATGATCTTAACTCTTAGGAGACGATCGGGTTATTAAGATGCTTTTGGTCTAAGTTTTCGTCATCGGCGATCGGTTTGGCGCGTTCCTAACTATTTCCCAATGGATTTATTGAGACAGTGTGAAAGAAGCATGACCAGCAGTCGTCCACTCTAGCAGTAAACTCTTTTTTTGTTATATTGTTTTTCTGAAAGTGAATGCTTTGGAAAGCAGGAATGGTCTCAGTCATAACGAGCCACACCTTTTCTTGTTCAAAGTGTATCGCAGTGAAAAGACAGTATCATACAACCTTGTATATTTTTTTCAGGAAATACACATTCCTGTACTTTATTCTGAGACATTTTGAAAATTCAGTCTGTTTACTTTCAGAAAATGAGTACATTTTTACACCTGTGAAAAGTTTCTGGGTGCCAAGAACAAAAAGAAAAAGTTAGGCCTATCACTTTCTGCCAGATCTAAAAATGGCACGTCTTTTAAACTAGTACTTTGTAAAATGATGTTTCCAAGGGGTTAAGAAAAAACATGCCCATTTAGCATGTGAGTCTTTCTACAGACACCTGAATGACGTCAACATTTCTGAAAACAGAATTGTGATTTTACGTAATTTTCGCGAATTTAGGTTATTTGTGATGGTTTTGTACTTGGACTTCTTTATATCCATCAAAATTTGATGTCTGGGATAAGAAAATACATTCGGCATAAGCGAAGCTACGTTCTAACCGTGTTCATTGTAACCATAAAGTTTTAAGTACTAAATAAGCATAACTCTGGCAAGGAAATGTTTTCCCTTTCGGTAAACGCATTGTTTAATGAAAGAGTGCCCGTTGGAATGTGTTTTATCTGTACTTTATTATTTCGCCCAACAAAAATCTAAGTCTAAATAAAAAGAAAATGAATACTAGTACTACTTTTTCGGGTTTGTATATTATTCTGAATCTGGGCACTGGAAAGGAAAAACGGTGATCCATAAACTAGCAGAAAAGACTGGGTTGTCAGAAAACACTATTAAACAATGGTTGTCTAAACAAGCAATATGGCAAATAGATCTTCACCCTCCAAAGAAAACAATAAGGCCAAAGTATTTTAACTCGAGTGAATGAAACACACCAGATTTACTTGTTATATCTCCCCCATGATAAAATTCAAACAAAGAAATTCAAGTATGCTCTAACAGTCATTGATCTTCCTTCAATGTATAAAGATGCAGCACCTCTTACAACAAAAAGTGCTACAGGATCACTCAAGCGTTCAAACACAATTTTATTCAAGAGGCCCTCTTAAATATCCTAGACTCATTCAGTGTCACAAGTCTGAATTCAAAGGAACAGTGAAACCAACTTTTGTTGAAACATAATGTAACTGAGAGAAGAGGAAACCTCAGTTTACACAGTTTGCGATGGATTGTAGAACATTTTAATCGTCAACTGGCAGAAAAATTGTTCACTTATCAGTAATCTAAGGAGTTGTTTACTGACACCACTAATATAGAATAGGTCTCTTTGAATTATGAATCTAGGCTTGTGGAGATTAGGAAAATTTTCAACTCTTGGTCCAGAAGAAATTTGACTCCTTTTGGTAAAATTACTGTCATTAAGACTTTGGCACTGTCAAAATTGACCTATCTATTTATGAATTTACCGGACCCAGATGAGGATTTTCTTACTAGTTTGCAGAGACTGCTGTTCGCATTTGTTTGGGATGGTAAGATAGACAAAACTAAGAGAATATCAATGTATCAGTCGTATGAGGCTGGGGGTTTGCAAATGGTGAATGTGAAAGCTTTTTTGTCTGCACTTAAGCTAACCTGGCTAAAGAAAATATTACTTGATGTGACGACACGAGTTTTCAACACGTGCTAGAGATGGCATATATTGTGCATAGTTGCACATCTCTAATATACAGTGTACATTGATATCAGCAGTTTTTTTTACTGCATATGAAAGATGTAAGTATTTGTGGTTTCACGTCCATAACGCGGATAGGGCATATGCGGAATTAGGAATGGGGTTACTGAGCTCGACTCGAGGTTGTCTTGTGTGCTGGTATGTAATTTAGTTAGCAGAGTCATTTTGGTTGCTTATGCATGCAGTCGGACTTTTGACAGAAGTAGCGTTGTGACTGTGTGTCAGGTTAGCGTAACGTCTTCTGGAAGGGTCTTTATTCGAAGTGTTTCGAACCACCCAAGGTCTTGTTGCCCGCGTCGGGACAAGGATGTTAAAAAGTCTGTAGTGGGAGGACTGTGACTGCCATCTATTGTGTAATATAGGTGTAGAGTTCTGTTCTAAAGCTGTGTGGCCCTCTATTGGGCACCTGCTAATGCTCAAGTAATTCGCCAGTATTGAGATGTCCCAGCCATAGCTAGCATTTGCCAGAAATGGATTTGAACTCTCAGACTAACCAGTGTGCTGTACTGTGTCGTATAAGTGTTGTGTTGTGCAGTGTACGTGCATCTGTGTGCCACAAGCCGAGGACCTAAAGGTGGGTAAATCCTGCAATTCTTTTCCTTAGTGGCTGTGCTCCGAGTCTGCATACGTGGTGAATGAATGATGGTGAATGAGGGGGAAAGGGATGTATTTTGGTAAATAGTTGTTTATTGATTTTATATGATTTTCATATGATTTTCTTGGTTTAACGTTTGTATAAATAATGTCGTTGCTGTTGTTGCCAAGTGTGTTAAAGGGCGACAACGAAATATGCATGTTAGAAAGAGAGAGAGAGGGGTGATGAATGTGATGAAAGGGAGACAATGTACTGCGTTGGAGAGGAGTGATGAAGGAGATGAATATGAGGGAAGCGTGTTTGTATTATAGTGTGATAGAAACAATTGTGAATTGATTGATTGATTGATTGTTGCTTTAGGTCCAGCGGACTCTTCCGAGGCAAATCAGGACCTAATTGTGAATGGGAAAAGATAATGTATTAAAACGTGAAGAGGGGTGATGAAGATGAAGGTGTGATTGAGATGAATCGCCAAGGTGTGAATGGGATTGCAGTTGTAATAATCATGTATAGTTATATAAACAACCATGTATTATGGAAGAGATAGAATTATAGAATTAAGAAATGCATTGTGTTTTGAGATGCATGTATAAGCAGGTCAAGATGGCGCACGGCGAAAGGCGTATTTTGTTATGAAGTGTTTAAGTTTTTGTGGACAAGCTAGTGAGATTCCTTATTTGTCCACAGGATTGGGCTTCGAATGTAATTCTCTCCTGTTTTATCTACTGGTACCACTACTGTTACGCCTACTACTGGTGTAATTCTGCGACGCCTACGTGGCTCTGCAGTACCACTGTGACGGGTGACGTCAGCGTTGAGACCTCTACCCTTGCAGCTGAGGGGTGTGGATGTTGCTTGGGCTCACCGCCTCCACCGTTACGTCCCTTTTTTTGTCGGCGCCATTGCTGGGAGTGACCCTCCATCACCGCCCAGACCGCCTTTGCTTCGGACGAGGCTGTCCGTCAGCTACAGGATCCCAACTACACCGCATCCACTGTCATGAATGGATTATCATGAATTAAACTAATTAAATGCTTGTTTGCTTATTTATCTGACTCCATAATTATGTTGTGTGCATGTGTTCTTTCGTATCTGTCGTTCATTCACACTCATTCAGGACAAAAAAAGCTACTTGCATTTTTGGCCTCTCTGCCCCGTTCACTATTCAATTAACTTATACATAAACAATTACCACACATATCAATTACACACATATCATTCATACTGAAAGTTCCGTGACTATAAATCTCATTTAGAGCATACTGAGAATGTTCCATGACTCATGTCTCACATAAATCTAGGCCTATAAAAGTTCCTTGTTCATGTATTTCACATAGGCGTATTAAGCAACGCCAACTTGACTGCAGATTAACAATCTGAAGGACTGGCATCTCTTTGAGTGCTCAGTCTAATAAGATTCACAAGTAGAAGCGATGGAATTCAACCTGCTCCTCGGTTACCATGCTCTGGAGTCTACGGTGGCCATCAGATCCCGTTCTGACATCGGCTCCGTCACAATCCACGTGTGCAGACCTTGGGGGGTTCAGCTCAGCTGCAGCTGCCCTCCTAGCCCAGCGTGGGGAGGTTCATCCCGGAAATTGGTCCTAGGGTAGGAAGCTGTAGTTTAAGAGAAAGTTTATTAATTACCAAAGTCAGTTATTCTCTTTTTCACTCACTCTCCTTTTCTTTGTCCTCCTTTGCGTTTAGTCACGTTATCTTCCTTACGTTTCCACAACGTTAATGTCAATTCACTGCACGGCCTCAATAGGTCGCATTTTCCAGTTACGTCACGGATAAATTATTTCTCAACACATTCATGTGTCTTAATATCTGAGTCACGTATATAATTGTTTATTAGTCATTCACGCATCACTCGGCTATTCTAACAATTACTTCAGCCCCAGTTATAATGCGTAATGGTGAATACCCTAACAATTATCCTTTACATTTCTTTACATTACGTTACAGTGAATTCACTCACTGACAATATGAAATTACAACAAAATTTCATCTTCTTGGTTACATAGAATTAACAAAACCCCAAGAATTACACATAAAACATTTCACAGTAATTTGACTAATAATATTTAAACAATATTTAAATACCTGTATAAAACAGCATAATCCAATAGATCAAATAATAACTTTGATATTCCGGGAGCGAATCACTGACATGTTATTCGGTCAATCGATCTCGTTGCACTCGCCGATTCCCGCAAAAACCGGTCAGCTGTCGATTTCTCTAATATTTGATTGGCTCGGCTCACCTCGAGGCTTTTAAAATAAAAGTATGGCAAGCGATCCGTGACATCCACACACATACAGACTCGCATTCACACACCTATAAACATATCTAGTGTAAATTACTTTCTGCACTTGAGTATTTAACCGCGGTATTACGTTGAGCTCAATTAATCGATAGTTAGGTTTCGAACATTGACTTTGAACTATAAAGTTAGCTAATTCTATACGATTAAATTGCAAGATTCTTTTCTGATTGTGAATTTAATTTGAATTGTGTTTATTTGAAATTTAATTGATTGTCATTGTTGTTGCATACTGTTGTGGGTACTCTGTTGTGTATAGCTCTGGGGTTTTCGTTTAGCCAAGGGAGGTAATTGTTTAGTAAATACTGGGTTGTGGGTCTTGATAGGGGTTGAGGGTGGTTTAGTATCCCATATCCTGTGCGTGTGTGTGACATTGGTGAATAAAAGTGTGTGATTGTCCATCTGGCATTTTGTGTTAGTTTTATTTATTTTAGTTTCTATCCTTCCACTCGTTCTTTGAGCTGAACGTCGCGGATCCCGCTCGGGTGACGCGACATTTTGGTGTCAGAAGTGGGATAGACTCATTTTATTTTGTTAGGGTAGTGCCAGATGTGTATGTTGTGCGTTTGTGTTGTTGTGTGATGAAAAGGTACGCAGCAGGAGGTAATTGTTTAGCAAATACAGGGTTGGGGGTCTTGATAGGGGTTGAGGGTGGTTTAGTATCCCATATCCTGTGTGTGTGACATTGGTGAATAAAAGTGTGTGATTGTCCATCTGGCATTTTGTGTTAGTTTTTCTTATTTTAGTTTCTATCCTTCCACTCATTCTTTGAGCTGAACGTCGCGGATCCCGCTCTGGTGACGCGACACTTGATAATGGGAAAATTGCAAAAATTCTTTATGCAATATGTCCTGCTGCTCAAGTAATAAAAAGCGAGGAGGCGAGTTTGCAAATTTAATAATGCAAAGACTTGTAAACCCCTTCTGGGTTGATGTTTTCAAACATTGCAAAAAATTAAATGACAAATGTATTCCATCTTCTTATGATGATTTTGTTTCTGAATGTTTATTTTATAACATTAATATATGCAGAGAGAAAAAGGTACTTTTTCTGAGAAGCTGGGCTCAGAATGATGTGTATTCTGTTGGTCACTTGTTGAACGAGAAAGGTTTTCTGTCCTATGAAGATTTTAAAATAAAATATCCTAATGTAATGGTTAATGTTATGCTATATGAAGGTATTGTGAGATCTGTCCAAAACTACCAGTCCAAACTTCATTTTGTGAGAATTTTGTGGTAAGGGATTCTGCAGTTTGGCAATGTTTGTTCAAAGGTGACTCTAAACATACCTATAGTTACCTGGTTAAAAATACTGACTCGTTGAAATCTATTGAAAAGTGGTCTAATGCACTGAATGTCGATGTTGATGTCTGTACTGTTTTTCCAAAGCTTAAGAAAACAACTGAAGATATGCGGCTTAGGTGGTTTCAATATAAATTGATGTATAGAATTGTGCCAACCCAGCGTTTTTTTACATCTGAGAAACATTGTAGATTCTTCTGTATGTACATTTTGTGGGTTAAAAGAAGAAACGTTAGAACACCTTTTTTGGGACTGTGCTAAAACACAATCTTTTTGGAATGCCTTTCTTATTTGGCTGCATGACAACTTTGCTCATTGTTTAAATGTTAGACTTACTAAGCAACTGATAATTTGTGGATATCAAACAAGTATTGTAACTGATAAAATATTTGACCTATTTATTTTGAGTGCCAAATACTATGTGTACACCTCTAAAATATGAGGCGTTTGCCCTCACTTTCAAGGTTTTCTGAGAGTTATAAAGCAGAGATTTTTGGCTGAGAAGCACAATGCATATGTAAAGAACATGGTTCCTGTTTTTCATGGAAATTGGTGCCTTTACAGACCATATTTTAATGGAGTCTGACCAACTTCTTACTGGCAACAACAATTTTTTTCTATAAATCTCCTGGGGCCTGGGCACTTTCTTTTTTCTTTTCTTCTTTCCTTTATGTTTCTTCATGCATGTGGATTGTATGTGTGGTTATTTCCTTTGCTGTAATGTAGTATGTTAAAAACAATATAACCCAGTTACTGGGGGAAAAATATAGAATAGGTTATTAGGCTACATATGTTTTAAGAGAAATGAATTCAGAAGTAAGCAAAGTTACTAAACTCAAACCTTTTGGTGAAATTGAAAGGAAGCAGATTCTGGTTAATCCTTCAAAACAAGAACAGCCTTATCTAAGATTGTTAAACAAAACAGTTAGGTATTTATATCAACCTGGTAAAAGTGCAAATGATAAACGAAAGAGAGCAACAGACCCTGTATGGTCTTTAAGTACTTATGAAGTTGACAGGGTGATGTCTACTGATCCTCCGGTAAATTATGTAAGACCAAAGAGCAATCGTAAAACCCCACAAATACATTTATTGTAAAGGAAGAGTAACAGCTTGTACCCCTTGACACAGAACCATTAAGACTCCATAATTAAGAAATTAATGGATGGACACAGTAAGGAGCATCAAAAGTATCTTTCCATTGGTATGAACATAAGCAGTTGTATGAACTATTGTATGATGAATGTTGAAAAGTCCTTTTCGAATGCCAACTGTATGGAGAAACCATCTATATTTATAATGATTTTACTAAACAATATGAAATTAATGAATATTTTAAAAGTAAATGCAAAATTAGAGTTAGAAGGAATTTTGAAGGAATTTTTAACACAATCATAGAAAGAGATTATAATGAATACCCCTAACTACTATACACCTTTTACCTTGATAGATTGTGGGCAGATTGTATTCATCAAGTTCTCTTTTGTATTCATCAAGTTCATAAAGAGAATCCTCATGTGATAAAAAACGATGTTTGTGATTGTGAATCTGACTGTTACTGTGATCATGACTGCCATTATGATTGCAATTTTAATGGTTATTCAGTTTAGGTTTAGGTTTATTTAATTTTTAAAATTATTATTTGTTTTAACTTAAGATTTTAAAATCAGTATAAAAATGATTGACACAAAAAAGCCTAATACCATCTTCCATGTTTGAAGATGTTTCCAAGACATTAAATCTTCTCATTCTCGACAGTCAAGATGTTTTAAAATCTATTAGGAACAACTACCTTTTTGTAGTCAATAATATTAATATCTCTTACCAGTTTTAAAAAAGTGTTTTAGCTCAGTTAACCTTTTTTAAAACCAGAAAAGTCTGATGAAACCTTGACTGTGTAGGTTTCTTCAGATTAAATTGAAATGTAGTAAACTGCAGACCTAATATCTTGATTAAGAAGTTTCAAGACAGTGTACAGCGTGCTCATCTTAAAGAATCTAGATGGACAGAATTAGAATTAAAAATCGCTAGAACTCAGGATAACTAAATACAATCCTATTAAATGGAAATCGTACCTCATTCTCCCCAAAGACATTTTAGATTAGAAAGCTGTATTAAATATTAAGAACTTGCACAACATGTGTTTCATGTGGTGCATGTTGGCTAAATTATATCCTATATATATTCAAAAGCACATCCAAAAAGGTTGTCGTTGTATAAAGAACACGTAAGGAAAATAAATGTTAAAGACATTGATTTCCTTGTTACCCTTGATACCCTTGACAAATTCGAATCACAAAAGGCTTCTATCACAGTTAATATTGCTGGGACTCTGAACTCCTGGAATCTTTAGGATTGAAACCTGTAAGAAGCTTGACACTGAGCGATGCCATCAGAGTTGCTGAGGACAGCGAAAGATGGAGTACCCTGGTCAAACACTCACCTGTGGTGCCCCAACAACCTTCGATTACGGGATATGATAGGACAGGGTAGGATAAGATAGGATAATCCCATATATTTGTATTTGCAGAAATATTTGAAAATACTTCAAACTATGGGTGAAGCAAAGCGGTATGTCCACCGGTCCATTGAAAGTCATATCTTAAGAACCACTTCATGGATTTTGACCAAACTTCATAGAAACATTACGTAGGTCACTGGCCTGCCTACCGTGCCAGCATACAGCATATTTGCTCCACCACAAAGGTGAAGGTCACTACAGTGATGTTTGTTGCTAAACACGTTTTGCTCTATATCTCAAATACGGCTGAACCGCTTTTGTTGAGTTTTGTTTTAAAGGTACTTCATGTCATGGGCCATCCCTCCAGTTGTTGGTCATTATGTCAGTCGTCAGCCCGTGGCTACGAATTTACCTGTCTTATCTTTGTTCTTTAAATAGGTAGCGGCAGGCAGGCACTATTTTGACCAATCAGCCTAAAAAACTGCTTACCCCTACCTTCTTCAACTTGTCATAACTCACTGATGCATGCGCCTACAGACTTTAAATTTATATCAAAATAACAAATAAAGATTGATTTAAACATTGATGTTTGTTGTTAGTAAGTAATTTGAGTATGAATGCTGAAATCCGATGATCGAAAATGCAAGAAATCGTGATTGCTATGCAGCCGCCTAAGCGCTGAGGTGTACGCCATTTTTTGACATCTTCGGGAAATCCCTTGACGATTTTTCCCCAGGCAGGCAGGAAAGCTAAAAATAGCACCATTGCAAAGCTGAGAGAACAAGCTTTCTAATGGTGTTTGCTTTTTTATAATATGACTGAAAATAATGGGTACAAAGTCGATTTTTCTACTTTGACATGATTTTTTGCTTCGAACTTGTTAAAAAAAAATCTGCCGTTATATCATTGGAAACCTCGTTCAATTCCCTTTCAAATGAAATATAAATGACGTCATACAAACATACGGGGCTTATACAGTTTCACTTTTAAAACGACACCCGATTGGTTCATGTCACATGGCTTAGGCCTACATGGCTACGGCACGGTATCCGTCGCTCGACGATTTGACATAATTTCGGCCATATTTCGGTAAGTTTTATTCTTAATCAACTGTGATTTTTGTTTGCAAGTGTTTATTTTACCATGCGATTCACGATTTGTCTACATATTTTAAGTAAATTTGAGACAATTGAGCTGAAAGTGACTAGATACAAATAGGCTGATCATGTGTTACTGCAGTACTACTACTAGTACTAGTGGCAGTGCTAGCTCATTGCATGTCGAGTTGTCGATACAAATACGCTTATAAAGCTGCTCAATTGTGACATACTTGTACATGATTAACAGAAATAGATACCAATCTGCCTTAAAAAAAAATTTTTTTAGCAAGATTTATACTTTAGTTTTAATGGATTAGCTCAAAATAAATCGCTTGTTCCAGTCGAGTTTAACAAAGGAAAGGTAACTCTCGCAAACTTCCAAATCATGATCTGTTATGATTCCTCGGAAACTCGTAAATAAAAAACAACGCAATACATAAAATAAATAAATACGTAAATGTGAAGAAGATAATAGATTATCATTTTAGCCTTTTTTTTCTAGTGTAAGTAAGCAATTTCACAGCGGCAGTTTGGGACTAGCACAGATTTGTTGGAGACCATCAATGAGAATGCTGTCTAGTGTCTAAGTAAAATAGTAGGCCTATTTTTAAAAAAATGAATTAGCCTAACAATAGTATTATAAAGAAATATATACTTGTACAGTCACTGGCTATTATCAGCTGACAAGGTTAGGGCAGCTTGGTACTTGGACAATTTGCCAGTTTTAAATTTAGAAACTTTTTATTTGAAATGCTACTTTATTAATTATTAATGCACATACTCAATCGCCACCATCCAACCCAAAAAAAATGCTGGAGTGTTTGTCTTATATTAATTATTATTTATTTTATTTGTGTTATTCTTTTACAATAACATTTTGACATTGCCAGGGCAGTCACTTAGTTTTGTTGCATCTTTCTTTCAACATACCAGCTGAAAATAATAGTGCCAAATATAATAATAGTATACTACTGTTTTTTGGTTGCAGATGATGATGCTTATGCAGTGCTCAGAGGATCTTTTGCTGTCCTCGGCCCAAGAGCCAGAAAGAAAGTGATTGGTGTTGAACTCACAAAAAAAAACATGCTCCAAATGCATGTTTTAAAGCTGGAGCATTCCTGCCCACCTCATAACAAGACTTGGAATGATGCTGAGGATTTCTTCATTCAACTTTTTTTTATATATAAATTATTTAACCAGTTAATTAAACATATATCTAAAACATACTAATGCCTAATGGTGTTTTTATATGAAACACATTCACATGTGGAAGTGTTCTTCCAAATGTAAGCAAACTCTGTGAAGAAAGCAAGAAGTAACAGAGATTTAAATTGTTATAATGTTGTGCATCGTCAAGTTTTGTTATGTTTTTAACACCCAAAATCACATTTGTTGTATTCTGGAACATGCTCATGACTTCAGATGGTTTCTTATGAAAGATGTTGATATTTCACAGCTTTCCTCCAAATTTTATCACAATCGGTCAAGAAATGAAGAAGTTACAATTTTTTTACGTTTTCTGGCATTCACGGCCCTCCGGAATGGAGATTTTGAACATTTTGCCAAGTTTGGGCCCATCCTATGAGGAATTTCAAGTATTTACTGCAGAGAATTTTTTTTTCCATTATTTCATTGTTCAATACCTTTTAACTAGCCTAGTATGTATAGTCATTCATGAAATCTGTTTGTGTTGCAATGGGCCAAAGTTGGCCTCTCGTTCAAATTGCAACAAATAGCTGGAGTGATTTTTTGTATTTTGTTCCTCTTTATGCCACGACATGATATGTTTTTGTGCTTTGGTTGCCTATTAATTACAATCAGCTGGTTGTAATAAATGAAATATTATAAAATAAGATGTGTCTCTCTATTCTTCATGTTCCTTTTTGCTCTCTGAACTTGGCTTTTTTTAAGCGTTTTTACGTGTGCGCAACTAGTGTAATCTTTAAATACTCATAACTTTTAAAAGAAAAGAGATATCCACTTACTTTTTTTTATATTTTTCATCATTTATAAAGTTCTTTATGGAAATTCCAACATATAACTTAAATTCTGACAAAAAAAATTTCACTGCCGCTACCTACTTTAAAACACATTTTTGCAGTATCTCAAGAAAAATTTAATCGAAATTCTGAAAATTTACATTGCGGCTACTTTAACTATCACTAACCATTTCACATCACTCACATTTGTAATTTCTCAAAGGTCAAGGTCATTGTGTTTCACCATTTAAAAAAGAGCGATTTTGCTTTATTAAGAATTGGATTAACCGATGTTGATTAAATGTTGGTTTATAGATAATTCGGATAGAGGCCTCTCAGAGAGACGGGGATAATGCTGATTAACCGACTGCACTCTCAGAAACGTTGAAATAGTATAATATATGGTGTTTTAAGACCATTTTAAATTAAGATAAGAGTGTCTTTTAATTCTGTTATATGCTGCTTTAATTGCTTTTTTAATTCACTTCATAAACGATCTGTAAATTCATTCTGAAAACAGAAAAAGATAGAAAGATGGAATACATTGGTTAAACGATCATCTGTGGTGCCCCTACGACCTCCGAGTTACGGGATAGGAACATTGTACACAATACACGATCAACCCAACATACGCACGCATGCGACACAGTGCACAGCTTCAGCACGCTCTAACTGCCTACTTCAGTGCTGAGACAGGAATATTGATTTTAGCCTCCACCCTCTTCTCATTCCGGCCTCTTGCTTTATGTTCCGTTGAGCTACGTCACGCAACGCCGGCCGCACGAACCCGTTTGGCAGGTCCGCGCATTAATTTTGTTATCAATTATTATATGTTTGATGGCTTAGTGTAATTTATAAATAATATTAGATGTTGGTATTAGGATGTATATGGTTATTTATGATTTAAGAGTTAGGTTAAGTTTATTAATTATAAGCGCCCAGACTGCTTTTGATAGGACCTATTTTTTTAGCGGATGTGTCCTATAGTTAGAAGGCGCAGTCAGATGCAGTCTAGACCCTTCCTTTGTTGCTTGACGTTGGCTGTGTGTGGTTGTGTGTGTTGACTAGAAGTGTTTTTTTTAAATAGTGAGCAAAGGTACGTTACATTCTTGGTAATTAGTAATGATGATTATGAACAATCTATTTCAATGCAATTAAATGATTTCTATTACAGAAGATATCAACTATTAAAACTGAAGAAATGACAGACAAGAGCTATGCCTATGATAATGCTGTTTTTATCGGCTTCAGTAAGACCGGTCATTTCTGAACAGAAGAAGGTAAAATCGTGAAATTTAAAATTCTCTTTATTTAGGAGGAAATATTTTTTACTGTTGTTATGAGGAGACCTTAAGGCTTCTTTGTTTTTGTTAAGTCTACAATTAATTTTCATAGCTAGTGTGAACAGAGCGATGTAACAATGACGCATCATTTCTTTCAACAGCAGCCATTGTTATTGATTGGCTTGTATGCCGAGGTCTCTAGCTATGCAAGGTCGGGTTCGGTACACCAAATGCGCCGAGTATGCGCATAAGAACGGAAGTTTGTGATTAACGTCTGCCAAAGTCTCCAATATAGTAAAGGTGAAGGTCAGGTTCGGTGCACCGAACTTGTGCGAGTATGCACATAATAACGGAAGTGAAACCACCTTAACGTATGTCAAGGTCACAATTTAGCAAGGCAAAGGTCAGGTTCGGTGTGCCGAACTTGTGCGAGTATGCACATAAGAACGAAAGTGAGACAACTTTCAGTTTGTGATTTGGTACAGCTTTAGCAAGGTGAAGGTCGGGTTCGGTGTGCCGAACTTGTGGGAGTATGTACGTAAGAACGGAAGTGATGACCAGCAGCAGCAGCCAAGTGAAGGCGAAAAAAGGACGCCAATAAAATGAATGTATGCCCTCTCCCACACTCACATCAATTAAGCCCATGCACAAAGCATCAATCAATATGAGACCCCGCTCCCTTTCTCATGCATACACAACACTTAAACAATCAACAAGCAAAAATGAGACTCGCCCTTCATTGCCATTACCATATTGTTAGTTAATTAAAATAATGATTTCTACTCACCACTTATTATTATTATCCAACAAACATTAAGCATTTCAATCATCGTCGTCATCAAAATACTTTCCCACCTATTATCATCCAACAAACATTAAGCCTCTCCCTCATCATCATCATCATCATAATTATTATTATTAGTTAATCTCCAGTGGGTATGAAGGTGGTTGGGACGCTGGCTAATGTAACAGGTTTAAAGGTACTTAGGTAAGTGGGAAGTAAGAATTTAAAAATTACTTATAGTCAGTTGCAAGCAATCAAAGGTTACTTCCCTTAAACCTATTACTGACTGACCAAATACAGAAAAACCTTGGCAACACATTTTTCTTTTCTATGAATCGAGCAGTTTCTTTACACAGAATTTGAGCACTGACAATGCAAACAAAATTATTCATGGCCATGGCATGGTACAGAAGGCAAGGACAAAGTAAATCCTAGTCAATTTACACAAGCAATCGAATTACTATGACCTATTTACAACTGGATTCACGAGGCAGAGCTTAGGCAGATGAAAAGATTTTATTCTTTTAATTGGGAAGATTGAACTGTGTACATCTAAATAGCAGCTACGATCATGACAATAAACTGCAAAAGCAAAGAACTGTTCAGTTTGATAGTGACGTTTAGGCAGGGGTGGGATCAGCACTAGAAAGCAGGCAAATAAAAGTAAATTGAACATCTCTAGTACGAGATCCAAAAATGTAAAATCTGAACAAGTTACACAGGTCATCGCCCAGAAATTTAATTTCATATTAACGGATTTTAGTCAGCAAATTAAATTTGTGTGCCTGTTTTATTGCAAAGACATGACAGCTTAGATAACTGTTTAAAAGAAAATGACGTACTTGAATCAAAAGAGGAAAGAATTAACCCATATCGTACCAACAATTTTTTTTTCTATTTTCTTTGGATTATTTTGATTTTTCTTATTACAAACACGCTCTCTAACACAAATATAAGCATCAAATTGTAAATTTTATTTTTTCTTTTGGGTTTTTGAGGA
The DNA here is from genome assembly GCA_036898135.1 of Oncomelania hupensis. Classification (NCBI taxonomy): domain Eukaryota; kingdom Metazoa; phylum Mollusca; class Gastropoda; order Littorinimorpha; family Pomatiopsidae; genus Oncomelania; species Oncomelania hupensis. The sequence goes on along the minus strand of JBAHVR010000424.1, from coordinate 203,688 downwards.
TGCACGCTTGAAGCGTGCATGGTAGCAAGAAAGTGCGTGTAAATGTTGTCATGTTGCACTCTCAGAGAGTGCATGGTATCAAGAGAGTACTTGTTTTTTCTCCAAAACTTCAAAACAATAATACATACACAAGTATTCATGAAAAAAAATACAAAAACAAAAAACAAAATACTGTAGTTGAACTTTGTTTCAATATTTACTCAAAACTCAGAATGTCATGTTCGAGCCCTGGAGACACAGTGAATTGAGCAGCACTTCAAAAGATGCCATGAAAGGTATTGAAGGACTGATTGTGGAGTCCAACTGTGCATTTCAGGCAGAGTTTCATAGTGTTCTTTTTGCACAGTGCGCATCTCTTTGTTGTCTGTGATGGACCTGCAAAATGACCAACGCCATCAAACCTGACTTCATCAGGCACCTTGTGGACTGCAGGAAGAGCAAGTTGAGGAGCACATCGTTGTATAGTAATGGCATTATGCCGCAGTAGGTAGACTTGCACAATTTGACGCATGAAGGCAAGTAAGTCGAGAGGGTCAGCGATGTATGCATTTGTTCTTCGGAACAAAAGCCAAGCATTCTGCATAGCAATTTCAAGCGTATGCGCAAAAAATGGCCACCACCATTTTTTTGTACGCATAGAGATGCGATAGGTGTTGATGTTTTGATCAGCCCTGTCAACTCCTCCCATTGTCGCATTGTACACTCTGATCAGATGTGGCTGATCTACCTGAACAAACTGACGTTGTGCTTTTGACCAGCGCCGAACTCGTGCAAGTGGCATGACACGATCACAGTTGGTTGCCATTGTAACAACGCTGTTGTCATTCCAATTCACAACCAGTATGTCGCTACCTCTGTCACGACGATAATCAATGGCACCACGGTCTTCTCTGGAGACATCTCTCAATGGGCAGTTTTCTATGCGGTTCTTCCGGACTGTTCCTGTCGCCCCTATGCCGTCATGTGCGAGTTCACTGAGCAGTGGAAGAGATGTAAAGAAATTATCAAACGTTAGGTGATAAGGGCGTGGTGGAAGTTCTGAAATCAGATCTTTGACCACTGTTCCCCCGAGACCCAGGCGTCCATACCCTTGACCCCCACGAGCACCTGTGTACGGTTCGAATTGAACAATGTATCCAAGCGGGTCAGCAAGGGTCCACAGTTTGAAGCCAAATCTGATTGGCTTCCCTCGGATGAACTGCTTTGACGTGTGGTGTCCAAAATATGGAATTGAGAGGTTTTGCTGTTCAGGGAAATACAATAGACACCTTTCGTTGATCATCGCAAGGAACACCCTGACTTTGCTGACCTTGTCGTTTGGGTCCAGTCTGTTGTTATCTGCAAGATGCAAAAATCTCATGTGATCATAGAACCTGTTCCTGCTCATGGCGGTCGAGACAGCAGTGTTGTTACAATCTGTATTTTTCTCCCAATACATGTGTCTTCGTGGAAGCTGGTTGTATCCAGAGAGGAACAGTATGGCCAAAAATGTGCGGAACTCTTGCCTGGTGGTAACGAAGGTGTGGTTTCCTTTTTCTCTCGTAGCGTAGAGATTTGTCTGATCAACAATGTAATCGACCACTTCATCATCCATAAAGAGTTCAAACAGCTCCACTGGATTGAGGTTTTTATTGAGAAACAGTGGTTGTGGAAGGGCTGGCCATTGTTGTTGGAGATTCAGATTTCTTGGAAGATCTTCTCGTCTCCAATAACGCACAACATGTTTCTGCAGGAGATGTTGCCTCTGATTGTGTAAAAGACGTCCTGCTAGTTGTTGCCTAGGTATTGCTGGAACCTGCAGTGGTGAAGGGGGTACCTGCTGTGTGGAGGGGGGTGTCTGCTGTGGGGAGACAGGTGCCTGCTGTGGGGAGGGTGGTGCCTTCTGTAAGGAGGTGGGTGCCTGCTGTAAGGAGGTGGGTGTCTGCTGTGGGGAGGCAGGTGCTTTTTGAGTAGAGGCAGGTAGGGTCAGCTCTAACTCCTCCTCTAGCTCCTCTTCATCTTCTGGACCCACCCATTCTGACAAGCTGTCCATTACTGCGATGCACAACTCCTTCTGCCTCAGCAAGAAGCTGACGACGATTCAAGTTGTTCATCTGTCCACTACCATCCTCTCACCACTGTCTTCTTCAGATAGTTGTCCATCCCCAGGAGGTGTGATGTACACAGCTGCAGTAAAAAAAAACTTCTTCATCGAGTTGACTTAAAACATCATGTACGGTCATCCGTTGTGGAAGAGGTCTGTAAAATCAAACAAAAAACAAAAAAAAATTAAAATGAATGAACCACAAAAATGTAACTTTGAATACATTTGCAAAGAATGTGGTGTGTGTGGTGCAAGCACAATTGTACTGTATATGGATGAGCAGATATGAAAATGTATACTTGAACCATATTAGGCCTATATATGCACACCTACTACGAATGTATGCATTCATATCCTAAATCGGTAGGGTGCATATTCATTGAAAAGCATTTTAATCTGTTTCCAAGGTTACAGAATCTGTAAATACACATAACTGAGTGATCTTTTACTAACATGTATGCTCGAAGCGTATGTAGCCTAGCGCTAAATACAGTGGCCTCCCGCTACCATGCACGCATGATGCGTGCAGTGACGTTGTGTTTTATTTCGACCAAAAGTTCTATGGAACTTCCGTCCTACAAAAAAATTACGTCTGATATGTTTTTTTTTAATGATATCCCCGTAAACAAATGTGCATGCATCAGCAGCATAACTGCTTTAGTAAATAAATGGCATTTACCTGGTTTGGCTTGAGGATTTTGAAGTCATTTTTAGACGTATGCTGCAGAACAGGTCCTACCATGTAGTGGTTTTGCAAACAGGAAGCAGAATGAGACTTTGAAACGGTAGACAACTCCCTCGTCAATTGCAACATATCCAAAATCAACAGTTATATCCCGTTTACTGCTACTAAAAAATAAAATAATACGAATGCACTTGTGAAGCGTGCATGGCTTTTAAACTAAAAGAACAGCTTAAAAAGGGCAAGCACTTAAAATTATTATTAAAAACTGACCAACCAACTGGCTAAAGGATACTTACCTAAGTAAGAAGTTACTGATAAAGGTTCTTATATATGTAGTTATTATAAGTCTTGAATAAGTCTTGTATGTCTTTTATAAGTCCCTTAAAGTTATATATACTATACCAACATACACGCTCACTTGTCTCATCCACCCTCACATACACCAAATACACATCCATCACTCAAACAAGTGGTGTAAAGACAGGGAGATCGCTATTAGAAGACAGAAAGAAAATCGAATTTTTATTTTTGAAATTTTTATATTGACTGCGTCCTGTACAATTATTGAAGGGAGGGAGGAAACCGGAGTGCCCGGAGAAAACCCTCGGTGACCTCAATAGTCTCGTACCTAAGTCACATACGTTCGCCCCTTGCGGGAATCGAACCCGCGACCTTCGGCATAGGAAACCGGCGACTTATCCACTGCGCCACGAGGCCACCCTTTCTTACTTCCCACTTACCTAAGTACCTTTAAACCTGTTACATTAGCCAGCGTCCCAACCACCTTCATACCCACTGGAGTTTAACTAATAATAATAATATGATGATGATGAGGGAGAGGCTTAATGTTTGTTGGATGATAATAGGTGGGAAAGTATTTTAATGACGACGATGATTGAAATGCTTAATGTTTGTTGGATAATAATAATAGGTGGTGAGTAGAAATCGTTATTTTTAATTAACTAACACAATTAAAGCAGCATATATCAGAATTAAAAGACACTCTTACCTTAATTTAAAACGGTCTTAAAACACCACATATTATACTATTTCAACGTTTCTGAGAGTGCAGTCGGTTAATCAGCATTATCCCCATCTCTCTCAGTGTTTGTTTTCCTTTTATTTTTTAGGATAAAGCCCAGGCACATCTATTCCTATCCCTATCCAAGTCCGTAACTCAAAGGTCGTTGGGGCATCATAGATGATCGTTTAACCAGCGTACTCCCATCTTTCTCTGTCCTCAGCAACCCTCATGGCTTAGTTTAATGTCAAACCAAGAAAACACGTTTGAAAATGCTTTTTTTCAGAATGTCTAAAAATATATTTAATTTCAATAGCTTACCACATGTGTATGAATATCTAGATTTTTTGTCTTCAGTGCATTGTTTCCTACAAATAATTCTGTCTCATCATGTCAGACTGCATTTTCAGAACTCGGCTAACTATTGTAAATTCATGACGTTGCATATGAAACGTTTCACAGGGCAAACGGATGTCAATGAAATTGTTGTTGATTAATTTCAGGTTCAATGGAGGTTGACGTGGTCTTCCTACTGGATGTGGACTATTACACCCATCTTATGTTGGACTTTGTCAAGGATTTCGTCTCCAAGCTTGACATCGATAATGGTAAATGTCGTGTTGGAGTAGTACTTTATGGAGATGAGAAATTCCCAGTGGTCAGCGTAGCATTCCACCTCAACACTTACAGATCCAAGGCCCAAGTCTTGGACGCCATCGACCAGATTGATGATAGCTACCCTACTGGCAACAACACCGGTGACGCTCTCAACATCATGAGAACGGAGATGTACACGCCAGGCAACGGCGACCGTCCCGGTGTTCTCAACTTGTGTATCGTGAGCGCCTTCAGTTGGAACCTTGATGCATCCATACCAGAAGCTGAAGAGGCCCGCGCTCATGGCATCCGCATAATCGCCATTGGTATCTGGATGAACAACCGCATCAAAGAGTTGGAAGATATTGTCAGCAAGCCAGTAGGCAACAACCTTTTTGAACTGACAGCAAAAAGTGAAATCAAATATGTGACAGACAGCATATTCGCCATTTATTGTCCAAGTAAGTATTAATGCCTCACGTGTATAATAGTAGTAATAACAATATTGATTATAATTTTAAAATAAATAAATAATTAATAATAATAATAATAATAATAATAATAATAATAATAATAATAATAATAATAATAATGTGGATTTGTATTTCAGTTGGCTTACAGATCATGAAGAAAGTTGTATAGAAATCCATGTATAGAAAACTTGTTAATGTGCTGTGTGCCACGTTACCCGAATGGGCTCATTGACTTCAGCTCAACATCCAGTGCAAGGATACAAACTCAAACTAAAAAACTAACACAAATGCCAGATGAACATTTACACTCTTTCATTCAACTCGCAAACCTACAGGAGAGTGGGAAATCTAACCCTACCCCAAACCCTTAATCGGTCCCACAACCCCAACAATTAACAATTACCTCCCTTGACTAATCCGTAACCCCTTTGACACTGGACACAAGATGCCAACAAAATCAAGATATAACAATATGAAAATAAGGATGAAGTAATACACCTGATGGCTTAATATACAATCAAAAAGATTTGACGAAATGTAATTAATTAATATCAAACTCTTTATACACAGTATATATGTCCGTTACTCAATATAAACTTAACTAAATCGTCTGAAGTTATCACCACACGCTGTATCACAGACTGTAATCAAGAGTCACTGTTTTAAATGTTCACTGTTTACTGTATATGTTTATGTGCGTGTAATGTTGTATGTATGACCGTGAACGTACGTGGTCCTGAGTATGGCGACCCAAGTAACAGTGGTTCCACAAGCATGCCGCCTTGCCGTCTCCTGGTCGTGGAAGAAGAAGTAGAACGTGGAACGTAGAATGTGGAACATAGAACGTGGAACGTAGACAAAGTAACAGAAGAACTAGTAGAACATAGGTAGGTAGAAGAACAATAGTAGGCCCAATCTGGTCAACAGAATAAACCATCTTACTAGGCTATCTCTACAATGTAAACAATACATGGAAAATAACTCCTTCCGCCGTCCGCCATCTTGACCTGTTTATGCATCACAACAATTCACATTTCTCCTATAATTTATACTAACTTCGCATGAATTGATTATTTATACAAATACAAATGCATTTTACATCCATTCCTAATCAACAATCCTGAGTCATTTTCTTTGTCATATTCATCACCCCTCTCTCATACCGTAATACATCATCACCCTTGACTTCGTTCTTGCAACAACGTCAACAATATTATTCATGTAAATGACTAGGTATCCAAATTAATGAAATATCCGATCCCCTGGTAATAATTTGATGACATAGCATCTTTATTTCTGTTAGCAGTTCCTGCCTCTCTTTATTAACCCAAGAAGACAAAACCGATAATGCTGATTTTGAATCAGAAAAGATTGTTATTTTTAAAGGAATACTAGTCAAATCAGTTATGAAAGATAAACTCATTAATATTGCAATTAGTTCAGCTGCTCTACTACGCAAACTATCTACTGCACACTCCTACTCAAGAAATCTGCTGGTACGTTATCCTTCCCTGAAATATGCCCTACAATCATGAAGGATGGTTGCAATCGAAGAGACCATTTCATCAACCGACTTTTGGTATTCCTAACCTCTCCGTCATCCTCGACGATCGTTGCCACTGCTGCTCTCACGTGAAATCTTTTCCGGAGATTGGCATGAAATAACTTGTTCTTGCCTCGCATCTTGATGCGGTAATCACAGTCGCCAACTCGCTCAATCACCTCAAATGGCCCTCGCCACGCCAACTGCAGTTTGTGTTGCGTTTCTCCGGCAACAACTGCAACACTTCATCACCCGTGTTGAACACCCGTCGTTTCGCCTTCTTGTCAAAGTGACGTTTCTGCTTGGCGGACGCAATTTTCAAGTTCTCTTGAGCCAACTTGCACGCTTCCTCGATGCGGTTGCGCAGGTCTACCACATACTGACTACTGAGCTCTACATCTTCCTCCTGCGTTTCTTTTGTCCACAGATTACACAGCACAGCCATCGTGCCTCGCACTGTCTTCCCATACAGCAGTTCAAAGGGAGAGAAACCTGTCGATTCCTGTCCTACCGCGCTGTATGCAAATAACAGTGCTGGAATGTAACAGTCCCATGCGGTCGGTTGCTCCGTCGTCAACTTCTTCAGCATGGATACCAGCATTCCGTTGAAGCGCTCGACTAACCCGTTGCATTGTGCTGATGATATGGAGTGGTGGCCTTCCCGTGGATAGGCAGTAGTCTGTTCATCTCCCGCATGACTTTAGACATGAATTGCGTCCCTTGATCTGACAGTATCTCCTTGGGAACGCTCACCCTTGACCATATCTCCCACAACGCTTCCGCCACACTCTTTGCCTCAATACTCTTGAGGGGTACAACCTCGGGGTAACGGGTGGCGTAGTCTACCACTACCAGGATATACATTTTTCCCCGATCTGATTTCGGTCTAATGGTTCCCACAATGTCAATTGCTTTCCTCTGGAAAGATTCGTCCATCAGCGGAAGTTGCTGTAGCAGAACCTTCTTCATCCTTCCCTTTGGTACTACTTTCTGACATTCTGGGCAACTCTCACAGTACCTCCGTACCTCGGCGCACATTCCCGGCCAATAGAACGTTCCCCAGATGCGCTCCCTGGTTCGCTTCCCTCCCAAATGCCCCGCCATGGGTGGAACATGAGCTAGCTGCAAAGTCCCTCTTCTCAACTGTTTTGGGATTACCATTTGCGACACCTGGTTACCTACCTTGGAATGCACCCTGTACAGTACCCCCTTCTTCCTACGTAACTCTGCCGAAACCCTACCTGACGCTATAGCCTTACCTGTCTATGCCAACGTTCTCGCCTTTGCGAGCGCTTAATCGGCATCCTGCATCGCAATGAGCTTCTGGGTGCTAACGGATACCTGTGACGGTTCTACCAACGCCAACGGTGCTTCTCTCTTCCTTTCGGCCTTCTCCTGAGCACGGGTCTGCATTGCTGCAGCCATCGCACATTCGCCCCCAAATAGAGAAACTGGACTCTTCTCCCCATTAGCAAACGTTACCCAATTTCCCATGCTCACATCAGGCCTGTCCTCGAACACCACCAACTCCGCCTTCCCCCTGACTAGTGCACAATCCACCTCCACCCAAGCTGTAGGTAAAAGGCCCACGTTCGCACGATTTGCCAAGCAAATCTCCACAGCCCGGCCCATCAAATCAGCTGGTTTGACCAATCTGCCCGCGACTGCCCCTATCTCTGCCCACGTATCTCTCAACACCGAACGTCTTGCCCATTTGCCCTACCGTGGCCCCATGGATTATACGGCCTGATCGCACACTCACTCGTCTGAGGTGCAGTCTCAGTGGGAATGGTGTGCCCTACCGTCACCTGACTCACTGATTTGGGTTTAATCTTGCAGTCCTTGATAACATGACCCTCAGACAAGCACCGGTAACACCTACGCACTCCACTACCCCCTTCTGTCCTCCCTGCCTTCTGACCCTCCATATTATTTAATTCTTTTTGATATAACTTAGTAATATTTTTAATTTCATATCAGGATGTTTTCTTTTTAAAATTACATTCATCCACATTGTTATGTCATCTGCATATTGAACAAGTGATACTTTATAAATACTTTATAATATGATAACAAAATAAGAACCAAATATGAGTCACTTTATGCATTTTAACAATTCAATTGCATTGTTGTTGTCAACCAACAAATCATAGGATTCAGCGCTGTAGATAAACCAATGACTGTAAATCCATTCGTCAAAATCGGTTGACCAACTGCTAGGGATATGATATATATATGATGATACCAAAGAAATATAATATTTTGAAGCCGCTCAGTGCTAGCTGCTATTTGCTTCAAATAAATATTAGAAACAGCATGCCGACATAGTCTTACTTTTGATGTAAAATTATCCGAAGCCCGACGTTCCATCTCAACTGAATACTTTCCACCGTTATACACATTTGCCTCACTATATTTGTCTATTTTGGAACACATTGATCTGGATCAATGGTAGAACATACCAAGCCCGGGTTAACAAGGTTGGCCAAGATGCGCATCATAGATGGGGAGACACATGTGGACACAGCTGAAACAACGAGACAAATGAAAGAGGCCTGAGACTCTTGGAGTTTGCCAGATACAACAATCTGATAATGGCAAACACGCTTGGTCTCCACAAAAATCCAGACTATGGACATGGCACAGTCCCGGCGGGGGGCATCACAACCAGATCGACTACATCAGGGTCAAGAAATGCGTCAGATCAAGCAACAACATTCGCAGGACACGCACTTTTCCAGGAGCAGACATTGGATGTGATGATGTTTTTCCGGCTCCACTTGAAGAGAGTAAACACAGCAAAGTGCACTAGACTGAAGTGCTACCTGGACAAACTGCAAGACCCGGAGGTGGTTAAAATATTTCAAGCCACAATTGGAGGGAAATTTGCACCACTGCTCAGTTTGGGAGCTAGAGAAGTAGATGTCAACACCATGACCACCACCTTCAACTCAGCTGTGACAGATGCCGCCACTGAGATCCTTGGCAAGCACCGGCCAAAGAAGAAACCGTGGATCACACCTGAACTTTTGGACCTGTGTGATAAATGAAGAGAGATGAAAAAGAAGAAAGAACATCTCACAGGGAGCTGATGTCTACCGAAAAATCAACAATGACATCCGAAAAGGCATGCCCACAGCAAAGGAGAACTGGATAGAAGATCAATACCAGGAAATAGAGAACAGTTTGAACAAGAACAACAGCAAGGCCTACCAGAAGCGGCTGACAAGTGTTAAACAGCCCAAGGTCTCCACGATCCAAAGCAAGTCTGGCATATGCCTTACAGAAGAACAAGAAGTCTTTGATAGATGGACAGAGTACTGCTCTGACCTTTACAACCACACACCAAACGGAAACCCATCAGTTCTAGCATGTCCAGAGAATAGAGAAGAAGAAGAAATCCTCTGAATTCTCCGAGAAGAAGTTGAGGCAGCAGTGAAGTCGCTGAAGAAAGAAAAGTCAGCGGGAGTGGACCACATACCCGCGGAACTGCTTCAAGCAGGAGGAGAAGCGATGATTGATGTCCTCACCATTATCTGTAACAAGATCTGGCAGAGTGGGGAGTGGCCTACACCATGGACCCAGTCGCTTGTCATCACTCTTCCCAAAAAATGTAACCTTCAGGAGTGTGAAAATTACCGCACCATCAGTTTCATCAGCCATCCCAGCAAGGTCCTCCTGAAAATAATACTCAACAGAATAAAACCCCAAGCTGAACAAATCATAGATGAAGAACAAGCAGGACAGGGCGAAGTACCACTGAACAGATTTTCAACCTCGGAATAATCTGCGAGGAATATCTACAACACCAACAACATCTATATCACCCGGTCGCTTGACGATTCAACGATTCAACGAAATTTATTGGCCAAATTGACTTAAAACACGCACATGGAATATGTTGCGATGTGGCAGTAACATACATAAAACATACATGCAAACACACGTTTACCAGCTAATAAAATACCTATCAAGCGTGCACACATACACACGCAAACAACAAATAATAAAGATAAACAAGTAGGTGCCAGTGGATTATCACGTGACGTCAATTACAGCATTATGAATTTGACATTATGAGGAATTTAAAGCGAGAGCAGCCTCTGGAAAAAAAAAAGAATATCTAAAACGGTTTGTTCTGGTTTTGAGGGCTCTGAAGCGCCTGCCGGACGGGAGGAGCTCGAACAGATGGCCGGCTGGATGTGAGGGGTCAGCTGTGATGTTTCTAGCTCTACGGACCAAGCGCGTGTCGTAGATCGAGGCGACAGATGGAAGTTCGCACCCGATAACTCTGGACGCGTGTTTCACGATGCGCTCAAGTTGCACTTTCTCCTCATCAGTGGTACCACCAAACCAGGTAGTGATGCCAAAGCAGAGGATGCTTTCGATCACTGCGCGATAGAACTGCGTTAGGACTTTTGCAGGCAACCTGAACTTCTTGAGTTACCTCAAGAAGTGCAGACGCTGTTTGAACTTTTTAATGATGGGGGTTGTGTTGTTTCCCCATGACAAGTCGTTCGAAATGACTGTGCCTAAGAATTTGAACTCTTCGACTTGTTCAACACCTTCACCATTGATCACAAGTGGTGAAAGTGCATCTTTAATTCTCCGAAAATCGACAATCATTTCTTTTGTTTTTGAAACATTGAGCTCGAGGTTGTTCTCTGAGCACCAGTCAACCAGCCGTTGTACCCCATCCCGATAGGCGGTCTCATCGTCTTTGCTAATCAGGCCCTCAATGGTGGTGTCATCAGAAAATTTAATGACATGAACGGATGGAACATGTGATACACAATCATTTGTGAACAATGTAAAGAGAAGAGGGGAAAGGACACAACCCTGAGGTGCTCCAGTGTTCAAAATCCTGGAGTCAGACAACACCCAACCTGACGACCTGGGGGCGATCCAGCAAAAAGTCTAAAAGCCAATGGCACACAGAAGGATGGACATTTAAGGTTAAAAGTTTATCAAACAGCTTGTGGGGTATGATGGTATTAAAAGCGGAACTAAAATCCACAATGAGCAGTCTAGCGTACGTACGCGCCTCCTCCAGATGCTGCAGTACGTGGTGAAGGCCCAGAGCGACCGCGTCCTCCACTGACCTGTTTGAACGGTAGGCGAATTGGAGTGGATCACGTAGGTGACCCGTGCATGCCTTCAGGTATGTGAGGACGAGTCGCTCAAAGACCTTCATCACAACTGAGGTCAAGGCCACAGGCCTGTAATCATTTAGTTGGGACACCTTGGGCTTCTTGGGGATGGGTACAACAACTGAGGACTTGAAACATCGGGGGACAGTTTGTTGTTGAAGGGAAGTGTTAAAAATGTCTGTAAAGACGGGGGCCAGCTGGTCAGCGCAAGTGCGCAGGGCAGAGGTGGAGACTCCATCTGGACCTGGCGCCTTCCTCGTGTTCTGCTTCTGGAACAGGCGCATCACCTCAGTTTCCTGAATGGGAAAAAGGTGGGGTTAGAAGCGCGGGGTCGTCAGGCAGAGGGGGGCGGAAGCAGACGAACTGGCAGCCTTGCTTCGCTACGACAGCGACTTTCGACGATGTAACATCCTCTATTTCACAGAGACGTGGGAGCGTGACGGCAAAGATATCTATAGGGAGGGCTACACACGCATCAGGGCCGATCTTAACAACGAACAGTGTGGCAAAAAAGGAAGAGGGGGCGGAGTGTGTATGCTCGTCAGCGAACGGTGGGCCACAAGTTTCACGGTCCGTGAGCAAGTATGCACTAGAGACTATGAAATACTAACGGTTTCGTTTCGTCCCTTCTACCTCCCAAGAAAATTTGGTCAAATAACACTGATCTTAGCTTATGTTCCTGGTCCCAATTTCAATGCAGCAGCAGAGAAACTGGCAGAGAGCTACCACACCGCCATTACCAGAGCAGCAGCCCAGCCTGTATTTATACAACCGGCGTCGCTTGAACTCACCTGAAGAAATCAATGACTTGAACCGCTTCTATGCACGCTTTGATGTTAGGGATACTAGGCAAGATTGTATTTCTCTATGTGAATCCTTAACACCAGGACGTCTTGACTTGAGTGAAGCAAAAGTAGTAACATGTTTTAAAAGATTAAAAGCAAATAAAGCACCAGGGCCTGATCACATTACAGGAAGACTACTAAGAAGTTGTGCAAATGAGCTTGGTCACATTTTCCATGTAATTTTTCAAATGCTGCTAAATCTTTACACAATGCCTCGCTCATGGAAAACATCAACTATCATACCAATTCCCAAGTCCCCTTCTGCATCCCAACCAAATGACTTTCGACTTGTAGCCTTGACCTCAGTACTTGCAACGTGTTTTGAATCTGTAGTAAGGCAGCATCTGCTAATTGATATAGCCCATAAACTTGATCCCCTTCAGTTTGCTTATAAAGCGTGTCGCGGAACTGACGATGCTTGTCTTGCCTTGTTCAATTTGATAGCAAAGCACCTGGACAAGCCTAAACCTATGTAAGAATTCTGACGATCGATTTTCCAGTGCTTTTAACTGCATGGAACCTTTTGTTTTATTAAAACGCATGGTTGATCTGGGCATCAACAACAACATTGTCCGGTTTGTGAATAGCTTTCTCCGAGATAGGCCTCAACGAGTAAGTTCTGTTGGCAGCATGTATGATGAAATCATTGTTAATGTAGGAGCCCCACAGGGTTGCGTTCTGTCACCTACCCTTTTCTCAATATACACAGACGAAATACGATTTATATATCAGCACTGTTCAAATTTGCAGATGGCATGGCACTTGTTGGACTGCTACATGATGAAGACTCACTAGCAAGCTACTAAGCAAACATTCACACTCTAGCCACATGGTGTAAAGAGAGTTACTTAGAGCTTAATGTAAAGAAAACTAAAGAGCTGGTTTTTGATGAAAGGAAATATGAAGCTAAATTTGTCTCCATTGTAATTGCTAATGAAGCAGTTGAGGTAACAGAAACATTCAAATACCTTGGTACAGTACTTGATACTAAGCTGACTTTCAGTTCTAATGTAGATTTTATCTACAAACGAGCACAGCGAAGACTGTATTTGCTAAGAAAACTAAACACATTCATTGTCAGCACAAAAACAATAGGTACAGCTTACCGGAGCCTCATTGAGAGCATATTGAAATACAACATAGTATGCTGGGAATTGGGAGTCTAGGAGTTAAAGATCATTCTAAACTTGCCCGTGTGGTCTGCTTGGCAGGAAAGATCATCGGCAGTGTTCAACAACCCCTAGAAGAGCTACATCACAGAGCAGTGCGCAGGAAAACAAGCCGCATTCTTTCAGACCAATCTCACACCTTGTTTTCAGAGTTTGAACCCCTCCCCTCAGGTCACGGTATGTTGTACCAATGGCTACGAAGAACAAGTTTAAAAAATCTTTCATCCCCCAAGCAGTTTCACTTTTGAATTCCAAAGCCCAGTCTTCTAGTTCGTAGACTTCAAGAAGGCGTTTGATCGAGTCTGGCATGCAGCTCTGTGGGCAACCATGAGAGTGTACAACATCAGCCCTAAAATTATTGAAGTCATCAAAAGCCTGTATGACAAGGCTATCAGCGCAGTCCTCTATAACAGCGCCATCGGAAACTGGTTCAGAACAACACTCGGTGTGCGTCAAGGATGCCTACCCTCTCCAACCCTCTTCAACATCTTCCTAGAGCGCATCATTTCAGATGCTCTTGCAGATCACGAAGGCACAGTCAGCATAAGGGTTAGAGCAATCTCCAACCTTCGTTTTGCGGATGACATTGAAGGATTGGCTGGAGAGGAACACGAACTTAAACAGCTGGTTCAGAGGCTTGACACCACCTTCAGAGCCTATGGAATGGCAATAAGTGCAGAGAAGACCAAAATGATGACCAACAACACCAATGGCATCAACACGGACATCAAAGTCCAAGGCCAATCCCTCAACACAGTGCATAGCTTCAAATATTTAGGAGCCATTGTATCAGGCAATGGGTCCCGACAGGAAGTCCTCTCCAAGATCGCACAAACAACTGCTGCCCTGGCAAGGTTGAAGCACATTTGGAAAGACAAGACCATCAGTCTACATTCCAAGGTAAGGCTGATGTGCTCCCTTGTCATCTCCATCTTCCTATACGCTTGCGAAACATGGACCCTCACAGCAGATCTTCAACGAAAAAATATAAAGCATGGAGATAAGGTGCTACAGAAGACTTCTGGGCATTTCCTATACCCAGCATATCTCCAACGACGAAGTCCGACAGACCATCACACAAGCCATTGGACAACATGATGACCAGCTCACAGTGGTGAAGAAACGGAAACTCCAATGGTATGACCACGTCACCAGATCATCAGGCCTTGCAGAGACCATCCTGCAAGGCACAGTGCAGGAAGGTAGAAGAAGAGGGAGACCGAAAAAGAGGTTGGAGGACAACATTCGAGAATGGACTGGCTTGACATTGTGCGAAGCCATCAGGGTTGCTGAAGACAGAGAAAGATGGAGTATGCTGGTTAAACGATCATCTGTGGTGCCCCAAGGACCTCAGAGTTACGGGATAGAATAGGATAGGATAATCTTCTAGCACCTAAATTAATTTACAACTTTTAGTTCTGAGTTTTGGTGTGGATTGGCGGTGGGTGGGGGGAATATGGTGTGCCAATGTAGAATGTGTGTGGGGGGTGTGAGTGAGGGAGTGGATGGGGTAATGGGGTGAATGTTGTGTAGCAGTATGGCATAATATAGTCATTTTACTTAACATCATAATTGTCACGAATGCTTGGATGTAACAGTAATCTGCTGAGCTATGACATTCTTATTTAGTAGATTGAATAAATTATTTTGTTCTAGCCACATAACATATAACTTCTTATTTTAATGATCCTAACCATTGTTATGGTACTCTTAAATGTAATTTAGTTATGAGATAGTCAACTTGCTCAGTTGTGCCTTTGCTGTGTATTGTATTACTAATTTGTTTTAAGAATGTTGCTACTGTACTGTATTATGTAACTGGTTGTTGACTATCAAATATGTATAGGTGAATGTAGAATGTTCTAGTCATGCCTCTACCTTTTAAGCACTGCCATTATAATCATGATATGTATAGTTTAAGACAACAACTTGTGCTGTTATTAGATTATTTTTTGTATGTGTGTGGGTGTGTGTTCGCGGGCAATAGCGTAGGGCGTAAGCTTCAGATGACTGAGATACCCTGCGTGCGCGTAAAATCACGAAGTCTCTACACAGTGTAACGGCAGCCCGTGTGTGTGTTACAGACGTCATCACCATGTGTGCATGTTTCAGACTGTGACGGGGTTTTTATTATTGCTGGGCTCTGCACAATGGACTGCTATTACCTCCTCGTCTTAGTCTTTGGGGATAGCTAGTTATCTCCCTATGACTTCACTTAATACATTTATTTGTTTAGCTCAGTTTGTGTTTAGACTGGGGTACAGAGATAGATAGAAAAATGGTAAAAGATCACTGTCACACTAGCTTTCACACGGCTATGAATCATATGTAGTCCAGCCACTTGATAACAGTAAAAATCACACATTTAATTTTTCTACTCTATACACGATATTCGAAGTACGAATCTAACTTAAAAGTTCAATTGTCAATGCAAATGGTTCGCTCGCTGATAATCTAGGCAGCTACTTTTTCGTCATAGGGCAATGGAAACTTTCTGCCTTAATGGTCAGAGTTCTTGAAGAGTGGACTACTGTGGTCCTTTGTTACAGTTTTAGTGCACTGTTTCTGGGGCACTTAACTGCGTGGTTGAAGGGCTGCGTTGAGGTCGCTTCGTTGACAAGCTGTGTTGTCGGGGCGTCTGCTCCTTGTGGTGGCTAGATGGGTGGGCTATCTTAGCGCAGTGCGATCAATGCCTCGGCAGCCAACGTTCGGCGACGACTGGTTCTTGTCTTGTGCCGAGTTGGGCTCACGATATAATGCCTGCTCGTCTGTAACATATGAGACGAAATTCTGCACAACCGGGTATAATAGGTCTGTGCAGAGCGTCTCACTGAAGGCCAAAGTAGCCCTAAGTGATAGCTCCACATCTCTATACATAAGCGACGAACATTCTGCTAAGTCTGTGGTCCACTGGAATCTCCACTCTAATTTCCTATACATATATAAATATAAATTGTGGCTAACTATACACATAAAGATTTAATAATATTATAAACATTCTCGGGTACAGCCACTGGTCTGCAAGCATACATATAGGTTAAACAACCTGGGTCTGACCGGTCGACAACATTGCGGCGCAGCCGGTCGTGTTTCAACACGTGGTCACGCAACGTTGGACTAACAATTCAATTCTATGCATAGCAAATTCCACAAACATAATTTCAACAATAATATAAATACATCACGATGAAACAGAAGTATGTTCATTTACCTGTTTGACAATGTCAGGCCGTGGCTACTTGATTGAATTCGAATATTCAACAAGTACTGCTGTCTAATCTTCTCAGGAGAGAGATTTCTGCTTGAGTGTACTGTGTACTGCTCAGCGTTTCAACGAAGACTGACGTTCTATCTCTTTGCTTGAATCACCCAGAACTGGTTCTATCTAACCTAGCTGCATTCCCATTGGATGAAACAACTCTGAGTGGCTGTAAAATTTGAAGCTCGATCGTAGGCTGCGATGATGTCACCAACTGTGCTTGCATCAAGCTACAACTGTGTTACGCATGATCACTTCTGTCGTCTGCTTTAGACTAACAGTAACCTTCTAAGCCTACACTGACTAAACAAGCAAAAGCTCAAAGGCAGTGGAAACGGGGGTCTTGTTACACAGACCTCATCACCGTGTGTGTGTGTGTGTGTGTGTGTGTGTGTGTGTGTGCGTGTTTCAGACGTCATCATCATGTGTGTGTGTGTGTGTGTGTGTTTCAGACGTCATCACCATGTATGCGAGTTTTAGATTGTTTGTTTATTTCATTTAACGTCTATTCACCGAAGTGATTTTAGACAAGAAAATAAAAGGAAGGTGGGGGAAAAGGATATTTGCTACATGGATGGGGCAAAGGAGATAACATTTAAACAAAATAGTACAGTAACATAACATGAAATAAAATTAAATAAAAATTAAGTATTCAAACAATATTTTAAAACTCTTAAAAAATAAAAATAAAAGTACTATGGAACATGTCAAACTTGCGAAATGTTCATGTACATAAAAGTCAATTTTTTGAGATTGTCATATACGAAGTAATCAGAATAAACTTGCAAGTTTTATAATAAATGTCCTACAGGACTATAAATTATAGATTTAGCGATGGTTATTCAATATTTACTATTTTTATTTTGAACATTATGAATGTTCTGTGGAATGTATTATATTATTACACTGCAGTCATGAATGATATGATTTATAGTTAAATTTTCATTGCAAATGCAAACAATATCCTTGCAATATTTTGTCATCCACAGTGGTGTTCCTAGGATTAGAGGGCAATAGGACAAAATGTCCTAAATCATAAAACTAATCGGACGTCATGTCCTGACTACATAAAAGCAATAGGACATTCAGATTGTGAAGCGAACCGATTAATGGTGCTTCTTTTTTCTTCAAAAACGAGCTCAAAACAGACTGCCCTTTAGCAACACAAAGCTTTTTCTTCGGCGGCATTTTGAGCGTAGTAAGATCGTTGCAGAGGAAGTATGGTGTCGGTTATTTCCCTTTCAAAAGTGTCGAGAGTTGCGGCCCTTTTGTTGTTCGACGGAATGTACTAAAGAGTGATAATAGTCTAGCATTAGCCACTATTCAAACTCGTTTTAACGGCTTTGACACTCCAGTTTGTACAGATGTTTCTTGCAGTGACCGCTCTAGTCATAATACTATCGGACAATGACCGCTAATTTCGCAATAGAATAGGACATTTGACGGGACACAGGTGTTTGCATTCGGTCATTTTCCAAACGAATCGGACCATGACCGATGTCCGAGGCCTCGGGACATCACTGCATCCAAGAATTTAAAGCAAGACGATGTGCTAAAGAGGTTATTGTTCGAGGATACTGTGAACTATCACTATATATTATTTTTATTATGCGAGTTTTAGACGTCATCACCATGTGTGTGTGTGTGTGTGTGCGTGTTTCAGACATCATCACCATGTGTGTGTGTGTGCGTGTTTCAGACATCATCACCATGTGTGTGTGTGTGTTTTCAGACGCCATCACCATGTGTATGTGTGTGTGTGTTTTCAGACGTCATCACTGGTCCTGATTTGGCTCGGAAGAGTCCGCTGGACCTAAAGCAATAATTTTGTATTGTATTGTAGACGTCATCATCATGGGTGTATGTGTGTGTGTTTCAGACGTCATCACCATGTATGCGAGTTTCAGATTTCACCACCATGTGTGTGTGTGTGGGTGTGTGTGCGTGTTTCAGACGTCATCATCATGTGTGTGTGTGTGTGTTTTCAGACGCCATCACCATGTGTGCGAGTTTCAGACATCATCACCATGTGTGTGTATGTGTGTGTGTGCGTGTTTCAGACATCATCACTATGTCCTTTTATCTTGTGGACGGTATCCTGACCAAAGAGCTCCCTAACACGCAGTTGTCACAGACAGCTGGGTACGTGACCTCCCCGTTTTTTGACGTGCTGAATGGAACCTACCCGAATGCCTACGATGGGAATTTCGTCCTGGACGTTTCCGATTCTCAGTCGGCCGTGCTCAACCTTGTCTACTTTTCACTTCAAGAAAAAAAGACAAGATGCCAAGCTCCCTTCGGTAAGTTGTAATACATTGAAAATACTGATGAAGGTATGTATAGGGCTAGTCATATCAGGTAAACAGAGAACTAGAACAGCACATCCACGTATGGTCTTGAGTACATCCCTTGCAAATCTGTCATAACAGAAGAAGTGACGCTTCACTGAGCTATCTTTTTTTTTTTTTTTGGGCCCCACGTACTTTTCTATTGAATTCCTTTTGTTACATTTTATTTGCGAGTGTTGTAATGTTTTTAGTTTTTTTTTTATTACCACTGTCAGGAACTAATTTTTATATGAAAAGATTTTTTCTAAATAATAATTTGTTTACAAACAATGTAAGATTTCTCTAAGAAATATAGTTCCTCAGTAAATAACTTACAATTTATATAAACAATACCCAGCAAACGAGCCCGATCTGGGCCCCACTCGCGCCGCGTAGGGCATCCCGACTTTGTCTGGCTATAGTAGGGACCCACATAGCCCTACAAAAACCCGATGCTTAGCGGAGTCGAGAAATGTGGATGCGTAACGATTCGCCCTCCCGTGTGCCGCCCGATTCTGCCCCACCACAAAGCCACGCTGCGCACACGCTAACATAGGCCTACTCTGGCTTCTCATTGGATAAACTGTCTGTTGAATGTTTCGTCTGCTTCACATTTGCTGCGGCGTACGTATGTGAAAAATATTTATACAAAATCAATTCAGCAAGATATCATTATTTAAATGTGCTTATAATTCTTAATTGTTATCATACAATATGTAAAATATTGTTAAAGTGTTTCTTTTAACCATTGTATTTATTTATGCATTATAAGCCAAGGGTAAATTTCCGTGCCCATTACTGCTGGTCTTGTCCGGTTGTCCTTAGGCGCCAATTTTCTAGTTCTTTTCTTCTACAGTTGCATGTGCTCGGATATTGTGTTTGCTTGCGAAAACCTATTCCGCTGTGGTTGTTTTTTGGGGCTTTGCCTTTCGTTTATGTATTTACACACGATTTCGATAGCGATGAAGATCACGTGAATATATATCGTTATCGAAATGGTGTGTAAATACTTCAGTGGGGACACACCAAGGACTTCCGAAAACAAAAACGCCTGTGTCGAAAGTCCCTATTAACACCAGACACCTCAATTCTATCTTCATGCAATCGCATATCATAAACAATAGGCCTACGTGGGATATAATTTTAGGGTAAATGACCATTGGCCAGGGATGGGCATTATCGAGGGGGGGGGGGGGGGGTTCTGGTTTAAGATGGGTTACAATAGGGTGGGCTTTGGGCATCCTGACGTATGCCCGATATTTGCCGGTATCTGGTTACCGTTCGGCAAAGGTGGGGTTACGGTCGGGTAAGTTTTGGGTATCCCGACGATCGCCCCATCTTTACCGGACATCGGGCTACTGTTCGGCGAACGTTGGAATACGATCGGGTAAGTTTCGGGTAGCCCGACGATCGCTCGATCTTTGCCCGAATCGGTTCCAATTTCCATTTGCCCGATCGGGCCCCGATCGGTGGCCCGATGCGGGCCATCGGGCCCCGAAATTGTGGTTAGCTGGGTACGTTGTTTAGGTAAATAAATCATATTTTATGTTTTTAAAAAAGGCCTTGTTGCTAAGTAAGGAATTATTTACCTATATAATGCATTATTTAAAAGATTTGGGTTAAATACTTTATTATTTAGAAATGTTTCTAATGATTTATTTATGTACATAATGCATTATTTAACAGAATTTGCTAAATTATTTATTATTTAGAAGATGTGGGTAAATAATGCATTACTTACGTAAACAATTGATTGTTTTTGAACTGCAGTTTTCATTATTTAGGTAAACCATTCATTGTTTATGAACTGCAGTTTTCATTATTTAGGTCAACCATTTATTCTTTATGAACTGCAGTTTTCATTATTTAGGTCAACCATTCATTGTTTATGAACTGCAGTTTTCATTATTTAGGTCAACCATTCATTGTTTATGAACTACAGTTTTCATTATTTAAGGGATTACAGGATCCACTAGAAAAATTGGTTTTATAATTTGACTGCTTTCTTTAATTAAATGCATGGTTTTATAATTTGACTGCTTTCTTTAATTAAATGAATGGTTTTATAATTTGACTGCTTTCTTTAATTAAATGCATGGTTTTATAATTTGACTGCTTTCTTTAATTAAAGGCATGGTTTTTCCAAAGATTGTGTATCCAAACTTTGTGTTAATTATTTATTTTTCAACATAAATTACGTCACAAATTCAAAGATAAAACGTCTGTAATCTTCCGAACACAAACGACAAAACAAGGTCAGTTTTGTGCGGGAGTGTTCAGTGTTTTGAGTATCTCCGTCAGAAGATAAAAAGGTTTGCTTTCTTTTTCTACATATTTACCAAAAACTGTGCTGAGACCGCGTTTTCATTTGTTCGTTTGAGTTGAAGTATATTTTAATTTCAAACGGAAAGTTTCAGCTTATTCGAAACTACCAGGGATTCGCAGGTTGGTCTGACAAGAAACGGCTGAATTATTCTGAAGGAATCCCGCCAATGCAGAAATAATGATGGATCCCTCTTTTACCTGAGCAGTGACCATTGCAGTTTCGTATATTAATACTGGCGTGAATTTATTCTAATTAAATCAGCTTCAAGGCTTCAAGATGATCACTTACATTTGGCTAGCCTTAAAGATTATAGAGAGTATATTATCCCAACGTGTTTAAATATTTTGAAAACATTGAAAATGGACAGCAGACTCAATACTAAGACCGTCTTTGCTAAATGCGCAGCTGACTAAATGTTTGCTGACTGTACCTTAGTTTTAAATGCTCGTAACGCTATGGTGATAAGGTAGAATGACTAGACTGCCGATCCGCTCTGGCGAATGCATGGTAGATATGCGCGTAAGAACGGGAGCGAGGCTCGGTACTTTCGCTTTACAATTCACTCTGGCGTATACGCGGTAGATCTGCGCATTAGTATATAAAATCTCTCCTGTAACATTTAAGAATGATGCATATAGCATGACGTCATGAGTGCAAAACGTTCAGGCCTCTGGAAGATCAGTGTCAACTCTTATAAATAACTTCAACCCTCTCTGACGTAATGCGTTCAAAGGTTGGGCTTATGTAACATAGGGATATTTGGATGGGTGCCTGTTTATAATAGCTAGGTGAATGCAAAATATAATTGACTCCTAGATCGAAATAAAGTGTGCGTGCAAGTCTCTCTGTTAACTACCGCACCCACAAATTCACAGATTCTCGCCATCACAGGCAAACAGCAACACAAATATATGTTCCACGTTCTCAATCCTATCCTATCCTATCCTATCCTGTCCCATAACCCGAAGGTCGTAGGGGCACCACAGATGATCGTTTAACCGCCATACTCCATCTTTCTCTGTCCTCAGCAGCCCTCATGGCTTCGCTCAGTGTCATACCAGTCCATTCTAGAATGTTGTCCTCCCACCTCTTTTTCGGTCTCCCCCTTCTTCTACCTCCTTGCACTGTGCCTTGCAGAATGGTCTTTGCAAGGCCTGATGATCTGGTGACGTGGCCATACCATCGGAGTTTCCGTTTCTTCACCACTGTGAGCAGGTCATCGTGTTGTCCAATGGCTTGTGTGATGGTCTGTCGGACTTCGTCGTTGGTGATGTGTTGGGTATAGGAAATGCACAGAAGTCTTCTGTAGCACCTCATCTCCATGCTTTGTATTCTTCGTTGGAGATCTGCTGTGAGGGTCCATGCTTCGCAAGCATATAGGAAGATGGAGATGACCAGAGAGCGCAGCAGTCTTACTTTGGAATGTAGACTGATGGTTCTGTCTTTCCAAATGGGCTTCAACCTTGTCAGGGCAGCAGTTGTTTGTGCGATCCTGGAGAGGACTTCCTGTCGAGACCCATTGTCTGACACAATGGCTCCTAAATATTTGAAGCTGTGCACAGTGTTGAGGGATTGGCCTTGTACTTTGATGTCCGTGTTGATGCCATTGGTGTTGTTGGTCATCATTTTGGTCTTCTCTGCACTTATTTCCATTCCATAAGCTCTGGAGGTGGTGTCAAGCCTCTGTACAAGCTGTTCAAGTTCTTGTTCCTCTCCAGCCAAACCATCAATATCATCCGCAAAACGAAGATTGGAGATTGCTCTGCCCCCTATGCTGACTGTGCCTTCGTGATCTGCAAGAGCATCTGACATGATGCGCTCTAGGAAGATGTTGAAGAGTGTTGGAGAGAGTAAGCATCCTTGACGCACACCAATTGTTGTTCTGAACCAGTTCCCGATGACGCTGTTATGGAGGACTGCACTGGTAGCCTTGTCATACAGGCTTTTGATGACTTCTATAATTTTAGGGCTGATGTTGTACACTTTCATGGTTGCCCATAGAGCTGCGTGCCAGACTCGGTCAAATGCCTTCTTGAAGTCTATGAACACATGATATAGATGTTGTTGGTGCTGTAGGTATTTCTCACAGATTATTCTGAGGTTGAAAATCTGTTCAGTGGTACTTCGCCCTGCCATGAATCCTGCTTGTTCTTCAGCTATGATTTGTTCAGCTTGTGGTTTCAACCTGTTGAGTATTATTTTCAGGAGGACCTTGCTGGGATGGCTGATGAGGCTGATGGTGCGGTAATTTTCACACTCCTGAAGGTTACCTTTTTGGGGAAGAGTGATGACAAGCGACTGGGTCCATGGTGTAGGCCATTTCCCACTCTGCCAGATCTTGATACAGATAATGGTGAGAGCATCAGTCATCGCTTCTCCTCCTGCTTGTAGCAGTTCCGCTGGTATGTTGTCCACTCCCGCTGACTTCCCTTTCTTCAGCGATTGCACTGCTGCCTCAACTTCTTCCCGGAGAATTGGGAGGATTTCTTCTTCTTCTCTGCTCTCGGGACATGCTAGAACTGATGGGTCTCCATTTGGTGTATGGTTGTAAAGGTCAGAGCAGTACGTTCTCAATACTTTATATAAACAAACCACAATATTTTACAGCAATCTTTCACACCAATCCATTTACACTAATCTTGTTACACTAATCTCTGACACCTCACTGTCTAGTTTCAGTATCTTCGAAACTCCTATGGGGGGCATTCGCATGTCCTGGACCAAAATAAACACAAAACTCGTTACCTGTGGTAATACAGGGAGTCCGTGCACGAATAAGCCTAGTTAGACCGTTGATGTTGTAGACAGGCAGATGGGCGCACGCATGCCTATCTGTCTGATGTAGATATCGCGACTTGGTCAGGTAAAGAAGTATGTCTGACCCCTCCGATGTCTCGCGTATCACCTTGTCCCCGTTGTCCGAGACAACGCCGTGTGTCCAGGTGCATGAAGCTAACACCAGCTTCCTGTAGGCAGGTACAGCAATGTATATATATATATATATATATATATATATATATATATATATATATATATATATATATATATATATATATATATATATATATATATATATATATATATATATATATATATATACACACGTCAATGCTCTGGCTTTTATAATCATATTGTTCTTCTTTGTTTCATCCTTGCTCACCTCCCTTACTTTCTTCACTTTTCCAATTCCATTCCATATGTGATCGTTTCTTTCCTTCTCCCACAATGTTATCCATATCCATGTATAATTAGTTCATGAATGAAAATTACTATCAACATGCTCACATGCTGAACGATGTCGCCGTTAGATCTAGTAATTAATTACTAATTACTGCATTCATATTACATTATATACTACTCTATAATTATAGCCCCATGTAATTAACAATATTATTACATCAATGAAAATTATATTCCATCTTAGTGGACAACAGCTCACTACCTCTCAACACAATATGTCCAATGCAAAAATATACCTCTCCAACATTTCACAATCATGAAAAACATTATAAATACCTGTAATCTTTACAGCACAATATTCACATCCAATTTCAGAAAGAAAATGCATCGAACCTGTGCTCCATGATAAGTTCTCGATGTTTTCTACATGTTTTTCTTTCTCTATCTTTTTTTTCCTGTCCTGACACACTGAGTCGATACACCTCACACATTGGAACACACAAATCCAGTGACTACAATTGCCCTGACTGCCAGCTATTCAATATTCCATTGGTTCAGCAATTTCGGCCAATGAAAATTATAACAAAATATATGTATAAAAAAAAATCAACGCACACTCTAAAAATAGAAATATTACTGTGAACCGGAAAATTCACGTTCTCTACAGCTGAGTACTTTCAGTTCGTGAAGAAAAGCTTGCATCTCGGGGCAGCTTCCATAGTGTTCTGAGACGACTTGCTCATGATGATGTCAGTGCGGATAACTCTAGGAATCTAAAAACAAAACAAAAGACAAGTTATCTTCCTTTCCTGAATAAGGCCTATTGCTATACAGCGATTAATTTTATTTTGTAGGTTGTCGTTTAGACTGCACTGACTGGGTCATGTACCATCTAAAACTACCAGGGAGTGATTCCTCAATGCATAGGATGTGGGATGCGTGTGGTTACCTAATCGCCTTACCCCTCCACGTCGTTGAAGGTCCTGTCCAAGTGGTCGTCTGGCTTCACAGTGACTACAGTGAAAGCGAGAGAGGCTTTAAGATGATGTATGCCCTCATATCCAGGTTAGTTCTTAGTGGTAGTGTTAAAATATAAAGTTATAAATGAAATGTGGGAGAGAGGAAGGGGAGGGGGGAAAAGAAAAGAATGAAAGCATTCAATCGTGTTCCATTAGCCACGGAAAATTCATATAAAAAATTATGTATATTATAAACTAGGGTGCAGAACTTTTTCAACCTTCTTTCCCTGCTCGGACTACTCTATCAGAACCTTACAATCATGCAAATAAATAATAATAAAGGATACTACCTCACGCTTTTTTTTTCTCATTCGAACTCTGTCGCAAACCTGGGTGTTACTGGGTGATCACTACTGATGAAGGACTACCTTGACTTTCATGACTTACCCCAGAACATGGTTTTATTTCAATAAAAAACCTAAGGTACACCATTTCATTCCAACACTTCACAAACACATAACACGTTTTTCCAAGTTCGATTATTTTATTATATTCCGTTGTTTTTTTTCTCGAAATCGGAACGATAATTTGGCGATATTTTTTTCGTCGTGGTTACCGAAAATGTTCTTGCTTTCAATTATTTTTTTACTTAGCTCAAAGCTTCGTCCTTGTTGAATCGTTGATGAATGAAGAAACCAGTCTTTAGATGAGTTGGTGGAAAAGTTCGTAAAAGCTGGAACTTGACGTCGATGTCGCCGTTAGATCTAATGGCTGTCCATGACCCACCAGTGACTTCTGTAGCCCTCGTTAACGTACAGTTCCATCTTAGAATCAGTCACTCCGATCATAAGCCATACGTCAGTGAAGAATCCAGTGCCAGTCTCAAAGATGACATCGTCACAGAATTCCCAGACGGATAATACCACAAGATAAAAACACCCTACGGTGCCAGAATTCAGCTACAGCTGATCAAACGTCGAGGAACAACTATCTTCCTGGCCCAACCACATCTGACATCATTCAGCCTCCAGCTAAACTGTCGTTGGCACCCCACAGAATAAGTTGCCTCGGAGCTTGGGTAGAATCCTCCCTGTCCAGTCTAGATCTCTTTCCCAACTGATTGACAGTTTTCCTAACCGATTTTGCCTCTGTTTCATTTTACTAAGGTTACCATACTTTTATCATTAAAACAACCAATGAAAATTTCCCAACGCAAACAAATGACCTATCACCTCAAATATTATATTTTATAAAATTAATAGTTCACAACCTCTTTTCTTTCCCTAACATTTTATTATTTTCATTAATCACAATCTTTCACACAAAAGAATTATCGAAAAAAATCGTCCATTTTATTCTTTTCCAGGAATAAAAAAATGGCGATTGACACGCAGAAAATTTGACGTCATATTTCTAAATGTACCACAGGCACTCTATACAACAATTTGCACTTGGAAAAATAAAAATACTCGCGAGCGTTTCGTTTCGCGACAAACTCAAACCGCGGTGATCACAAGAGATGTGGTCCTGATTCGGTTGTTAGCAGTCCGCTGGACCCTACTAACATTGAATATCTAATCTCCTAACATTGAATATCTAATCTAATCTAATTGAATAGCTAATCTAATCTAATTGAATATCTAACCTAATCTAATTGAATATCTAATCTAATCTAATTGAATATCTAATCTAATATAATGAGATTGCTAGTACAGATGGCGGATGATAAGTCCATTTTTATTTTAACATTTAGATTGACCGCATCCAACGCCATTATTGAAAGTGGGGAGGAAGCCGGAGGACCGGGATAACACCCTCAGTTTCCTGAAAAGTCTCGTCCCTTAGTCATGTCAGTTCGTCCCACGCGGTGTTCGTACCCGCGACCATCGCTATAGGGTACCAGCACTCTTCCAACTATGCCACTAGGACGCCCCTATGAAATTGCTAGGTCTGAGATCGACTGAGCGATTGAAATAATCAGTAGTCCTCTCCTGTTCCTGTTCGATAATGACAGGAATACATTTGAATGGCTGACACCTGAGTCCTTGAAGGCTGCATGGTGATTAAAACTAAAAGAATGAACTTATTGCTAAATAATAGTTGAACTTAACGACTTGCAATGAGCAATTTTCTAGAAAATATAGTCGACGTCATTCTTAGCGAAAGTTGACGTCATACTTGGCGCTCTTTTTGCAGGTAAGCTCACACACAATGTCAATGTTAAAAAAAATAATGTCAAGTGTGTCATGTGGTGATGGATACACTTTGTAGCCACGACTTGTTTTAGTTTGCTCTCTTATGATATCAGTATTCCTAAGTGAGACTCATTCTTTGCGAATGAAATGGCTTCAATCAAAGTCACAATTACATCCTTAATGTTTGTTTCCGAACATTCACTGTTAAGGTAGAACTGCCCATGATGCATCTACTATGTGTGTGAAGGAACATTCACTGTTAAGGTAGAACTACCCAGGATGCATCTACTATGTGTGTGAAGAAACATTCACTGTTAAGGTAGAACTGCCCATGATGCATCTACTATGTGTGTGAAGGAATAAAGTGCTACGGAATGTGACCCATGACCTGTACAACTGCTCTGTACCCAACTATGCTGAGTTTGAACCCATTTTCCGTTGCAACAAGAGACAGGAGTGTTTTGGAGGAGAAGATGAGGAAGGATGTCCCTACAGGACGGAGCAATGTGGAAAAGATGCGTTTCAAGAGAATAACAAGTATTGATTCTCTCTCTCTCTCTCTCTCTCTCTCTCTCTCTCTCTCTCTCTCTCTCTCTCTCTCTCTCTCTTTTTCTCTCTCTCTCTCTCTGTTTCTCTCTCTCTCTCTCTCTCTCTCTCTCTCTCTCTGAAGAAGAAGAAGATGAAAGAAAGAGATAAGATTAGTCTTTATTTAATGGAGGTAGTATAATAAGCAGTGGTCTTTTTTTTTTTTAATCATCTGGCCCTCACCCCAAAGAGGGGCTAGTCTAATGATACCACACAACAACACTGAAACGATTATATATTTACATTTACCTAGTCATTGTTTATAGGGTCCAGCGGACTGCAAAGAGCCAAATCAGGACCACAAATTGGTTGAAAGAAGACTCACCCCTGATCCGTTTAAAAGATCTGCCGAGACAATTTTAAATGTATATTTAATATTTATAGGTTCTAAAGATGAATTGGTTTGTAACCAACAAAGCTTAGAGAACATTATACACATTAACTGGCACACATGCATTATTTTTCCAAATAATTTAACGAAACAATATACCTTGCATAAAAGCATCAGTAGCAAAGAACATAAGTGAGTTTATAGAGAGGAAAAAAAAGCGAAACTCCAAAAGGTTTCACTCCCCTGTTTGATTAGACAGAGCAGGAACAGGGGCGGATTATGCTGTTGATGAGGAGGGTGGGTGGTGGGGGTCCTGATTACGTTATGTGATACTATTACTATGTTAGGCTAACGATAAATCTGCATACTGCTACAGCTGATTTCTGTTGTTCATCACCATCTTGTACGGCTTAGCGGATTTATCAACTGGGTATATGCTTCCCGAATACCATCCCTGGTTATCACTGGATTTTGAGAATTAAAAAAAAACTCTTGGTTTGTCCTTTGGAAACTGAAGAAACGACTTTCCTTTACAGTCAACAATATATCAAGAGCTGTGGCAGTTGTTAGCGCTACAATATTCCCCACCTTTGCGCGATGTTGTGTTTTTGGATGCCATGTCTTCATTGTGATCACGGAGCCAAAGACAGTCACCCTGCCGACAAGCTCTAGAACTAACGTCAAGAAATGGCGTTATTGTCCTATCTCCACTTATAAGATCTCTGGGCACAGCAAGCCTATATGACTGGTCAATAGGCTAACTGGGTACCAAAACGACTCTTAAGCGCTTTAAAATCATATGACGTCATTGAACACATTGTCCTATCTCCACTTATAAGATCTCTGGGAACAGCAAGCCTATATGACTGGTCAATAGGCTAACTGGGTACCAAAACGACTCTTAAGAGCTTTAAAATCATATGACGTCATTGAACACATTAACAAAAAAATGTGCAAGGGATAAACTCTTAATATCCTGACGTTTTACCGCAATCTTGTTGAAAACATGAAAACTCCAGCCAATGAAACATTAGTTAACAGGGTGTACACCATCATTGGAGGTTGGAAGGGTGGGGAGGGATGAGGGGGGAGGGGGGAGGGAACGTGTGTGGGTGTCATTTTGTTGTTGTTATTGTTTTGGTGTTTACCCGAGGGGAGGTTTCGTTGCACCTTGGGACCCGCCCCCCCCTCCCTGCCACCCGCCCCTTTCCCTCTTCATAATCTGCCCCTGAAGACGCGCGAATGGTTTCTATGTTAGAAACACTCTTTACTGCAAACCTAGACCTGACCTTTCCATCCCCGACCTAAAGCCGTGTGGATTGAAACAAAACTAAACAATCAAGAAACCATGTTAGTTGGTTCCATCTATCTCTCGCCGAGTGCAAAACATACAATACTGGAATATTATTAGTGAGAGCATAAATAAAGCAAATGATGATATGAAGAAAGGTATTGTATTGGGCGACTTTGATACAGACTGGCTCAACAACCCGTCACACCACTACCTTGATGTTATAAATCTCTTCCAGGTCCACCAGTAAGTCCAATCACCCCCACGTATTACCACCACCACAGCTCTTGTCTTGATCACATCTTAAACCAAAGTCCTAGTCTTATCAAAGCCGTCGATGTTTCTCCTCCTTTCTGCATTGACCATTACTCTTAACAAAATTTTTATCAAAAACATCAGATTTAATCGCACTCTTTACAAGATAACAAAATAGACGTAGATAAATCCGTGCACTGCTGAATCAGGATAAATATTTTCAGATTTTACTGTGGATGAAAGTTGTGAAATATTTCTAAAACATTCTTTCAAATAAACAGACTTTGTATGGCCGTCAAAACAGTCACAATGCGTATGGTTTAATAATGATATAAAAGATATTCATATATATATTCAATGTTTATAGGGTCGAGCGGACTGCCAAGAGCCGAATCAGGACCACATAAAGCTAAGCAAAATCATATTAAATTGATAACATTTAAATATGAAAAAAGGTGTAAATAAAAACATTCTTATTACTAAAATGTAACCAAAAATATAAACAAAATGATATGACCTACATGCGATAAAACAAACCAACATCATGTACAAATTGAAACAGGTGTTTACTATTGCAGACTTTAAAAATCTCATTATAAGGTATCGATCCAAAATGTCTTTCTCTTTCATCGACAAGATCAGCACATTCAGACATAAAATGGCGGACGGAAAAGGATTTGTCACATGCAAAGCACCAAGGTGGTTCTTCTCCTATTAAGAGGAAACTATGGGTGACATAAGTATGCTCAATGTGAAGGCGAGCCCAAACAGTTTCTTCTTTGCGAGCGAATATTTAAAAAAACAAAGTCTTGACCAAACGCTCCAAGCTTAAAAAACCAAAACGCACAAACAATCCTGATAACTGGTCTAATTTCAGAATTGCAAGATATAACGTAATCGATACAATTAGGACAAGGAAAACCGAATATCACAACCAGCTAAATGAGGATCTATCCAATATAGACCAATTTGGTACAAAACATTGGTGGCAATTAGTCAACTTGTTTATACAAAAGAAAGGTCTACATTCAGACGGTATTCATCCTATACTGCACAATGGCGTACGACAAAAACAAAGAAAAAGCTGTTATTTTTAGCGAGCATTGTGGCCAAATGGTCTAAGGTGGGACTAACTTGCCTTGCCCGCAGGCCAGAAACCAATGGCGCCTGACAGGTGTGGGATCGATCCAGCATCTGGGCGTTATGTTTCTCCGAATATTGTTTACGTTCGACTCGGGCAACGTCTCGGAGTCTCGGGGGTTTTCTCCTGGTACTCCGGTTTGCTCCCATAGCACAATTTTAAAAACACAACTAATATTAGGTAGGTTGGGTTTGGGCGCCAGGGGAGGCGACCCAGAATTTCCCGATATAAGGGACAGTAAAACGTAAAAAAAATGAAATAAGAAATAAACAACCAACTTCGCTGAAATATTATAAAACTACATATTTAAAATACTTAACAAATAACTACACACTTAACACATTTAATATTAAACTACATACTTAACATAAAACTACATATTTAGCATACTAAATATAACACTACATACTTAACATAAAACTACATACTTAACATACGTAATATAAAACTACATCCGTACCATATCTAACATAATATAAAACTACCTACTTAACATTATTAATATAAAACTACATGGTTCCTTGATTGTTTACGTAGACAGGCTGACGAGGAAGCGTGTTTCTCTTGTAGCATTGTTAGATCTGAGTGCTGCGTTTGACACGCTGGATTACCACATACTTCTAGAGAGATTGCGCACTACATTTGGTTTAAGCAGAACTGTTCTTGAGTGGTTTTCCTCGTACCTCACTGACCCTGTAAGCAATTAATAACTAACTAACTAACTAGCATACAGTACTTAATATAAAACTACATAATACATAGCATAGTTTAGTTAGTCATTGCTTACAGGGTCGTTAGTTAGTTAATTATTCATTGCTTACAGGGTCCAGCTAACTGCAAAAAGCCGAATCAGGACCACAAAATCAAGACCACAACTTCGCTAAAAGAGGATTTGCCCCTGATCCGCATAAAAGATCTGCCGAAACAACCCTAGTGGCAACACTGAAGGCACTCCACCAGCCGGTCACTTTACAATAAAGACAGGGTCGAGCGGACTGCAAAGAGCCGAATCAGGACCACAAAATCAGGACCACAACTTGGTTGGAAGAGGACTCACCCACTACATAGCATAACTTAACATAAAACTACATACCCAACGCACTTAATATTAAACTACATACTTAACATACTTAATATAGTCAATTGATGCATTCTTTGTATGGCTTTCGAAATAATTAAGAAACAGTTTATAAACCCTTCAATGATTCACTGATTATAGAATGATTCAATGAATATTATTATTATGTACTGTTTGATTCAGGTGCTACCAGCTTCACGAGACCACAGAAATAAAGATGTCTTGGTACGACTCCCATTTGATGTGCATGAGAAAAGGACAGCGGCTGGTTACCATGGGAATGCCCTCAAAATTAAGAGATTTCCAACTTTTCGTGGCGTCCTTACTAGAGACAAAAAGACTTTATGATCTCTTTCCAAAATATCCACAGCCACAGAAGCGTTTATTTATCTTCATTGGTGCCCAGCTGCTGGAGCGACGAGAGGCAATACCGGTGGCGGCCTTCTACAAGCATGCAAGTCACCATTCATATTTTCAGACATCAAACAAGCTTTCTTCCCCCTTTTATATCAGATGACTCCTCATAATAGTTAGTTAGTTATTCATTGCTTATCGGGTCCAGCAAACTGCAAAACGCCGAATCAGGACCACAAAATCAAGACCACAACTTCGCTTAAAGAGGACTCACCCCTGAACTGCATAAACGATCTGCTGATCTGAAGGCACTCCACCAGCCAGTCACTTTACAATAAAGACATCCCACGCAGGAGACGCCGAGGCTATACTCTAATTTATCTAACCCCCGTTTACCCCCAAAAAAGAGAACAAGAATACAAACATCATTATGAAATATTTATAAAACACATACATATAAATTGTCTACATTGCCAAATAATAACATCACAGAAAGCACCAGTGACCACCTGGCAGAGAGCGTCCAATATTCCCAAGCTGATCCAACAGACCTCACACACAAATGATGATTTTTTTCTACCAGAAGAGTTTTCAAGAAAAATGGTAGGTGACCGGTCTAGCGAAGAAGAAAATAGTATAGTTAGTTATTCATTGCTTGCAGGGTCCACCGGACTGCAAAGGGCCGAATCAGGACCACAAAATCAAGACCACAACTTCGCTGAAAGAGGACTCGCCCCTAATCCGCATAAAAGATCTGCCGAAACAACCCTAGTTGTAACACTGAAGGCACTCCACCAGCCAGTCACTTTACAATAAAGACATCCCACGCAGGGGACGCTGAGGCTATACTCTAATTTATCGAAACCCGTTTTCAAAAACACCAACAACACAAAAAGCACCAGTACCACCTGGCAGAGAGCGTCCAATATTCCCAAGCTGATCCAACATACCTCACACACAAATAAGGAGTTTTATCCCAGAAGAGTTTTCAAGAAAAAAGGTGGGTGACTGGTCTAGCGAAGAAGAAGATATAGTAGATTGATACAGCAGAGTAGAAATGAGAAAGAACAAAGGAGAAAGACAGCAACAGTGGGAATTTAAAGCACTAAATTTCCTGAAAGCTGAAATACAATTTATACTGAAACCCCCGGCACCCCCACGGGGGTAAGGAGGGGTGGACTCATAATAATCCTTCAAATGAGAGTATAAACCGAGATCTAGTCTGTGCTCGCACGCATTCGCATGGACGCAAAAAGCAATATCACAGCTCTATAACATGTTATAACGAAATCGAAAGTACGAAAACATCCCGAATGACTTTGTTACACGCGTTTCTTTTATTCTTTTTGTATTATTATGATTCTCTAATAGTTGATTCAGCTCCGATGCTTGAGTCATGATAAGTGTAACTCAGATTCGTTTATCCACGCAGGTTGTTCACTCAGCAACAAGGCAGGAGTCGTTGTATAAAGTTTTCCAAATGTATTCAGCAAACATCAACACCTGCATACAAGATGGCTTTCCGAAAATCACTTCAAAGATCATCATCAAAAATCATCACAAGTCTCTATCAATCACACACACAAGCAGAAAGCCCGTTACTTATTATAGTCTCTCTACAGTCGAGAAAAAGTTCGAACATTCCAGCACGACGCAACAACACCCAATCGAAATAAAACTCGTCATCGGAACTATGCACTATCCTTCGTCACATACGTGTTTACGAATCTAGATGATTCGACACATTTGTTACACTCCGTTTGATGTTGGTGTTTTCTTTATCAGTATCTGATTCAGCCCCAATGCTGAATTCCTGATAGGGTGTAACTCAGATTCGTTTATCCACGCAGCCCGCTCAAGCAGCATACAAGTCACAAAGTCGACGTATGAAGTTTTCCACTTTTATTCAGCACACATCAACAACTGCATACAATCGCTCAATCGCCTTTCCACTTTCAAATGTTACTTTCCAAGTCACTATCAACAACAATCTCAATAACAATAATCTACAACAGTGCGGCACACAATTTTATAACCTCTCTCTCTCTTTTCCCGAACAATTTAGATCATGGTAGACTAAAATGACGCACTACAGCCAATCAAATAAAAGATCGTCATCACTGACTTACCTCATACATATTTCTTCTCCTTCCGCCATACTTCGATAATTATCCCGAAACTTCGATCGATAGTAAACAAGGGGATCCAGAGAATTCTACAACAATATCGACTAACGAAAATTATCAACGTTATACAAAGCCTCTCCTAACAACAATGCAAACGCAAATCAAAGGTAAATAAAGTCCATCATTGAATACTTTGCAAAACGAAACGATTAGATCTATCGTGAGCGCTTCCGACGTACTACCATTCGCGTTTCAACGTAACATAACCCCCCACTCAAGAAGAAATTTACCCAATTTCTTTCAACAACGTTGAAACGTAATGCACAAACAAAGTTCAGAATTAAAACTTATTTCAGTCTGTCTGAACACTGTCAATGTTCTCAGCTCATTCACACAGAGTCAATGTTTCTCATCTGCAAATCTTTCTGGATACTGTCAATGTTCACATATCATTTACCCAGTCAACGTTTTTCATTTCAAGTCTGTCATTACCAATATTCTTAGTTCATCCCCACAGTCAATGTTCTTTCATTCGCAAGGAAACGACGCCCTCGTCAGTTGCGGTCGTCATCGGCCCAGGGTCAAAGACGATGATCACGTGGGCTTCCCTGGAATCAGTGCGTCCTCCGTTGTCTCCTTCTTCCGTTGGATGTCCGACGCAGTCGACGTTGTCAGCTCCCAGAATGCATTCGCTGGGTCTCACGGTCAGGTTGGCTTCTGCGAGACGGTGGAACAGCTCCCTCAAGGTCTGCAGATGCTCCTTCCAGGTCTGGGTGTGGACTTCATGTTCGACCAAAGTCGTAGAGCCTGGGACATCACTGAAGCTATGGGGAAATTCGCCCATAAGGTCCTTGAGCTCCAACTTTTGACCTTCCGTAAAGCCTGGTCCTAGCTTAACGTCATTGATGCCTTCTTTGCTATGGAAGTCTCCCAGTTCCAACAGTTCCTCGCTGACAAAGCTGTTGTCGATCTCAGCTGCTGTTGCCACATGCACAGTCTCTGATGGCCTTTCCACGTACAGCTTAAGGAGGTTGGCGTGGTATATCTTGGAATGCTGGCCGACCTTCACCTTGTAGTCGTTGATCCCCACCACGGTCTCTACTTCGTACGGGCCTTTCCACTGCATCAGCAACTTATTGTGATCAGTAGGTAGCAGCACCAGCACTTTGTTGCCAGGTTTAAACTTCCTGTTCACAGCCCTACGGTCATAGTAGTGCTTTCCACAGTCCTGGGACTTCTTCAGGTTTTCTCTGGCTATCTCGAGAGTCTGCTCTAGCTTCTCCCGTAGCTCAAACACGTACTGGTAGCTGTTCTTCACCTCTGGGGTGTCCACTTCCTTCGTCCACAGTTCTTTCAGGATGTGCATCGGCCCTCTGATGGTTCTTCCGTACAGCAGCTCGAACGGAGAAAAGCCGGTGGACTCCTGCGGTACTTCTCTGTAGGCGAAAAGTAAGGCGTTGATATAGCGATGCCATTGTCTGGGCTGCTCGCTGCACAGTTTCTTCAGGGTGGACCAGCGTAGCATTGAACTTCTCGACAAGCCCGTTGCACATCGGATGGTAGGGTGTCGTAGTCAAATGCCGGATGCTCAGCAGTCTGTTGACCTCCTTCATGCAGTCAGAGACGAACTGCGTCCCGAGGTCTGCCAGGATGTTTACAGTTTCGTACCTATAAGTGTGCTGTGCAGAAAGTATGGGTCAGCATTTTGAATTGCGTAGTGTATGCTAGGAATTGAGGTTTTTCGTGCTTCGCGTAGCTCGGTTGATGCTAGTAGCTGAACATAATTCTGTGTCTTGAACTATGGGCTGGGGAAAGCGGTGTTGAAGTGTCAGAGTCAAGTCGGTATTGATTGTGATTGGACGACTATTGGATAAACTGTGACTGCCACTATTATAGGATAAGTTTAGGGTCCGTTTATAAGGGTTGTGTTTTGTGTTTGGAACTACCTGAGGTCTTGTTCCTTAAGAAGGGCAGGAATGACCAGTGTGTTGTTGAAACTGTGTTAATAAAGTACCTTTACCGCAGTTAGGAGGATTGTTACTGCCACAGTTGCTGTGTGTTCTCTGAGTTGAGTATTGTCCTAAGGGGGTGTGCTCTTCTCTTAGAGACTGCCCAAGGCCAAGGCATCTCGCCGATGCTAGGATGACCAAAGAACATGATAAGACAGCAGTAACGAACCATCAACTCTCTACAGACTGTGTTGGGTGGTATTATGGTGTTTTGTGTGTCTGTACTTCACAGGCTGAGAACTGAAGGTGAGTGGTGCCCAGTAACCTAATTCTTTAGTGCCTATACGCTCTGAGCATGTGTATGCGAACGATTGATGATGGTTGAGGGGGAAAAGGGTATTTTGATCAATGTTATTTTTATATGGTTTTCTTGTTGGAAAGGTTTAATGGAATACTGTTGTTGAGGTTGTTGCAAGAATGAGTTAAAGGGTGATGATGTTTTATAGTATGCTAGAGGGGTGATGACTATGAGAGAGGGGTGATGAATATTAGAGAGGGGTGATGAATATGAGAGAGGAATGATGAATATGAGAGAGGGGTGATGAATATGAGAGAGGAATGATGAATATGAGAGAGAGAATGAATCAATATTGTTGATAAGAAATGGATTTATAATGCATTTGTATAAATAATCATGTTCATGAGAAGTTAGTATAAAGTATAGAAGAAATGTGAATTGTTTTAATGTATAAATAAACAGGTCAAAATGGCGGACGGCGGAAGGAGTTATTTCCCATGTTATGGTTACATTGTAAATGGATAGCTTAGTAAGATGCATTATTATGTTGACCAGATTGGGCCTACCTATGTTCTATTATTTTTTCTGTTACTCCATCAACGTACTACGTTCCACGTTCTACTTCTTTTTATTACTATGTTCTATGTACTTCTACTTCTACTAACAGGAGGTGGCAAGACAACTCGCTCATAGGACCCTTGCTGCTTGGGCTTCGGCACTCAGAGCCTCGCATACATCACATACATACCACACTACACGCTCATAAACATATATAAAACACGTAGTGAACATTTAAAACAGTGATTCTTTACAGTCTGTGATAAGTTTGGAACAGTGTGGTCATTTTCGTGAATTCAGTGGTGAAACTGCAAAAGTCTTGAAGTGCTAATTTCAGACGATTTAGTTAAGCTTTGTATTGAATAACAAAATTAGGCTGTTGAATAAGGAGTTTTATATTAGTTAAATGCAATTCTTCGAATCTTGGTGATTGTATACATAGGCCATCTGTTGTAATATTTCATCTTTATTTTCACACTGTTATATCTTGATTGTATTGGCATCTTGTGTCCAGTGTCTAAGGGGTTGCGGTTTGGTTAAAGGAGGTTATTGATTGTTAATTACTGGGGTGGTAGGACCCGTTAAGGGTTGGTGTAGGGTTAGCTTTCCCATTTTCCTGTGTGTTTGTATGTTGAATAAAAGAGTGTAATTGTTCATCTGGTATTTGTGTTAGTATTTTAATTGAGTTTGAATCCTATCACTGGCTGTTTGAGCTGAAGTCACTGAAACCATTTAGGTGACGTGACAGTCATTATTATTAGCATTTATAATTGTATTAAATTAAAGAGTTATTCTGAGTTTACAGTTGTGACACCCTTAAGAGTAGCAACCAACTCCCACTTAAATTGCATATTATTTTTAGTTCGTAGCAAATAGGTCCGATATTATTATATTAGTAGAAAGGTTTTATATCCGCGTTTATATATAATTTGTATATTATTCGTTAGCTTTTCACGCATTATACTTAAAATAAAGATTAGCAACTAGCATAAACTTAGCCAGAGAGCCCAGATTTTGTAGCGCTAGCGGCACGCGTAACATCGTTTTCGGCACGGCCGGCGGTCCCAGATAAAAGCACGACCGTGCTCAGTTTCAGGGCATTATGGGGCCAGGTAGCTCAGTTGGTAAGAGCGTCTTGCTAGTAACCGAAAGGTCGCTGGTTCGAATCCCGGATTGGTCAACGTGTGATCATATTATTTTCCCCTTTACCAACAACTGGCCCGCTGGTGTCAGTATAAATCGGTCCAGTAGTCACCTATATGCGAAAGTGTCGTGTGACTATAATCTACAAACAACAGTTTCGGGGCACAAAAGGTAGAGAACACAGAGAGAACACAGGGCAGAACGGACAGAGAGCTATGGAAAGCAAACAAGAGAAAGGTACAACGATGATTCGATCGCTCGACCACCGCTAAGCTGTTATCTCCACGAGCACTGCCTTTGCTCTCTGAGTATGATGCACTTCCAATAAAAGAAACTTTCAACGGTCATCAACCGACTGGCGTTTGGGAGAGAGAGAAAGAGAATGTTTGAATGAGAATTCTTCACCCTACTTCTATCACTTCACTTCGCGTCTTTTCTCCAACCACCAACACCACTACATATAGATAATCTACGTCTAAACTAGACGGTAGTAAATACAGATACGGTCCATTCCACGATAACGTCATCGCTCAAATTACACCTACAGTACGTCGGTGACAAAGGCACTGTCAGTAACTTCTTCAACACCCTACGTACACAACTAGGCTCACACTGGCTTTACCGTTGTCGTACTTCTACAGACCAGTAGAACTGTAATTAGTAATTACTAATTCGGCAATGGTGAAGAAATGGCTATTCAGACGCACACTAAACGCCTTCGCTTCTACCACAACCTTGCCACAGTAACAAGCCCTCTTCACGACTTAGTACTTTATCTATCGTCACAAAGAAACCTTGCAAACAAATTGCACAACTTAGCTAGTTGCTTAACTACGCCTGTTCCCTCTCTGTCTTTCTGTCTAGCATACACATCTCTTGCCACGAGCGAGTTCACCAAACAGTCCCAGCCTGCTTTGCTAAAGCACGTGCAAGCCGAGAACTGACACACATTCAATCGTGGCTTCTAACCACCCTCACCCTCCCTTCCGGATAGTTAGTTATTCACTGCTTACAGGGTCCAGCAGTTAGTTATTCACTGCTTACAGGGTCCAGCAGTTAGCTATTCACTGCTTACAGGGTCCAGCAGTTAGTTATTCACTGCTTACAGGGTCCAGCAGTTAGTTATTCACTGCTTACAGGGTCCAGCAGACTGCAAAGAACCGAATCAGGACCACAAAATCAAGACCACAACTTCGCTGAAAGAGACTTACCCTTGATCCGCATAAAAGACCTGCCTTAACTTATCTTAATACATTGTGACAAGGCGGGCAACAGCACCTCTGAGGCTTGGCTGCTACCCCCCGTCACCCCCCGCGCAGCCAGCGACGATCGCCTCAACCTGCATTCATTCCTCTTGACCAGCCACCACTTCCAAGCAGGCTCGCACAGTCTCTTAAGCCCCGCCCCCGAGGGTACCCTGCTTAAAGTCTGTTACTGACCAAGGCTTAGCGTCAGATGCTAACTTCCCTACCTCGGAGCCACAACCTGCGAATCCACGCCGCCATCACCGAGCGACCCCTGAGTTTCGTCAGTATCCTTGTGCTTCCACCCGTCTAAAACCAAGGTAAGAGAGGGAATTTACTCCTTGTCATATAGCAAACCCCATCACCTATCGTTCGCCATCATGTTCATGCGTCCTGTCAGTATGTATGTTCATGTTTATAATTTTGCCTTGATGTATTGCTATGACTTGTATTCTCTCTCTTGCACATACTTTCTACCTTGTATATATCTCATGTCATGTTTGAATTTATGCTTGTATACTCCGTTACCCCATGTATGATATTCTATGCCATGTTGTCCCTACATATAGATTAAAGTCCACAGTACAGCCCAGGCCTCACCCCCCTTTGTCCTGTACCCCTATTATTGCCTTCCACCCTGCTTCCCAAATGTATAAAGATTTGCCCTATTGACTATCCCCATTCTATGCGCCGAATGTATCTTATACTAAGTGGCTGCCAATAAACCCCACCTTGGCCCAGTGAATCTAGTAGCATTGTTTGACTGTTGGAATGTGCACTGAGTCAACTCTTGACCGGTCACACCAATTTGAATTCTGATAAGGGTGACTATAACCACAGGCCCAGAATTCGCATTATCCCTATCCCCAGCTGATACAGCGTCTGTACACGTTGCAGACGGGTCCCTGTGCCGGACGCATCGCCCCGGACTGGTATCTACTCCCAATCTCTGACCCGCTGCAGGCCCCCGACAACCCGGGAGGTCAATGAGACGCGTGATTTGGGACATCGCCATTTCTGAACTGACTAGCAACGTAAGTCAAGTTCAACGCCTGTGCCACAACAAAGACAGCACTACTTTCACTCGTGGTCAGTGAGTCATCTTCGCGTGACTGCTGAACAGCATCTTGCACCACCACTGGCAAGTCATCCAGAGGATCCTGGACCAATCGCCGCTGCAGTCCCCAGCTAAGTGCCTAAGCCTGAGAGACCTCCCACCCGCCAGATTATCACAGAAACTCTGGCCCCCATACAGATACTCTCTCACCCCGTGATGTGATCAGTCTGCAATCGCTCTAGTACCCATAAGATTGACTTTCCCCAATATCACCGGACTACTCAGTAATAGAGACGCCACGCCGATGAATCACCCCAGAACAATTTGACTAAGACTCTCCCTTTTCAAATTATTAAAAGTAGATAGTTACAGAAATCGCAATTTCCTTGACTGGCCTTTGACTGTGAATTTCTTAACTAGTACATCAACTTTTCCTTCTCGTCTTCACTCTGTTTATCACTTATTAGTTTGGCCTTGCTTTAATCTCTGGAATGTCATTGCACGTTAATCTATCAAAGGAGATAACACAGC
Organism: Oncomelania hupensis; assembly: GCA_036898135.1. Lineage (NCBI taxonomy): Eukaryota > Metazoa > Mollusca > Gastropoda > Littorinimorpha > Pomatiopsidae > Oncomelania > Oncomelania hupensis. Next base: position 161,935 of record JBAHVR010000424.1, on the reverse strand, counting down.
GCTAGAGATTAAGAGCTTACCCCCTTCCCCCAAATCCCTTTCTTCGTGACATTAATTTTGGCGACCCCGACGAGACTAGAAGACTTAGGTTTCCCCCTCCAACCTATCCTATCCTATCCTATCCTGTCCCGTAACCCGAAGGTCGTAGGGGCACCACAGATGATCGTTTAACCAGCATACTCCATCTTTCTCTGTCCTCAGCAGCCCTGATGGCTTCGCTCAGTGTCAAACCAGTCCATTCTCGAATGTTGTCCTCCCACCTCTTTTTCGGTCTCCCTCTTCTTCTACCTCCTTGCACTGTGCCTTGCAGAATAGTCTTTGCAAGGCCTGATGATCTGGTGACGTGGCCATACCACCGAAGTTTCCGTTTCTTCACCACTGTTAGCAGGTCATCGTGTTGTCCAATGGCTTGTGTGATGGTCTGTCGGACTTCGTCGTTGGTGATGTGTTGGGTATAGGAAATGCCCAGAAGTCTTCTGTAGCACCTCATCTCCATGCTTTGTATTCTTCGTTGGAGATCTGCTGTGAGGGTCCATGCTTCGCAAGCATATAGGAAGATGGAGATGACAAGGGAGCGCAGCAGTCTTACTTTGGAATGTAGACTGATGGTCCTGTCTTTCCAAATGGGCTTCAACCTTGTCAGGGCAGCAGTTGTTTGTGCGATCCTGGAGAGGACTTCCTGTCGGGACCCATTGTCTGATACAATGGCTCCTAAATATTTGAAGCTATGCACTGTGTCGAGGGATTGGCCTTGGACTTTGATGTCCGTATTGATGCCATTGGTGTTGTTGGTCATCATTTTGGTCTTCTCTGCACTTATTTCCATTCCATAGGCTTTGGAGGTGGTGTCAAGCCTCTGTACCAGCTGTTCAAGTTCTTGTTCCTCTCCAGCCAATCCATCAATGTCATCTGCAAAACGAAGATTGGAGATTGCTCTACCCCCTATGCTGACTGTGCCTTCATGGTCTGCAAGAGCATCCGACATGATGCGCTCTAGGAAGATGTTGAAGAGTGTTGGAGAGAGTAGGCATCCTTGACGCACACCGATTGTTGTTCTGAACCAATTCCCGATGGCTCTGTTGTGGAGGACTGCACTGGTAGCCTTGTCATACAGGCTTTTGATGACTTCAATAATTTTAGGGCTGATGTTGTACACTTTCATTGTTGCCCATAGAGCTGCATGCCAGACTCGGTCAAACGCCTTCTTGAAGTCTATGAACACATGATATAGATGTTGTTGGTGCTGTAGGTATTTCTCACAGATTATTCTGAGGTTGAAAATCTGCTCAGTGGTACTTCGCCCTGCCCTGAATCCTGCTTGTTCTTCAGCTATGATTTGTTCAGCTTGGGGTTTCAACCTGTTGAGTATTATTTTCAGGAGGACCTTGCTGGGATGGCTGATGAGGCTGATGGTCCGGTAATTTTCACACTCCTGAAGGTTACCTTTTTTGGGAAGAGTGATGACAAGCGACTGGGTCCATGGTATAGGCCACTCCCCACTCTGCCAGATCTTGTTACAGATAATGGTGAGGGCATCAATCATCGCTTCTCCTCCTGCTTGTAGCAGTTCCGCGGGTATGTTGTCCACTCCCGCTGACTTCCCTTTCTTTAGCGCTTGCACTGCTGCCTCAACTTCTTCCCGGAGAATTGGGAGGATTTCTTCTTCTTCTCTGTTCTCGGGACATGCTAGAACTGATGGGTCTCCATTTGGTGTATGGTTGTAAAGGTCAGAGCAGTACTCTGTCCATCTGTCCAAGACTTCTTGTTCTTCTGTAAGGCATATGCCAGACTTGCTTTGGATAGTGGAGACTTTGGGCTGTTTGACACTTGTCAGCCGCTTCACAGTCTGGTAGGCCTTCTTGCTGTTGTTCTTGTTCAGACTGTTCTCTATTTCCTGGCATTGATCTTCTATCCAGTTCTCCTTTGCTGTGAGCATGCCTTTTCGGATGTCATTGTTGATTTTTCGGTAGACATCAGCTCCCTGTGAGGTGTTCTTTTCCTTTTTCATCTCTCTTCGTTTATCACACAGATCCAAAAGTTCAGGTGTGATCCACAGCTTCTTCTTTGGTCGGTGCTTGCCAAGGATCTCAGTGGCGACATCTGTCACAGCTGAGTTGAAGGTGGTGGTCATGGTGTTGACATCTACTTCACCAGCCCCCAAAATGAGCAGTGGTGCAAATTTCCCTCCAATTGTGGCCTGAAATAGTTCTGCCACCTCCGGGTCTTGCAGTTTGTCCAGGTCGAACTTCAGTCTAGTGCACTTTGCTGTATTTACTCTCTTCAAGTGGAGCCGGAAAGACATCATCACGAGATCGTGGTCACTTCCGATGTCTGCTCCTGGAAAAGTACGTGTCCTGCCAATGTTGATGCTTGATCTGAAGCGTTTCTTGACCATGATGTAGTCTATTTGGTTGTGATGCTCCCCGCCAGGACTGTGCCATGTCCATCGTCGGGAGTTTTTGTGGAGACCAAGCGTGTTTGCCAGTACCAGATTGTTGTATCTGGCAAACTCCAAGAGTCTCAGACCCCTGTCATTTGTCTCGTTGTTGCAGTGGGGTCCACATGTGTCTCCCCAGTTGTGGTGCGCATCTTGGCCAACCTTGGCATTCCAGTCGCCTTGCACTATGACTATGTCCTTCTTCGGCACTTGGTCAAGGACCGCCTGTAGATTTTCATAAAAATCCTCCACTTCGCTGTCGTCATAGTCTGATGTTGGGGCGTAGGCCTGGATGATGGTGATGTTGAAAGGGGCTGCTCTCAGGCGGATGGTAATGAGTCTACTGGAGACTGGGCGGCAACCCATGACAGTGGCTAGAATGTTCTTGTGGACCAAGAATCCAACGCCGTGTTCGTGCCTGTCATCTCTACCGCTGAAATAGAGCTTGTGGCCTTTGTCGGTCGTTGTTTCACCTAGGCCTTTCCAGCGCAGTTCGCTGATACCTAGAACATTCCATCGATAGTGGTCCAACTCGTGGGCCAGTTCTTCTAATTTTCCTTCCGCAGTTAGGGTCCTGACATTCCAGGTTCCTATGACGATGTTGTTTCTCGTGCGGATCTTGCTAAATTGTCCATCAGTAGCATACTTAACACCTCCGTCCTGGTGGCCAACGGAAGGCGCGGTCCTTGTGCCGTGTGACGGCCCGGGCGACGACCGATCCGGTATGGAATTAGTGGGTTGTGTCATCATGTAGTGTGTCTTGGGCAAAAAAGACCTGGCGGTGCCCAATCCTCTCCAGGCTGTTGGCCACAGCCGAAATCCACGAATACAGTGTGGCTCGCCTTGGCCCTGAGCACATGGTCGTTGAACCTGTAGTAACGTGAGGTTCCTCCGCCCTGGCCGGTGACTTCTGTGTAGAAGACTTTCGCCCAGTGATGCCGTGCTAACATCACCCCTGTTAGTCGCCTCTTACGACACGCCGGGAAACGTTGGGTCTATTCTATTTAATGCCCGAACCCACCAACCAACGAGACAAAAGACTTAGGCTCCCATCCCAACTTGACTAGACTTAGGACTTAGCTAGATTTCCACCCCAGCCCAGTATAGATAGGACCCAGCCCACTAGACCTAGTAGTAGTTAGCATAGCCCCATAGGTCCCTCACTGGTTTTCCCGAGTGGTGATCTCTCAACAGGCTTTTTTCTTGCATTCATTTTTTGTGGGTTTTGATTGATTGCATTTTGTCTTTGTGGTTGTGTTGTATTCGCCCCTTTGCAGTTTTCATCGTAGCTCATCCAGCCCACCCCCCTGTTTCCCGTCAGTATACCCCTCGTGTGCGCCCCTCATTCCGGTTAGGACCTTTTGCAGGGTAAGTTACCTCTCTTACCATGGCCGACCGGGGAGAGCTTGCTCTTAAGTACAAGAGTATTGGCGAGAGCTTAGGGCTCGCCGGCACCGAGCTCAAAGACTACGTCTTGGCGAACGTGGAGGCTGACGTGGCAGAGGAAAAGGTGAAGAGGGAGGAGAGGGCCAAAGAGCGAGAGGCAAAGAGGCAGGAGGAAGAAAGAGCCGCGGCACTGAAGAAGGAGGAGGAGAAAGAGCGCATCGCCGCGGAGGAACGGGCCGCCGCCCGGAAAAAGGAGGAAGAGAAGGAGCGCATCGCAGAGGAGGAGAGAGCCGCCGAGCGGAGAAGAGAGGAGCGGAAAGAGAAGATAGCAGAGGAGGAGAGAGCCGCCGCAAGGAGAAAGGAGGAGGACGAGAGGGTCGCGGCACTCGAAGAAAAGAGAAAAGACAGGGAGCTCGAACGGCGCCAAGCACTCCTCCAACTCGAGCGCGACCGCCGCGATTTAGGTATCGCCTCGCCCGCTAGCGAAGACTACTCGCTACTCGCCCCCAGTTTCGCCACCAGCACCGGAATACCCGCACCCCCCCCCGCCGATTCCGGGGATGAACTTCCCCCTGGACCCATTCGTCGATCGGGACGAAACAATTGAAGTCTACCTCGCCCGATTCGAGCGAGTCGCGAGGGAAAACGGTCTTGACTCCCAGCACTGGTATCGCAAGCTCAGTCATGGCCTCAAGGGAAAGGCCTATGAGATTCTGGCCAAGACCCCGACTTCCGAGGAGGGAGACTATCCCGCCCTCAAGAGAGCCCTACTACATGGTTTTGAGCTCTCAGGTGAGCACTATCGCAAGAGTTTCCGGAACTCCCGGAGAGAGAGAGGGGAGAAGTTCACGCAGTTTGCCGACCGTCTAGCTACGCTACGGGATAAATGGATTGAGCAAACTGACGAACCCAGGACCTACGACGGATTACTAGAGTTGATGCTCGCCGAGCAACTTCGAGGCACCATGCCGGCGGAACTCCGGACGTTCGCCGCCGAACAAGGCGCCGCTCGCCTTGAAGACTTGATCATCGTCGCGGATCGATACCTCACCGCCCATCCCGACGACAGACAGCCCCGCCGTGATCCCCCAGCACCCTCGTCGCCAGATACCCGCCACCAGCCTCGCCGGCCAGTCCCGCCAGCGAACCACCGTCCACCGCCGCCCAAAGGACGCCCAACCCTCACAGCAGAGCCAGGGAAGCGGAGCACAGAGCTCTTCTGCGGCTACTGCCAACGCAGAGGACACACCCGGGAGAAATGTTTTCGACGCATCAGCGACCAGCGTCGCAAACAAGGTACCGTACTAGCCCTACGCCAAGTTACCCCCGACGGGACCCCTGTCACCCCCGCCGCTACTCCCGCCGATCGACCGGCCGTCACCGAGCAAGTGACAGTCAACGATCGTCCAGCCCACTGTCTCTACGACACTGGACTTACCTTCGACGCCGTCGTCCGCCGCTCGCTCATCAAGGAACAAGACCTGACCGGCGAGACTATCACCCTGAAGTTGGCCGACGCGTCCCAACCCAGCACCACGCTCCCTATAGCCCGGATCCAAGTCACCAGCCGATACGTAACGGGGACCATTCAAGCTGCAGTAATGGACCAACCCCTGTACGACTTAATTTTAGGATGCCGATACGTTTTCTTGGGGATGCCGCCCCAGCCTGTGGAATCGATGGCCGCCGTCCAGACGCGCGCACAGGCGAAATCAGCCGCGACTCCACCCCCGATTCCCAACCAGATGCCGGAACAGATCCGGAAAGCCCAAGAAAGCGACGTCACCCTCCGCAAGTGCTACGGAAAACTTCCCGCCGCACGCACTCCGCCCAAGTCCGGGGACTTTTTCGTCGAAGACGGACTCCTCTTCCGCCAGAAGGACGACCATACCCAACTAGTCGTGCCTGCGACACTTCGCCCCCAGATCCTGGAACTTGGCCATAGCATGCCCCTAAGCGGACATATGGGCATAGGAGCGACCACTCTACGAATCAGCGCTCAATATCACTGGCCCGGGATGACCGATGACGTGAAGCGCTACGTCAAGTCCTGTAGCCAGTGCCAACGATACTCGCCCCGCCATCACACCGTCCCGGTCACTATTAGCCCCACCGTCGTTGTCGGAACACCCTTCCAGCGAGTGGCTGTTGACATTGTAGGACCCCTCCCGCGGACCAAGAAGCGGAACCAGTACCTACTAACCCTCGTCGACGCCTGCTCGATGTGGTGTGAGGCAGTTCCTCTACCGAAGATCGACGCCGCCCGAGTCGCCGACGCGCTCGTCACCATATTCACTCGAGTCGGATTCCCGGACAACATCCTGACCGACAACGGGTCCCAGTTTACCGGAAAACTTATGCAGGAGGTTTTTCAACTGCTCCGCATCCACCATATCCGGACTCCACCCTACCACCCCGCTAGCAACGGACAGGTCGAGCGCCTAAACGGGACACTCATCTCGATTATCCGCAAGATCGCCGACGAACAGCCGGAAGCGTGGGACACATACGTCGCGTCAGCGCTCTTCGCGTATCGAGAGACCCCGCACACCTCCACCGGATACACGCCTTCCACGCTGCTTTTCGGAAGACCCCTTTCCGGACCACTAGCCGCCTTACGACGTAGCTGGACCGACGCCAAACTGGACGAGGCACCGGTCGACGCCACAAAATACGTCACGAAGCTACAAGAAACCCTCAAGGCAACCTGGAAAGCCGCCTCCGCCAACCTGAAGAAGGCGAGAGAGCGACAAGCCCGCTACCACAACCGCCGCGCCCGGGACCGAGAGCTACAGGTAGGAGACCAAGTCCTACTGCTTCTCCCCAGCGGCACAAACAAGCTAGACATAGCTTGGCAGGGACCCTACCCGGTGCTCGAGAAGCTCTCGCGCACCACCTATCGCATCGAGGTAGGCGGAAAACCCAGGACCCACCACATCAATCTGCTCAAGCGGTACCTGGAGCAACCTGCACCCGCCCCAGACTCCCACTCACTACTCACGGTCGCGCTGGCCGTCGAAGTGGATGGCACAGAGACCGGCGTCGCCGAATTTCCGCTCAAAGGGAAGGAATCCTTCCGGGACGTCTCTCTGGACCCCTCACTCCCCGCCGGCCAGCAACGCCAACTACGCGCCATCGTCGCGGAGTACAGGGAAGTCCTCACCGACATTCCCGGGAGGACGGACCTGGAGGAAGTTCGACTGACCCTGACGGACCCCACTCCCGTCCGCCAGAAACCGTACCCCGTCCCGCTAACCCAGCAGCAGGTAGTAAGGACGGAAGAAGAGGCTCCGCCAACCGCCGGAGTCATCGCTCCACCCCGTTCTCCCTACGTCCCCGCAACGGACGCCGCCACGCAAGCCCCGCGGAAAAGTACCGCCCCGCGCCGGACTTCGTCAGCCGCCACCCCGCCACCGACTCCATCGAGTCGCCCCGGAGGGCCGACGCCCCAGCCTTCATTCCCGCCGCCGCCCACTAACCGTAGCCGAAACCCGGCAGCTCCGCGGACCCCAGCCTTGGGCATCCGCCACCGTACCCGGAACCCTGCATCGCCCGCATCACCCGGATCATCACAACCCCTCGTCGCACCCGGCAGCCGCCCTCAGAGCTGGTTGGCCGCGCCTTCGGCGAGTCCTACGTCCTCGCCTTTTTCCTTGGGGGGGCCTCTGTGACAAGGCGGGCAACAGCACCTCTGAGGCTTGGCTGCTACCCCCCGTCACCCCCCGCGCAGCCAGCGACGATCGCCTCAACCTGCATTCATTCCTCTTGACCAGCCACCACTTCCAAGCAGGCTCGCACAGTCTCTTAAGCCCCGCCCCCGAGGGTACCCTGCTTAAAGTCTGTTACTGACCAAGGCTTAGCGTCAGATGCTAACTTCCCTACCTCGGAGCCACAACCTGCGAATCCACGCCGCCATCACCGAGCGACCCCTGAGTTTCGTCAGTATCCTTGTGCTTCCACCCGTCTAAAACCAAGGTAAGAGAGGGAATTTACTCCTTGTCATATAGCAAACCCCATCACCTATCGTTCGCCATCATGTTCATGCGTCCTGTCAGTATGTATGTTCATGTTTATAATTTTGCCTTGATGTATTGCTATGACTTGTATTTTCTCTCTTGCACATACTTTCTACCTTGTATATATCTCATGTCATGTTTGAATTTATGCTTGTATACTCCGTTACCCCATGTATGATATTCTATGCCATGTTGTCCCTACATATAGATTAAAGTCCACAGTACAGCCCAGGCCTCACCCCCCTTTGTCCTGTACCCCTATTATTGCCTTCCACCCTGCTTCCCAAATGTATAAAGATTTGCCCTATTGACTATCCCCATTCTATGCGCCGAATGTATCTTATACTAAGTGGCTGCCAATAAACCCCACCTTGGCCCAGTGAATCTAGTAGCATTGTTTGACTGTTGGAATGTGCACTGAGTCAACTCTTGACCGGTCACACCAATTTGAATTCTGATAAGGGTGACTATAACCACAGGCCCAGAATTCGCATTATCCCTATCCCCAGCTGATACAGCGTCTGTACACGTTGCAGACGGGTCCCTGTGCCGGACGCATCGCCCCGGACTGGTATCTACTCCCAATCTCTGACCCGCTGCAGGCCCCCGACAACCCGGGAGGTCAATGAGACGCGTGATTTGGGACATCGCCATTTCTGAACTGACTAGCAACGTAAGTCAAGTTCAACGCCTGTGCCACAACAAAGACAGCACTACTTTCACTCGTGGTCAGTGAGTCATCTTCGCGTGACTGCTGAACAGCATCTTGCACCACCACTGGCAAGTCATCCAGAGGATCCTGGACCAATCGCCGCTGCAGTCCCCAGCTAAGTGCCTAAGCCTGAGAGACCTCCCACCCGCCAGATTATCACAGAAACTCTGGCCCCCATACAGATACTCTCTCACCCCGTGATGTGATCAGTCTGCAATCGCTCTAGTACCCATAAGATTGACTTTCCCCAATATCACCGGACTACTCAGTAATAGAGACGCCACGCCGATGAATCACCCCAGAACAATTTGACTAAGACTCTCCCTTTTCAAATTATTAAAAGTAGATAGTTACAGAAATCGCAATTTCCTTGACTGGCCTTTGACTGTGAATTTCTTAACTAGTACATCAACTTTTCCTTCTCGTCTTCACTCTGTTTATCACTTATTAGTTTGGCCTTGCTTTAATCTCTGGAATGTCATCGCACGTTAATCTATCAAAGGAGATAACACAGCGCTAGAGATTAAGAGCTTACCCCCTTCCCCCAAATCCCTTTCTTCGTGACATACATCCACTTATGCAATAATGCTATGCTTTATTTTTATTGCCCCGCGACAATGGTTATGGTTCAACCTTCTTAGATTTACTTTTGTTTGTTTGTCCATGTGTGAGAAATAGTATATGGTCTAACATCACATGTATGTGGAAAGACGTTACAATACATTATTGAATCGTGAGAAAGAGTGTATGGTCTGACATCACATGTATGTGGAAAGACGTTACAATACATTATTGAATAGTGAGAGTGTATGGTCTGACATCACATGTATGTGGAAAGACGTTACAATACATTATTGAATCGTGAGAAAGAGTGTATGGTCTGACATCACATGTATGTGGAAAGACGTTACAATACATTATTGAATCGTGAGAAAGTGTGTATGGTCTAACATCACATGTATGAGGAAAGACGTTACAATACATTATTGAATCATGAGTCTAACATCACATGTATGTGGAAAGACGTTACAATACATTATTGAATCGTGAGAAAGACTGTATGGTCTAACATCACATGTATGTGGAAAGACGTTACAATACATTATTGAATCGTGAGAGTGTATGGTCTAACATCACATGTATGTGGAAAGACGTTACAATACATTATTGAATTGACTCGTGGTTTGTCTGTAATCCACCAGATCTGGCAATGGACGGACGGGAGGTCGGCATTCTTCGTCAACACCACTTCTAACGTGACAGCCCCTCGATGTGTATACTACGACCTTATGACTTATACAGTGAAAGAACTAGACTGCCATGCGGAATTTTCCTTTATCTATCTTTTGTGCGAATTCGACAAAAACACAACCCTGACCGAGATTTCCCCAGGAAAAGGGAGTAACGCTACAGACACTGCAAGCAGCATCAAGTTCCCAAAACTCATTTCATCATTGGATTCCAGAAATCACTCTATGGTGCCATGTCCCCAAGGTCACCTGACGAAAGGTTTCCTGTCATGTGATGCGCGGAGTGGATGCGTGAAGGAAGAAAGCAAGAATCGGTGCGAGACTGGCGGCGTGACGGTGCCCATGTTCCACTGCGTCGTTGGCCACGTGACCTTGCCTTACAGCCTGGTGTGTGACCACATCGAGCATTGCCTGGACAGCACGGATGAAGACTTTTGTCACTTTGAAACCTGTCCTGTAAAGGATTACCAGTGCCGTAGCGGACAATGTGTCAGTACATACCGCGACTGTGACCAGAACCTGGACTGTTATGACGGATCTGATGAAACGTGCAGAAAGCGATTTAATCTACAGTTATTACCAGAAGTGCGTTTGCCTGTGGTGCTAGAGATGGACGGCAAGGGTAGTTACTCGTTTCTTCCAACAACCAGTTGTCCTGACACGCACTTCTTGTGCCCTGAAGGCCTTTGTCTCCCTGTCTACCTTCGCTGTAACAACATTCCTGACTGCCTGGAGGAGGAGGATGAGAAAGACTGTGAGAACTTCCTATGTCCGGGGTTTTACCGTTGTTGGGGGTCCTACATGTGCTTACATCCTGACCACGTGTGTGACGGTGACCCGCACTGTCCCAAGTGGGACGATGAACTGCTATGTGAGATGGACTGTCCCACTGCCTGCCGCTGTCAGGGTCTGGCTTTTGTCTGCAATACAAACTTCAATGCCAATGCATTCCCACATATTCGGTATATTGACGCCAGTGGCTCTAACATGGAACTGAAGAGCTTCTTCGGCAACCGCCTGCTCGTTCGTCTTCACCTGTCCCGATCCAACATCAGCACAGTGACCACCATGACCCTACTCAATCTCCAGTACCTCGACCTGAGTAACAACCAGATAATCAACATTGACATGGACGTTATGAACTTTCCCAATCTCCTGTACCTGGACCTGAATCACAACCAGATAGCCAGCATTGACATGGGTGTCTTCAGCTCACTCAAAAAACTAACCGTTCTCGATCTTTCCTACAACCCGCTGTCAGATATCATCAACACTGACGCGACAGCATCCCACCCTTTGATTTTACGAAACATCGATCTCTCGTTCACGGAGCTCGCAGTCTATAACGGCAGCATTTTTTCCAACTGTAAGCATATGGAAACGATTAATGTGTCCTGGAGCAAGTTAACAACAATCTTAGAGGAAGGATTCAAATCCACGCCGTTGCTGCAGACTGTGGACGCCAGAGGAAGTCATCTGACTACTTTCAAAAGGGACGTTTTGACCAACCTAACATCCCTGAAGGCTGTGCACGTGGACAACTACAAGCTATGCTGTCCTGTCATGCTGCCTCCTGACTTTAACTTGAATAACTGTCATTCTAAACAAGAATTGCTGGCCTCGTGCGACGATCTGCTGAAATCCAACACCTACCGCATCTTTATCTGGGTCTTTGCAGCCATGGCCATCGTAGGCAACATGGGCAGCTTTGTGGCCAGGATCTACTTGGACGGGTCAACACTCGGCAGTTTTGGTGTCTTCGTCACCAATTTGTGCGTGGCTGATTTTCTCATGGGTGTCTACCTGGTCATGATCGGGTCTGCAGACGTTGTCTATCAGGGCCGGTATGTGTTCCACGATGTAGAATGGAAGCAGAGCTTTGCTTGCACTATTGCAGGATGCCTGTCTTTCCTGTCCAGCGAGGTCAGCGCCTTTATCGTCTGTTTCGTCACGCTGGACCGTTTCCTGGTGCTACGCTTCCCTTTCAGACAGGCTCCCTTCAGCCGTAGATCTGCTCTTTTCACTTGTGACTTCATCTGGGCTTTGGGGTTTGTGCTGATCATCGTTCCTTTGCTGCCTCCCACGTCCCACTGGCAGTTCTACAGTCAGAATGGCATCTGCATCCCGCTCCCTTTCAGCAGCAGTGACGACTTTCCTGGCTACAGGTATTCTTTCACCTTGATGATCGTGCTCAACTTCACCGTCTTTATTCTGATCGCCATCGGTCAGGGGGTCATCTACTGGTCAGTCAGGGTTAACTCAGTGGCCAGCAAGGACAGGGCTAACTCGGTGGCCAGCATGGACAGGGCAAACCGGGACGTGACCATCGCTCGCCGCTTGACCTTGATCGTGCTTTCAGACTTTGCTTGCTGGTTCCCCATCGGCCTGTTGGGCGTCGCGGAATCAACCGGCATTCACATTCCTGATGAAGTCAACGTGGCTATGGCCATCTTCGTTGTGCCCATCAACTCTGCTCTCAACCCGTTCCTCTACACCTTCAACGTGCTGATGGAAAAACGAAAGAAAGCGAGGGAGGACTACCTGTTGCAGAAGTTGAAGGCACGCCAGGCAGCCCTCGGAGTGACCAGGTCTGCAAAACCCGATCAGAATTTGTCTGCCCTCCAGACATGCTAAAGAATGTGACTGTTACCCTTGACGAGATTGTTAGCCAGGTAACAGTTGACTAAAGCCACATCATGTATCGACCAGACAGGAGCAGGGCTTTGGGAATGGTAAATTGCTTTGGGAGTAATATTTTTGTATATAAGATTTTGATGTTTGTGATGATGTTTGAGATGTCATTTCATACTGGAAATTTACTATAGATGTAGTCTACTGTGTACTTGTTTTATCTATGTATGTATTGTTTTAATGTTTCATACCGATCAGCAATTGTATGTCATAATTTCTCTGTTGAGATAATAAAGTATTCTTGAACTTGAACTTGAACTTGAACTTGTATTATTATTATGAACATTTTGAAACGCCCAATCTTGACAGCTCTAAGCGTGTACTATAAATCTACAATATATAGATAGATAGATAGATAGATAGATATATAGATAGATATTCAGTGTTTATAGGGTCCAGCGGTATAAATATACAATGACACACACAAAGTCAACACATTGTAACAATGACAATGATATAGATTTAAGCCGATAAAACAAAGTAACCACCGTGCAAGGAATGACAGTAGACAGAAAATTACTGACTAATTGCAATTAGGATGAAAAAACAACAAACACAACAACATTTGCGAGGGCAAGAAATCCTAAACAATGAACAAATAGGTAACAGTAAAGCAATGAGACATGGTGATGGGTGATGTAATTGTCCAAATACTCTCTCTCTCTCTCTTTCCTCACACTCTTTTCTTTCTTTTTTCTTTCTTATAAAAAGAAAGAAGGAAAGAGATTACTCTTATATAGAGCACTTACAAGCTCAGAGAGCTTCTCAAAGCGCTGGCCACTACTATCCAGCAATCACAAAATAGTTTGCTGAAGTCAGGATTCGAACCCACGTCGACCTAGACGCACGTACACAAGTCGTGCGCTCTGATCACTGAGCTATTCCTGCCGCATACATACATCCACACAGCAAGGGAACAAACGTGTTTATTGTTTTAGGTCCAGCGGACTCTTCCGAGCCAAATCGGGACCAGAGAAGTGAAAGAGGACTCACCCTGATCCGCACAAAAGATCCGCCGAAACAACCCCAGCGGCAACACCGAAGGCAATCCACCAGGCGGCCACTCCACAACAAAAACATCCCACGCATACCCTAACCTATGGAACCCCCGTTTACAAAAACAAAACAGAACACAAACATCATTATACAATATCAACAAAACACACACATATAAAATGCCCACATTGCCAAACAACATCACAGGAAGCCCCAGTGACCATCCGGCAGAAAGCATCCAATATTCCCAAGCTGATCCAACAAACCTCATAAACAAATAAGGAGTTTTGTCCCGGAAGAGTTTTCAAGAAAAAAGGTAGGTTACTGGTCTAGCGAAGAAGAAGATAGTTTAGTAGATTGATAGAACAGAGTAGCAATGAGAAAGAACAAAGGAGAAAGACAGCGACAGTGGGAATTTAAAGCACTAAATGTCCACAAAGTGGGGAAAGTCTGCAAAGACTGAGAGTGTCTGATGGAGTGAGCGAGATGATTCAAGGTAGCGGGGACGTGATGAGAGAATGCACGTTGACCGTTTGTTTTTGGTGCGTGTGCGAGGAATTCTGAAGATTGGATAATCATAGTAGGATCGAAGCTAGTGAGAGGGTGAATAGAGTTTGGTAGGTAGATAGATGGATAATCAATGCTTAGAGGATCCAGTTAACTACAAAGAGCCGAATCAAGACGACAGAAAGTTTTTTTTAACAGCCAGATTAGACTGTTAAAGATGATAAAAGATAAATGTAAAAACTAGCCACACTGTTGGAATTTAAACCTCGTAATATACAACAATGACATGACCTAGATGCGGTAACACAAGCCATCATCAACATCAAATGTAAACAGGTATTGGCCATTGCAGACTTTAAACAAATCTCATTAAAAGGTACTGAACCAAAGCAGCTTTCTCTTCGATCAAACAAATCAGCACATTCAGACATAAAATGGCGAACGGAAAACGATTTATCACATGCAAAGCACCACGGTGGTTCTTCGCCTTCAGAAAGATGACTGTGAGTCACAAATGTATGCCCGCTATGCAAGCGGGCCAAAAGGTTTCCTCCTTTCGACTTGAAGCAAAGTTGGGCAAAGAATCCGACACATCTGGTAAAATGTGAAACAATTTGTTATCAGTTTGATTAGAGCACCCTCTTTGCCAAAGCCGTTTGCATTAAGAGCCAATCAAACAATGCAGATCAGAATAAGGGACAAACTGAAAACTCTCAGAAGGAAAATCATGACTAAGTGCTTCATTTGCATCTTTATCGGCTGTAATGTTGCCACGTATACCCATGCCACTAGGCACCCACAAAAACGCTATATGCTTTCATTCAGACACAAGGTATGTGTGAAGGTCGTGAAGGTCTGCCAAACAAGAATGTGATATTTTCCTCATATAAAGAGCCTAAGTGCTAGGAGTGAATCCAACATGAATAAAATCGAAGATCGTTTGGACTGTTAACCCTGCTTCAGATCTAACTGAATTGTCTTGAGCTCAGCTGTATATATATATATATATATATATATATATATATATATATATATATATATATATATATATATATATATATATATATATATATATATATATATATATATATATATATATATATATATATATATATATAACAAAAATCAGGTGTACGCTGTTGAAAAGGTTAGTTTAAGTGTCTCCCAGAGAACGACGCAGCAGCAACCGTGCCTCCTTTCTTCGACCCCTCCGTAAAAAGGTTTTTGTATCCTTTATACAATGAACATTGTTCTAGGTAAAGTAGCTTAAAACAGCCTCGGAAGTGTTGCTCTTTCTTAAAGAGGTGAGGTTGAAGTTGATTATAGGGTTAATCAGTTTCCAAGGTGGGAGCACAGTTAACAGTTGGTCGTCATTAACGGAGTCAAGATCTTTGTCTGCAGTATCAAAATGAAACCAAAAGAAGGAATTTCTGTCGGTTTTGGGGGGGGGGGGCATTTAAATGTCAGTAATGAGTTTAAGACACAATCGTATGCGAGATTTTCAGAGTTTAAAGTTTTAGAAAATAGTTCATGGTGAGCTGAAGCCTACGGATCACCAAGGGAGGTTCGCCAGCCTCAGCACATAGACTTTCCATCGGGGAAGTGTGAAACTCCCCCAGGCAGATCCGAAGACCTTGATGATGGGTTGGATCTAAGGCTTTCAAATTGGATTTCTTAGCGGAGCCATATACTACCGAAATCCAATTTCAAAATATTAAGAACTTTCTGTCAGCTTTTCCTGAGGACTTTAGTATGCGGCAGAAAAGTCATTTTCCTGTTAAAAATAATACCCAGACATTTAACTTGTTTATTAATTTAATTTTATGGGGAACATGGAGAAAAGGGTTCAAAACCTGGTTCTGTTTTCGCTGAAAATGACTGCATTCCGTTTAGAAAGCACAAATTTGAAGCCGTTTTCTTCTACCCACCCCTGTATATTTATCTATGCAAAGCTGAAGTTGACGCTCCACCCCTGCCAAAGTTTTACCCTTTGCCGAAATAGAGAAATCATCGTCAAACAAGAATTTATTGATTCCAGATTTAACATTTTTAATTATGCTGCTGGTCTTGCTGTTAAAGAAAAGCGGAGATTTCTCTTATATAGCGCACTTACAAGCTCAGAGAGCTTCTCACGGCAGAAGCTTTCTTCAATATAACTTTCATTCCAGTCAACAGCAGTAAGCTATTTTTAGCCAAGCCTGGCGCCGAGCATGCATGCAGGTCGCGCCGTTCTAGATCCAGAAGCCACGTGCCATGCTCTAAGCTAAGCACTGCAGTACAAATGAGGAGTACGCACAAAAGAGCCCTCAGCAAGGCAGTCAGAATTCAGAGAGACCCTACCCACCCACTTTCCTGTCTGTTTGAACTTCTTCCATCTAATCGCAGATTCCGCTGTGCACTAATGCGTACACAGCGCTACAAAAACACCTTCATCCCTACTGCCATATCGATGCTAAATGAGGCCAATGCCAGACCCTCAAACACAAGACTGTCTTGATGTAGGAGTCTCCCAACTATCTCGCTGAGTGTATGTGCATGTTTTTATGAAGACATGCGCGTGTGCATGTGTGTGTTTGTGAGTGTGTGTATAATATGTGTGTGTTTACTATGAATGTCTGTAAACCAACTTTTAAAATACCATTTACGTGCTTTACCTGTATTTTTTGACAACTGTTATAATCAGTCAACAGAATTATTGCTTATGTTGATCATAGTTTCATACAGTTATATATTGTTGACCTACTAAGACTCATATTAAACTGAGATTATTTATCTAACACTGTTGCAACAAAATACTTTTTTATAAGTCCAGAGTGGTAAACTATCATATACACTATGTTTGTATGTATTTTTATTATATTTTAACTGTCTAAAAAGGGCATTGACATACGTGTGATAGAACCAGAGTGCGTGGATAGGTGTTTGAAGGAAAAGATGAAGTGTAAGAGTACGCAAGTGATTAGATTTATAGAATGTATATACATTTTGTATTGATTTTGTAGCTTTGTTAAATGTTATAACATGGCTGTTTTTAATTATATGTTTTATATGCCTGACATACATTGCTGTGAAGTTCCTTATGGGATAATAAAGATTTGTTGTATTGTATTGTATTGTATTGGAACATATGGCTCATCATCCTCTATATTTTGTGCCCTAAAGTGATCGTTTTATGTGGAATAGCCTTTGTATTGTGGTAATAATTTGCATTTAGTTACTTTTATATCTGTGTTTTGTGTTAGCATAAACTAGAACCACGAAGTCGATTTGGTTTGTGTTATATTTAAGTCGATTTTACCGCACATTACATTACATTACATTACATTACATGGTTATTGCTTTAGGTCCACATAGCTGTCCGGCCCTGCACTATAAGCTGACATGAAGTGGACCAGTTTTACGTTTTCGAGTGTGTATACGCGTACGTTGTAATTACACATTTAAATCCATCTTACAATGTTCACCATTTGAAGTCACTTAGTACAAAGTTTGAACTTTCTGGTGATGTGGTCGACATTATAAAAGCTCTTATTGTGTTTGGTTGCTGGCCTCTGTAATTGCAGCGAATTAACGAAAGTCTTGTGCGTGCTAATGGTGGCAAGCAACAGGCACATAATTGTTGCAAGTTGCCGCCCGGCCGGCCTCCTAGGCCCTATATAGTACAGATTTTCACTGTGTGATGTTAACGCGTACCGCAATTCGTTACCATGCGTTATGCTTTGATTGTCTTTATTGTGTTTTGTGTTTTCTTTATTTCTATTCTTTACTTGTTATGTCTCATTTGATTTTAACTTTGTTTTTTTAAGTCCTTTAAAACTTAACTTTATTTACCCTTTGATTGTGTGTTTACATTCAGTTTATGTGTATGTGTGTACAGTGTGTGTATCGTTTGTGTTGTGTGTGTGCTTAATGTATTACAGTTATTGTGGGTTTTCCTAATAATTTGCATACATCGTTGTGGCGTTTTCTTGGTGAGGCATTTGTTAATTGTTTTTGTTCAGTCTACCCAGCCCTGTACCTACCAGTACAGTAGTGAAGCTTTGTCAGTGTGCCCCTTTAGTGTGGAAGTGACATTTATAATGGTCATTGTTCAATGTACTGTACCAGCATAACTGAATCGGTTGGTCAGTGGGCCATGTTGAGTGACAGTGACATGTATAGTGGCTATTGTTCAATGTACCCTTACATCATGACTGAATCGTTTGTTCAGCGTGCCGTGTTGTGTGACTTTGACAGTTATAGTGATTTATTCAGGATATCCCTATCAGCATAATGACATAATGTCAGTGGGGCCATGGGATTACCTGTTATAGGTGAGTGCAATACATTTTGTTTCCCATTGTTTCTTTTTTTTCTGTGACGTTTCCTACACGCATTAGGTTATATCGAAAAAAACACAAACATTCTACATGCACTGCACAGGCATGCCTAAGATATATTATTAAATGTTACATATCTCTTCCCCCCCTTTCTCTCTCTCTCTCTCTCTCCATAAAGTGAATAAATGTCTCCATTGAAAAAAGAACACAGGTCTTTTTTGTGTGCATGTGTTTGTGTGTTGTTTTGTTCTGTTTTGCAAATTATTGTAGGGGAAAGTCGGGTAATATGAAACGAAGTGTAATATATGAAATAAGGCTTCCCTGGAAGGTCTCGTAAACACAATGTTTTTTTTTCTGGTAAGTTGTAGTATTTTTTTATGTTGTTTTGTTAAAAAAAGGTTTTATTTGCATTGCCTCATGTCTTGTAAATTGTGCTGTTTTGGATGAGGTTTTAAATGTATTCTCATTTGTTTGGGCTCTCCGTGTATGATAAATAGTGGATGTTTTTAAAATACATTCAGTTCCAGCAGGAATTTTTGTTAGGCATAAAATACTTATGTAGCGAGCAAAAGTAGTTTCTAATAGCGTGAGGGACAACTGTCATGTATTTCTAAAATGTACAACCAGCACAGCAGCTCAATGCCTATGTGAGCAGCACTCTTAGGTTCTCCCACATTTATAGCTTGCTTACACCCTTCCTTTCAGTGAAAGGAAAGGAAAGAAGAGCACTGGCAAAGCTATTTATAGCTAGCCTGGCTGAACTAGCTTCAAAACCTAAAAGCTTTGGTTGAGTTGGTGTGCCAAGTCGTAAGAGAGGGCGCTGGCACGGCTGTTCGTTAAGGTCTGGCTATACTGCTAGCGTGAGCTATACTATAGCTTGGGTAAAATAATTATAAGCTCCCAGCCAACTATTAAAGGCATGTGCCAGTTGGATAGTCTACACAACAGATGGCTGGCGTTTCTGATCTGGTTATAAGCAGTTCAGCCAGCATTAAGGGACCATAAGAGACTTAACAACTTTGCCACCGTCTGACAATACCGGTTAGGGACGGCCGTGGTGGTTATCGAAGCAAGCTGTATGGCCAATCTATCTTCCACCCCCGGGAAAAATAATAAGACCAAAATTTGAAAACTCTAGACCAAATGACACGCAACAAATAGATTTGTTATATCTCCCCCACGACAAAATACATAGAAAGAAATACAGGTATGCGGAATGCCCTTAACTGTTATTGATATAGCTACCAGGTTTAAAGATGCTCATGCTCTTAGGACTAAAAATTCTGCTGAGGTCTCTTAAGCCTTAAATTCGATTTATTCAAGAGGGCCTCTTAAATTCCCTAGACTTAGTCAATGTGATGAGGGGTCTGAATTCAAAGGAGCCGTTAACCAGCTTTTGTTAAAACATAATGTAACTGTTTTGAAGAGGAGTTGTTGGATTACACAGATCACAGGGTATTGTAGAAACTGGCAACTGGCAGAAAGGTTATTCACTTATCAGTATTCAAAGGAGTTGTTTACTGAAACCACTAATACAGAATGGGTTATTAGGCTACCTTGAGTTTTAGGGGGAATAAATTCAGAAGTAAGCAGAGTTACGGGATTAAAACCAGTTGAGGCTATTAAAAAGAAACAGACTGTTGTTATTGTTTCAAAGCCTGGTCAGCCCGACCTGACTTTGATGAACAAAACAGATACCTTTATCAGCCTGGAGAAGTTGCTAATGATACTAGAAGAAGAGCTACAGACCCAGTGTGGTTGTCTACTGATCCGCCTGTATATTATTTAAGGCCAAGAAGCGATCATAGAACGCCACAAAGAAATTGCGTAAAAGAAGAACTTCAGAGTGTTCCACCCGACACAGAACCATTAAGGTTTTCTAATTAAGAAAAGAAAAATGTCTAAAAATGATGGACACAGTAAGGAGCTTGCCAAGTATATTAGAAGACCTTTCGCCAATGTATTCAAAATTTGATGATGAATATTGGACCACTTTTCACAGGCTTACCTACAAAATACATCATTATTATGTATTGTTACTATTATGTATGTATGTATATTAATAGCTTCAGTTTTACAGTTAGGTCTGCTGTTATTAGTTTTTTTTCAGTTAATTCGTCATTGACATTTTTAATTAAGAGTTTTAATGTTATTGCATTTTGTACATCTTAAACTTCTTGAAATTTAGGCTCAGCTGTCACAAACTCCCAATTCAATCACTTAGATATTTGAATATTCAGAGAGAAGATAGACTGTGTACTCTGTGTGATCTGGATGAACTTGGTGATGAATTTCATTATCTGTTCAGATGTACAAATTCTGTGTTGATTGTTAACAGACATTTATTTAGTACCTCAATACTTCAGGAATCACCTGAATGCCTATAAGTTAAATCAGTTATTGAACTCTAAATCTAAATGCAGGTTGTCTGATTTGAGCCATTTTATAGGGATTATTTTTTCATTTTTCCAATAGTAACGCATTCCCTTTTAATTTTATGTCAACCTTCTATTTTCTTGTTTGGATGAATATTGAATCAAAGAGCAGGTTGCTAACTTTAAGCCGCGTTATTGGAGTTTGAGTTATGTCACTATTTATATATTGTGCATTCCCTTTTGTCTTCATTTGTGAACCATGCGATGCTGTACATTTTTCTTTCCATGTTGAACCAATGTAAAACTTAAAACGGGTGTTTGATATTTGAGAGGTTTGTCTTGTGATGCCTATGGAGCAGCATTTTTTGTGCCGTTCATTGTTTTTTAATGTCTGTAATTCCCCATCCCCCCTTTTCCCATATTTTTGGCTAAAATCCCCCCCCCCTCACTGGGCTATGAGCCTCGTTTCATGCTTGAATTATATGTTGTTTTGCTAATAAAGGGACAAAGTTCCAAAAGTTGAAAAAAGTTGAATACAGTCCACAGAAATCATGAATACAAAAGTCTAAGATGCGTTTAAACAAGTTATAATAATAAATGAGATAATACAATAATCTACAACACTGGCATCTTTACAAGTGAAGTGTTTACTATTGTCAGGTAGGCCTATTCGGCCATTAACTACTCGTATACAGGCATTCATTATTTTGCAAAATTTAATTAAATTATGACCCATAACGTTTTCAAATTTATCATCAAAGAGACGTTCTGGCAAGACAATATTACTGACAAAAAAATGAGCTCATTCATCTGGCTAAAACTCGTCAACATCAAAATTATCATTGTCATGATCATTACCATCAACATCGCCATCATCATTACCATGATCATCTACAGTATTTGTATCAGCTTTAACACTCATGCAACTCACATCGAAATCAAATAAACAACCTGTCCTTACAATAAAATCTCCAAGTAAACAAAATATGTCTACATTTAAGCAAGCGATTGAGTTTTCTAGATTTATAAAAGCACAGCGATCAAAGTAACCAGATTTCTCAGGAGGAAAATAGACATCACCAAATAATAGGTCTGATCCTATCAAAACCCTTATTTCACTGGAAAAATAAAACAACGTGACTCAATTCATAATCAAAAAATTTATAAACGGTAATACCGACGTATCCACTGTTTTCTGTATATTGATAGATTCAATCACGCTAACATACTGAAAAATGTTGTCTTTTACACACAAAACTAGACCCCCAGACTTCCCCAGATATGATAAGAAAGGATATGATGTTATCTTTACAACTGACACTGATAGTGCTACCGTAATGATATCTTCACTATGACATTGATAGTGCTACCGTGCTGTTATCTTACAATAGTACAGTTCTACACTGATAGGGTTAGGATTATGATAAGTTGTTGTTTTTTATATAAAAGAATAATTATACAAAGTACTGTAACGGAGTTGGGTGGGTATTGGTTGGTTCTTTGGAAGGTGATAACCTGTCATCTCAATCCTAACGGACTAAGAGGTGGTCTTTCCATTTAGATGAATGGTAATGAACTGGCACCGTAAGTGTTTGGAAGATGGATAAGGTTGATGGTACCCTGTCTGGGGGACAAGGAGGTGGCGGTCCACTGTTGTTTGGGTAACAGTGGGTCGAGTACTTCCGCTGGTAATGGTGGTGTGGTGGTAGTCGCTCCCAAACTCAAGGTCAGACAAGAGCGTTCACCGTCCAATGTCGAATTCAAGAGGAGTACGGTCCCCATGTTTCCACAAAAAATTGTGGCATCCCCCCTGTCCCGTGCTGAGTCAAGAGGTAAGCTTGCAGCAGCATGGTGGTTGTTCTGAATACAACTGTTTTGTTATTCATGCCTTTGACTTTTCAAGTTTTGCGATAAGCTTCTTCATGAAGAAATCGTCAATCTCATGTCAAAATGGAACACTACACACACACATTACACACGCACACACAACACACACATCTTTGAAGAAACGACGTTGTGATGACTGTCATGAAACTCTACATACATTATTTTGACACACTTACCACGATTTTCACATTATTTTGACATTTTCCCATGTTTTGAAGCTATCCCTAACCCTAACCCTAACTCAAACCCTAACCCTTAACGTAACCCTAAGCCTAACACAGCTCTAACCCTAAAGGAACACTGTTTTGACGTCAAAAGAACGGGGCCGTCCAAAGAACGTACGTAGAGTTTCAAGTGTATGTCAGAGTAACGTCGTTTCTACCTAGCCACACACACAAGCTTAAAATGTATCATCGCCGCCGAGTCATTCCAGTATACTTAGCATCCATTCGTGGTCTTTATTCGGCTCTTCGCTGCCCGCTGGACCTTATTAACAATGAGCATTCGTGCACGTACAACAATTAGCCTAGGATAATAACAAAGTGCTGATTTTTGCCCATAATCTCTGCATTCACAGACGGCACAAAATATTTAATCCATTGCATTGATCTTGGCCGAGAATTTGGTTCTGAACTGTCAGTGTTCACTGCCCGCTTCAAAAATCGCCATCACAAAAATGCGGCAGTATTTCTGTCTTTCGAGTACGCTCACTTAAACCCTTCAGAAATTAAACAAATTGTGTTACAGACAACATTGTACTGATTCAGTGACAGTAACATGCGTAGTTCTTATATTTGCATGGAAATTTAATCGAATTTCACTTGCATTGACAGACTTTTATTCACTTTTGCCCACGACGGCAACTGAATACATTATCGTCGTGAGGAAGCTCTCACTACACGTAACGAATTGGTAGAACGATGAAGTGACCATTTCTTACCGCACTGAACATGCGTTCGTAGTCCCCAATAGGTCTTTAGTGATGATGATGATGATGATGATGATGATGATGATGATGATGATGATGATGATGATGATGATGATGATGACGGCGATGATGAATGATAATTGTCACAGTCAACGTTTGGAAGTTGTGATGGTGCCTATGATTTTTGCTGTTTTCTCGTGTGCCTATAGCGGAAATGATTGGATTAAGTCATTGAGCAGTCTAGGCTTACGTCATGGTCACTGTGACGTAAGGGTCGATATTACGTTGTTCAGTCACAGTCTCTTTCTGGCCAAGCGGCCCATCGGTTTTCCTGGCATGGCATGGATGTTTTGTCCCACAGGTTTGGTCATTTCATCTTGGAAGGGGAGGACGATGATGGCCAAGTGACTGACTACTGGGGTTATACACTGGCCGATGGATTGGGTAAGTTCAAGATGTAGCAGAACAAGTGTAGACACTGTTGAGTTGGCAATGTTCCGATGTTGGGAGGTAGGTGGGTAGGTAGGTACTAGGTAGGTACTAGGTAGGTAGGTAGGTAGGTTGGTAGGTAGGTTGGTAGGTAGGTAGGTGTCTCCGTAACCTTTCCGTCGTTGGGAATTGAAGCATTTAAGACCTCCATTTTCACTAGGTCCGCTTCATGAAGGCGGTGCACGTCTCCTCTCCCTTGCTGCTTTACTGTACCAGGTTCTACATAGATCCAGGGACCCGTTCACAGCTAAATTCTATTCAACCTAGTTAGCCACAGCCTGACATTGTCAAAAAGGGAAATGAGCTATCTTTTGTTTCACTGATCCGGGGGTCAAGGAGGTAGTACGAGTGTCCGGTTTAGGGAGTAGTGATTTGTTGCAACCGAAAAATGTGGGGAGAGTTCGTTTGGATTAACAAAACCCTCGCCATCCCTGCCCATGTCGTGGCCATGTCCTGTCCAGGGACGGCAAGGGAGACCATATAGTTCCAGGGAACCCTCCAATGTGAATTCTAAATTTTCTCACTTATATATCCACTATTCCTAGGCCTAAGTACATTGCATGTATCGAACAATAACAAATTATAATTTCAGACAAAATCAAGAACATTTCTAAAAGGCCGAATAGATCCGGTATACTCTGAACAATTTTGTACTGACAAAATAACAAAATGGCAAAAAGTAGTACATTATTATTTTTGATTTTGTGGCGCACCTTTCAAACTAACTAGTGTAGATAACAATAGCAGTCCATTCCCATCAGCCACTGTGACGACACGAGTTTAAGCACATATCAGAGAGAGCTATATTTTGTGCGAAGTTGCACCTCTCTACTATGTAGTGTATATAGATAGCTCGGCAGTTTCTTTATTGCGTATGAAAGATGCAGTATCTCTAAGTCCACGTGCTTAACGTAAGAAATAGGGATATGCTGAATTAGAAAGGTGGGGTACTGAATTCGAGCTCGACCGGTTACCTGTGGCCTGGCGTGTGTTTAGTAGGGCAGAGTCGATGTGGCGCTTTTTGCGAGAGGTCAGCTTTAGCCAGAAAGTAACCTTGTGACTGTGTGTCAGACGAAATTGGGTTTATTTCTTGGAAGGAGTAGTGTTCTTTGTGTTTGAACCACCCAAGGTCTTAGGCCCTCATCGGGGTAAGAATGTCTAAAGACTGTAGTAGGAGGAACGTAATCGCCATTTATTGGAGATAAATGTAGGATTCTTTCCTAAGGTTGTGTAGTCCTCGATTGGGCACCTGCCAAGGCTCAATGTCTTTATCAGAATTGAGATGTCCTTGTGAATAGCTAGCAATTAGCCAAATAACGAATTAACTCTCAGACTAACCAGTGTGTACTGTACTGTGCTGTGTTGTACTGTGTTGGGGAGGTGTGTCACAGGCCGAGAACTTATAAGGTAAGCAAAACCCTGTAATTCATTTCCTCAGTGGCGAGTGCTTCGAGACTGCGTACGCGAATGAATGATGGTGAATGAGGGGGAAGGGGATGTATTTTGATGAATGGTAATTTATTGATTTTGTATGATTTTCATATCATTTTCTTATTATATACATAAACGGAAAATGTCGTTGCTGTTGTTGCTAAAGGTGACGATGAAGAATGCATGTTAGAGAGAGAGAGAGAGAGAGAGAGAGAGAGAGAGAGAGAGAGAGAGGATGTATGTAAAGGGAGAGAGATAATTGTACTGTGCTGGAGAGGGGTAAAGGAGTAATGGGTATGAAGGGAGCATGTTTATATTATAGTACGATAAGATAATATGGATGAAGGGAGATAACCATGATGTATTATAACAGTTGAGAGGGAGGATGAGGATGGAGATGAGGATGGAATAAATTGGGATTGTGTGAATGAAGTGTAGTCGTAATGATTATGTATACAAATATAAACGACTGTGCTTATGGAAGAGATATGAATTATTAGTATCAAGAGTTGCATTATATTATTGAGATGTATGTATAGCATCCTGTATTATTATCATTGTTATTATGTATAACCAGGTCAAGATGGCGGACGGCGGAAGGCGTATTATGTGAATGTAGTATTTGAGTTTTGTAGGCAAACTGTTAAGACTATATATTTGTCTACAGGTTTGGGCTTCTCTTCTGTTCTACTGTTATACTGTTCTACTGTTCTACTATTTTGATGTTTCGCTGATGTAGTTATTCTTCAACTACATCTGTACACCTCTACGCTTTTGCGCGCCTTTGCTGTACTGTTGGGCCGTGTGTGCATCCGATCTGGAACCCCTGCTTTTGCGCCGTGAAGTGTGGACGTTGACGGGACTTTTCGCCACCACCGCCGTCTTCCTTCGGGGTTGTGGGCGCCTCCATTGGAGCCTCTGTTTACCACAGGACTACACGCACCACACCCACGCACACACAGATTTGCACGACACGCACCTAAAAACATAACTTCATTTATTTAGTGTAAATCATTTCATCATTTGAGTGAATAACTGTTTTAGCTCCTACTGAGCTCTGAATAACTGACATTTTCTGAACAGTGCTTCTGACCTGCAAGCTAGCTTGGATAATAGTTCGAATATAATAAAATTTGCAGCCTTATTTCTTCAGCTGAAATTTATAGTATTTTGAATTGATTGTTTATTGCTATTTTGCTGTATATTGTTGTGGGAAATCTGGTTGATGTTTAGTTCTGTTTTCGGTTGAACAAGGGAGGTAATTGTTAGTAAATACTGGGGTGGGGGTCTTGATAGGGGTGGAGGGTGGTTTAGTACCCCATTGTCCTGTGTATGTGTGTTTGATTGTTGAATAAAAGAGTGTGTTTGTTATTCTGGCATTTTGTGTTAGTTTATTTTGTTTGAGTTCTATCCTCCCACTCGTTGCTTTGAGCTGACGTCGCGGAACCCGCTCGGGTGACGTGACAGCCACTTTTGTTGTAGCGTTAAAAGCGTTATTTACCAATCCTACAAAAGAACATTATTATATTATTCATAGGTATATTTATATATATTTCATTTAACGCAAAACTCGCCCGTTACAGTCCCGTTGGCAGTTACGATCCAGTAATTACAGTCAGTACTGCCGACTGAAACTACGATGTCAGCTAAACTGTCCGCAAATAGAGACACTTAATCACTCATGAAGTCAAGATTGCGGCAATGTTGGATGAGTATGCGGATTGACAGTTTGCTTTGTAATTAAAGGAAGGCATTGTGAAGAAGTCAGATATAATGCAGCACGCTTTATTAACAAGGCAAAACATGCCGTCATACGTAACCAACCCACGGGGTTACCATTGGAGCCGGACTTTGTACTGAAGACCGTCAGACCAGTGTATGTCTATGCAACATGGTGGTGTCTTTCGGCCTCGTGGTCTTATTCTTGTGCAACCGAACTTAATTCCGCACCCTTCGAGCTGCCTCTGCCACAGAAAAATACGTCTCTTAGTTATCCTCCGCACAATCTTTGTCACAGAAAAAATACGTCTCTTAGTTACCCTCTGCACAATCTTTGTCACAGAAAAATACGTCTCTTAGTTATCCTCTGCACAATCTTTGTCACAGAAAAATACGTCTCTTAGTTATCCTCTTCACAATCTTTGTCACAGAAAAAATACATCTCTTAGTTACCCTCTGCACAATTTTTGTCACAAAAAAAATAAATCTCTTAGTTATCCTCTGCACAATCTTTGTCACAGAAAAATACGTCTCTTAGTTACCCTCTGCACAATCTTTGTCACAGAAAAATACGTCTCTTGGTTACCCTCTGCACAATCTTTGTCATCTCTTAGTTACCCTCTGCACAATCTTTGTCACAGAAAAAATACATCTCTTAGTTACCCTCTGCACAATCTTTGTCACAGAAAAAATACAGAATAAATATATAAATATAATAAACTTCCAACCCTCCATACCAGCTCAATGCCTATGTGAGCAGCCCTCTTAGGTTCTCCCACATTTTGCTGGCTGCGCGCTATGTATAGCTGCTTGCCTACACCCTCCCTTTCAGTGAAAGGAAAGGAAAGAAGAGCACCGGCGAAGCTATTTATAGCTAGCCTGGGTGAACTACCTTCAAAACCTAAAAGCTTTGGTTGAGTCGGTGTGCCTCGCGGTTTATAACGTCACACCAGGCGGGCAATGACCACACTGATATAGACATTCACACACACACACCCTCACACACTCATTTATGTAGAAACGACGTTCTGATGACTGTTGTGAAAAAAAAAGAAGACATTATTTTGACACACTTTCCATTTCTTTGACATTATTTTGACATTTTCCATTTTTTGAAGCTATCCCTAACCCTAACCCTCACCCTAACCCTTAACCTAACCCCTAATACTAAAACAGCTTTATCTTTACGGAGCACTACTTTGACATCAAAATAGTACGGCCTTCCAAAAAAGTCAGAAGAAACCATGTGGAGTTTCATGTGTGTGTCATCAGAACGTCGTTTCTACATGCCCACTCAACCCCCCCCCCCTCCTCCCCTGCTGTCTAGCTTAACGTTGTATGTACGGTGAGGGGCCTTGTAAACATGTAAGAAATTGCTATGCCTTGGCAATGTGTGTGTGTGGAGGTGTGGAGTAGAGGAAGGGGGGTGGGTGGGGAGACTTGCTGGGGTGGGCATGTAAGGAATTGCTTTGCTTTAGGGGCTGGGAGAGTGCATTAGGTAGGGGCTTGCTTTGCCATACCCGGATGAGTACACGGAAGAGATCTCGTCGACGTCATCGCCGATGGGCATGACGGAGGACGAGGCTTGTGACTGGATTCCCGTCCCTTCTTTCGCTAATGAGCCCGTCCTTGACCTGGCCTTGGATGGAACTGCGGATCTGTAATACAATGTTGTACACCACCATAAGACAGAGTCAGGCTGCACAGGTACTCCACTAACACCATACATTTGTATCACTTCAAAAACAACGACAACAGGCACACAATCACAGTTTAAAACTATGTCTTTTATCATCGACAGTCCCTCAGCCAGTCAGGCCGTTCGGACAAATGAGTGACGGTGACGCAGAGAGTTGTCGACTCTTAGCTGTCGTTAGGAGGCGTGGTATGTCCAGCACCATCCATGTTTGATGTTTGAAACCATTAGTTGCGCAATAGTATATCTAACAATACATCTATGGACGATACAAATTTGGTGTTTTATAACTTTAGCAACAATGTTATTAGTGTTCCAATTGGTCAGTTTCTATGAGAAGTAATATATTGATAATTTGTATTGCCCTGTCCATTTCCTCTACTTGTGGCTGTGGTTAGCGGTAGGTGTGTGCAAGGCGATTCGGGGGCATTGCTGAATGCACGTGGGTAGCAGTTGATTTCCCTTGGTAAGCGGTGTTACAGTTGCCCGGAAATCGATGAATACTTGACCGGTTTTAATGGATTTCCAAGCAGAGAGGTTGCTTTGAAGGATAGTGTAAATTACCGAAGTGAATCCGAGCATGCGAGCCTTCCGATTCCCCTCGTCATTTATGCGCATCATTCATTCAGTTGTGTTCATTTCTTGTCTATGGGCAGGTTCAGAAGTAGGAGATTCTCGCGCAGAGATCGCACAGAAAACCGATGTGCTACACGTTGTTTTTTAAAAAAAAAATCAATAGTTGATTCAGCCCTGAAGCTTTAATCCTGATAAGTGTAACTCAGATTCGTTTAATAATCAACACTTCCCTTTTCTAACACGTTCTTAAATCTTAAAATAAGTTAGAAAATTGCTGCAAGGATTTAGCATTATTTACTTTCTATTTATGCTATGGGGAACGCTTACCCGGAAGATACTGATTAGACGGTAGAACAAGTGGAGATATAGACTATAGGAGGTGAGGTAGAGAGATATAAATAGACAACTCAGCGCCAACCCCTCAGGACTAATAATATATTATCATTATTACAATATCACAAGAACATGGTAGCTTAACTTACACCTATACAAGAATTGGAAGTGCTAGTGATGATTTCAACAAATTGTTGAGAACAAAAACAAAGTCAAATTGACACAAATGTTGAGACAACACCAGAAATACAACAACAAATTGAAGAAGCAAGAACTAGTTTAGATTTTATTCCTCACCTGAAGAAATAACTAAAATCTTTATTAAAAAAACAGTCACAAACCATTCATTTTTCACGTTTGTGGTTAGAAAAGGCCTTTCTACATGTGATAGCAGAACATGTGATAGCAAAACATGTGATAGCAGAAACATGTGATAGCAGAAACATGTGATAGCAGCAGAACATGTGATAGCAGAACATGTGATAGCAGAACGTGTGATAGCACAACATGTGATAGCACAACATGTGATAGCACAACATGTGATAGCACAACATGTGATAGCACAACATGTGATAGCACAACATGTGATAACAGAACGTGTGATAACAGAACGTGTGATAACAGAACGTGTGATAGCACAACATGTGATAGCAGAACGTGTGATAGCACAACATGTGATAGCACAACGTGTGATAGCAGAACATGTGATAGCAGAACATGTGATAGCACATCATGTGATAGCAGAACATGCGATAGCAGAACGAAAACAAACATGGAGCAAATTTTCATTAAACAACCAAATAGGGATTTCTCTGACACAAGTAAATCTGCTTTGTAAAATTTCTTCTTTTTTTTTTCTCAAATATCCAACAGTTCATAATTAAAACATTTCATTAAGAGGACTATATAACATGCGGAACGTGATTGTAAAACAAAACCTGCCCTACCCTATCCCGTAACTCGGATGTTGTAAGGGCACTACAGATGTTCGTTAAACCAGCGTACTCCATCTTTCTCTGTCCTCAGCGCAACCCTGATGGCTTCGCTCAATGTCAAACCAGTCCATTCTCGAATCTTGTCCTCTCACCTCTTTCTCGGTCTCCCTCTTCTTCTACCTCCTTGTACTGTGCCTCGCAGGATGGTCTTTGCAAGGCCTGATGATCTGGTGACGTGGCCATACCATCGGAGTTTCCCTTTCTTCACCAATGTGGGCAGGTCATCGTGTTGTCCAATTGCTTGTGTGATGATCTGTCGGACTTCGTCGTTGGTGATGTGCTGGGTATATGAAATGCCCAGAAGTCTTCTGTAGCACATCATCCCCATGCTGTGTATTCTTCTTTGTAGATCTGCTGTAAGGGTCCATGTTTCGCAAGCGTATAGGAAGATGGAGATGATAAGGGAGCGCAGCAGTCTTAACTTGGAATGTAGTCTGATGGTCTTGTCTTTCCAAATGGGCTTCAACCTTGCCAGGGCAGCAGTTGTTTGTGCGATCCTGGAGAAGACTTGTCGGGAACCATGGTCTGATACAATGGCTCCTAAATATTTGAAACTGTGCATTGTGTTGAGGGATTGGCCTTGGACTTTGATCTCCGTGTAGAGGCCATTGGTAACACTAACTTAAACAGTTTGTACAGAGGCTTGACACCACCTCCAGAGCCTATGGAATAGAAATGAGTGCAAAGAAGACCAAGTTGATGTCGA
The DNA here is from genome assembly GCA_036898135.1 of Oncomelania hupensis. Taxonomy (NCBI): domain Eukaryota; kingdom Metazoa; phylum Mollusca; class Gastropoda; order Littorinimorpha; family Pomatiopsidae; genus Oncomelania; species Oncomelania hupensis. The sequence goes on along the minus strand of JBAHVR010000424.1, from coordinate 130,486 downwards.
ACAACACCACTGACTGCAAAACATTTAACCCGAAATAATAATATTTTATAGGTGCCCTGTGGGTTCGGGCACTGAATAGAATAGACCCAAAGTTTCCCGGCACGTCGTAAGAGGCGACTAACATTGGTGATGTCAGTACGGCATCACTGGGCGAATGTCTTCTACACAGGTCACCGGGCAGAAAGGAGGCACCTCATGTTACTACAGGTTCAACGATCATGTGCTCGGGACCAAGGCGAGCCACACTGTATTCGTGGATATCGGCTGTGGCCAAAGGCCTGGAGGGGATTGGGCCCTGCCAGTTCTTATTTGCCCAAGACACACTGCATGATGAAAAGAACCATTCACTCCATACCGGATTGGTCGTCGCCCGGGTCAGCAAGGACTGCGCCTTCCGTTGGCCACCAGGACGGAGGTGATACATGTGCTAATGATGGACAACTTAGCAATATTTGCACCAAAAACAACGTCGTCATAGGAACCTGGAATGTCAGGACCCTAACTGCGGAAGAAAAATTAGAAGACCTGGCACACACGCTGGACCACTATCGATGGAACGTTTTAGGTATCAGCGAACTGCGCTGGAAAGGCCTAGGTGAAACAATGATAGACAAAGGTCGCAAACTTAATTTCAGCGGGAGAGATGACAGGCACGAACACGGAGTTAGATTCTTGATCAACAAGAACATTCTAGCCACTGTCATGGGTTGCCGCCCAGTCTCCAGTAGACTCAATACCATCCGTCTGAGAGCAGCCCCTTTCAACATCACCATCATCCAGACCTATGCCCAACGTCTGACTATGACGACAGCGAAGTGGATGATTTCTATGAAAATCTACAGGCTGTCCTTGACCAAGTGCCGAAGAAGGCAACTGGAATGCCAAGGTTGTCCAATATGCGCACCACAACTGGGGAGACACATGTGGAACCCACTGCAACTACGAGACAAATGAAAGGGGTCTGAGACCTTTGGAGTTTGCCAGATACAACAATCTGATACTGGCAAACACGCTTGGTCTCCACAAAAAATCCAGAAGATGGACATGGCACAATCCCGGCTTGGAGCATCACAACCAGATCGACTACATCATGGTCAAGAAACGTTTCAGATCAAGCATCAACATTGGCAAGACACGCACTTTTCCAGGAGCAGACATCGGAAATGACCACGATCTTGTGATGATGTCTTTCCGGCTTCACTTGAAGAGAGTAAACACAGCAAAGTTCACTAGACTGAAGTTCGACCTGGACAAACTGCAAGATCCGGAGGTGGCAGAAATATTTCAGGTCACAATTGGAGGGAAATTTGCACCACTGCTCATTTTGGGAGCTGGTGAAGTAGATGTCAACACCATGACCACGACCTTCAACTCAGCTGTTACAGATGCCGCCACGGAGATCCTTGGCAAGCACCTGTAATAGAGTGACTGTTTAGTGTAAATTTTGTTGTGGAAATCTTATGAAACATATTGAAGATTAATGGAGATTTAACTTTTTATATTACATTTCTTTATCCCTATTTTATCAGACATGTTTAAAATTACTTTTTCTCTGTAATTGTAGTAGTGATTAGTTTTCATTATCAAATACGGACAATACGTGGTTTAAAATATTATTCTTAGTTTTGATTGGCTGAACTAGTAGGATATGGAGAATCCTATTTACTGATTTCATTTATAACAATATTCTAAGTTTTCTGTATTTGTCATAAGTTTTTTTTATGAACATAATTCTAACTTCTGGTTTTGGAAATGTTATCAGAGAGGAAGTTGTCAGTCTTTTCGTAGCCTTGATGCCCGCAACGTCCCAGTCAGTCAGCCGGTCAGTTCTTTCAAATTGTGTGTATCATAGGGTGTGATAGTGTTGAACTTATTTATTGTTACTTTTTCAAGTTTAAGTTTGTGTTTGTGGTTGTGTTGATTTCTTGGACCTGTTTCACACTGAATGGGTACGTTAAATATTTTCTTGTTTTTGTATATTGCATTGATTGTAAACTTTGCATTGATTTTCTGGTTTTATAATTATACAACTGTTGTAAATATAATTCTATAATATTTTTTGGTGAACTCGACTTACTTCGAATTACATTTTCGGGAATTGGTAGTGATTTGAAGAAAATGATTTTTTCATAGGTCATCATCATTCTAAAATGTAATGTATTAATTAATTCTTTTGTGTAAGATTTATCATGTTTGATATTATGGATAATTTATTATTGATAGAAGAAAAAGAAGAAGAAGAAGAAGAAGAAGAAGAAGATGATAATGTATTTTCATCATGTTTTATAACGTCGAATTTATTCATTAATTATTTATTATTACCTTCAAACGTTTAACCTATTTCATTATTTTCTTTTTTGTAAACTTTACACATAATTTGTAGTTGTGAACTCTACTTTTGAGTCACCGGAAATGAGTGACCCCGGAAGTGACTTACCGGATGTTTTTATTTTTTCGTTATATAAAGATATTTGTATGTTTATCGTTCTCATATATTGTTTACAATTGATTATGTTGTGTACTATTTTGATTACAACTTTTATAAACATTTAAAGATTAGAGACCTATATTTATGAGACCCATCATTTGCTTTTCAGAGTCGTCTTGTCCTATCATATCCCTCTATTCACCAACCTTAGAAGCAATAAATTCCTTGCCGAACTTACACCACCGGCCTGTTCTTCGTGGACATAAGCAACCCACTTGTGTGTTTGTGTGTGCGTGTGTGTGTGTGTGTGAATGACTTTTCCTTCTGCCACCACGTCCACACACCATCGTACACACCGTCTAAAAGAAGCCGCGTACCACACCTGAACTTTTGGATCTGTGTGATAAACGAAGAGAAATGAAAAAGAAAAAGAACACCTCACAGGGAGCTGATGCCTACCAAAAAAAAAAAAATCAACAATGACATCCGAAAAGGCGTGCGCACAGCAAAGGATAACTGGATAGAAGATCAATGTCAGGAAATAGAGTACAGTCTGAACATGAACAACAGCAAGAAGACCTACCACACTGTGAAGCGGCTGACAAATGTTAAACAGCCCAAGGTCTCCACGATCCAAAGCAAGTCTTGCAGAAGAACAAGAAGTCTTGGAAAGATGGACAGAGTACTGCTCTGACCTCTACAACCACACACCAAACGGAGACTCATCAGTTTTAGCATGTCCCCAGAACAGAGAAGAAGAAGAAATCCTCCCACTTCTCAGAGAAGTTGAGGCAGCAGTGCAGTGGCTGAAGAAAGGGAAGTCAACGGGAGTGGACAACATACCCGCGGAACTGCTTCAAGGAGGAGGAGAAGCGATGATTGACGCACTCACCATTATCTGTAACAAGATCTGGCAGAGTGGGGAGTAGCCTACACCATGGACCCAGTCGCTTGTCATCACTCTTTGCAAAATAAGGTAACCTTCAGGAGTGTGAAAATTACCGCACCATCAGCCTCATCAGCCATCCCAACAAGGTCCTCCTGAAAATAATACTCAACATGTTAAAACTCCAACCTGAACAAATCATAGCTGAAGAGCAAGCAGGATTCGGGGCACGGCGAAGTACCATTCAACAGATTTTCAACCTCAAAATAATCTGCAAGAAATACCTACAGCACCAACACCATCTATATCATGGACTTTAAGAAGGCGTTTGACAGAGCCTGGCATGCAGCTCTGTGGGCCACCATGAGAGCGTACAACACCACCCCAAACATTATTGAAGTCATCAAAAGCCTGTATAACAAGGCTACCAGTGCAGTCATCCATAACAGTGCCATCGTAAACTGGTTCAGAACAACACTCGGTATGCGTCAAGGATGCCTACTCTCTCCAAATTTCTTCAAAATCTTCCTAGTGCACATCATGTCAGATGACTTGCAGATCACGAAGGTACAGTCAGCATAGGGGTAGAGCAATCTCCAAAGTTCGTTTTGCGGATGACATTGATGGATTGGCTGGAGAGGAACAAGAACTTGAACATGAGGTACAGAGTCTTGACACCACCTGCAGAGCCTATGGAATAAAAGTAAGTGCAGAGAAGTCCAAAATGATGACCAACAACACCAATGGACATCAAACTCCAAGGCCAATCCCTAAACACAGGGCATAGCTTCAAATATTTAGGAGCCATTGTATCAGACAATGGGTCCCCACAGGAAGTCCTATCCAGGATCGCACAAACAACTGCTGCCCTGGCAAGGTTGAAGCCCATTTGGAAAGACAAGACCATCAGTCTACATGCCAAGGTATGACTGCTGCGCACTCTTTTCATCTCCATCTTCCTATACGCTTGCGAAGCATGGACCCTCACAGTATGTCTACAATGAAGAATACAAAGCATGGAGATGAGGTGCTACAGTAGACGTCTGTGCATGTTCTATACACAGAACATCACCAATGAGGAAGTACAAGCCATTGGACAACACGATGACCTGCTCACAGTGGTGAAGAAACGGAAACTCCGATGGTATAACCACGTCACCAGAATATAAGGCTTTGCAAAGACTATCTTGCAAGATACGGTGCGAGGAGGTAGAAGAGGAGGGAGACCGAAAAAGAGGTGGGAGAACAACATTCGAGAATGGACTGGCTTGACATTAAGCGAAGCCATGGGGGTTGCTGAGGACAGAGAAAGAGGGAGTATGCTGGTTAAGCGATAATGTGGTGCCCCTGCGACCTCCGAGTTACGGGATAGGATATGATAGGAATAATATTTTTCAAGCAACATGGAGTTAAATGAACTACCAAAACCATTTCTTCAACCTTTTCTTAGCAGGTCAAGCAACAACCGGTTCTACTACATTTAGGACTGAATGTGGAAGTGTGATCACATTGTTAGAATCACAATGTGAGAACAGAACTGTGCCAATCTCTGCTCGAGCAGTAATTGATATAGAAAGAAGGCTGGACTTCAACTCTTCAAATCTTCAGCGCTTGAATTTTGAATTGCAAAAGTGGTCACAAGGTTGTCATATGAACTATTAGGGGGTCATTACACTTGACTCCCACCCATCTAAAACATAATTTATGCCCTTCCCTCTCTACACTTTACACTTACACAAATAGCATTGACACACACAGCAACACTCTCTTACACTTATACTTACACAAATAGCATTGACACACACAGCAACACTCTTACCTTTACACTTACACAAATAGCATTGACACACACAGCAACACTCTGTTACCTTTACACTTACACTAATAGCATTGACACACACAGCAACATTCTCTTACCTTTACACTTACACAAATAGCATTGACACACACAGCAACATTCTCTTACCCGTACACTTACACAAATAGCATTGACACACACAGCAACATTCTCTTACCCGTACACTTACACAAATAGCATTGACACACACAGCAACACTCTTACCTTTACACTTACACAAATAGCATTGACACACACAGCAACACTCTTACCTTTACACTTACACAAATAGCATTGACACACACAGCAACATTCTCTTACCTTTACACTTACACTAATAGCATTGACACACAAAGCAACACTCTCTTACCTTTACACTTACACTAATAGCATTGACACACACAGCAACACTCTCTTACCTTTACACCTACACTAATAGCATTGACACACACAGCAACATTCTCTTACCTTTACACTTACACTAATAGCATTGACACACACAGCAACACTCTCTTACCCTTACACTTACACAAATAACATTGACACACACAGCAACATTCTCTTACCTTTACACTTACACTAATAGCATTGAGACACACAGCAACATTCTCTTACCTTTACACTTACACAATTAGCATTGACACACACAGCAACACTCTCTTACCTTTACTCTTACACTAATAGCATTCACAAACACAGCAACATTCTCTTACCTTTACACTTACACAAATAGCATTGACACACACAGCAACATTCTCTTACCCGTACACTTACACTTATAGCATTGACACACACAGCAACATTCACTTACCTTTACACTTACACTAATAGCATTGAGACACACAGCAACACTCTATTACCCTTACACTTACACAATTAGCATTGACACACACAGCAACACTCTATTACCTTTACACTTACACTAATAGCATTGACACACACAGCAACATTCACTAACCTTCACACTTACACAAATAGCATTGACACACACAGCAACATTCTCTTACCTTTACACTTACACAAATAGCATTGACACACACAGCAACATTCACTTAGCTTTACACTTACACAAATAGCATTGACACACACAGCAACATTCTCCTACCTTTACACTTACACAAATAGCATTGACACACACAGCAACATTCTCTTACCTTTACACTTACACAAATAGCTTTGACACACACAGCAACACTCTATTACCTTTACACTTACACAATTAGCATTGACACACACAGCAACACTCTTACCTTTACATTTACACAAATAGCATTTACATACACAGCAACACTCTCTTACCTTTACACACACAAATAGCACTGACACACACAGCAACATTCTTACCTTTACACTTACACAAATAGAATTTACACACACAGCAACTCTCTCTTACCTTTACACTTACACATTTAGCATTGACACACATCTTCACCCCTCCCACACACGCCTTAAAGAGACATAATGAGGGTCACTCCCATTATCGTCACCATATTGTAAGTTAAATATTTAAAATAATAACCCCTAATCCCATCCATATGCACAAAACATAACAATTACATCAACCATTGTGGCACTCACGCCCTAATCATTCATCATCATCAAACTTAATTATATACATGTAAGTGTCTTGGTTATTACTCACAATTAACTTACAGTTAACTCACAAGTAGCTTTTAACTGAACAGTCTATTAGATAAAAGAGTAGATGTGCAGGCCTTGTGAAAGTAAGTTTTGCTTAACGAGGTAATCTTTTGTTGCCTGAGATAATGCTGAAATTCCAAAAAGCTTACCAATGTCATATATCAAGTGTTTGTAGACATCGGGAAAGCGTTTGATCGAGTCTGGTATGCGGCTCTGTGGGCAACCATGAGAGTGTACAACATCATCCCTAACATTATTGAAGTCATCGAAGGTCTGTATGACATGGCTGCCAGTGCAGTCGTCCACAACAGCGCCATCGCGAACTGGTTTAGAGCGGGGATGCCTACTCTGTCCGACACTTTTTAACATCTTCCGAGAGCGCATCATGTCACATTGCAAAGAGGAACTAGACCTTAAACAGCTTGTACAGAAGCTTGACACAGCCTCCAGAGCCCATGGAATGGAAATGAGTGCAGGTAAGACCAAGGTGATGACCAACAACACCAAAGACATCAAAACGGACATCAACGTCCAAGGCCAATCCCTCAACACAGTGCATAGCTTCAAATATTTAGGAGCCGTTGTGACGGACAGTGGGACACGACAGGAAGTCCTCTCCAGGATCGCACAAACAACTGCTGCCATGATAAGGTTGAAGCCCATTTGGAAAGACAGGACCATCAGTCTACATTCCAAGGTAAAGCTGCTGCGCTCCCTTGTCATCTCCATCTTCCTATACACTTGCGAAACCTGGACCCTCACAGCAGATCTACAAGGAAGAATACGAAGCATGGAGATGAGGTGCTAAAGAAGACTTTGGGGCATTTCCTATACCCAGCGCACCAACAGCAACGACGTTATGTGATAGTCATTCATGAAGAATGTCGTTATGTGACAGACTTGTTCCCTACGAATGTTGTTGTGTGATATAGTTATTGTAGACCTATATTTTTATGTAATATATATTATTCCTGACGAATATTTTTTGTGACAGTGTTGTTCCTGAGGAATGTTAATATATGACAGAGCTGTTCCTGACCAATGTGTTTTTTTTGTTTGTAACAGATTTGTTCCTGACGAAGGTTGATATATGATTGATTTTTTCTTGAAAATTGTTGTTATGAGTTATTATTGACGAATGTGGTTATGTGACAGATTTGTTCCTGAAGAATGTTATGTGACAGAATTGTTCCTGATTAATGTTGTTATGTTACAGAGTTGTTCCTGACGAATCTTATTTGATATTGTTGTTCCTGACGAATGTTGTTATGTAAGAGTTGTTCATGAAAAATGTTGTATTGTGACAGAGTTCCCAGTAAACAAAATGTCATTGGCACCATGTGGTGCCCATGAGGTTTGCCCTCAAGCTTCTGGGGCCCGCGAGTGCTTATTATTTACCCAGCAGTTACCTCGAGGGTTCCCAGCATACCGCCCTATGATATATCCTTGAGCTATTGGAAGAACAGCTTTTTAAGAAGGCTCTAAAAGGACATGTATTCTACACTAAATATGGATCTATCTGAACAACAACTTATTAAGAAGGCTCTAAAAGAACATGTATTCTACACTAAATATGGAGCTATCTAGACATCAACTTATTAAGAAGGCTCTAAAAGGACATGTATTCTACACTAAATATGGAGCTATCTGGACATCAACTTATTAAAAAGGCTCTAAAAAGACATGTATTCTACACTAAATATCGAGCTATCTGGACATCAACATAAGAAGGCTCTTAAAGGACATGTATTCTACACTAAATATGGAGCTATCTGGACAACAACTTATTAAGACGGCTCTAAAAGGACATGCATTCTACACTTAATATGGAGCTATCTGGACAACAACTTATTAAGAAGGCTCTAAAAGGACATGTATTGTACACTAAATATCGAGCTATCTGGACAACAACTTATTAAGAAGGCTCTAGAAGGACATGTATTCTACACTAAATATGGAGCTATCTCAACAACAACGTATTAAGAAGGGTCTAGAAGGACATATTTTCTAAACTAAATATGGAGCTATGTCAACAACAACGTATTAAGAAGGCTCTAGAAGGAAGTGTATTCTATACTAAATATGGAGCTATCTCAACAACGTATTAAGAAGGCTCTAGAAGGACATGTATTCTACACTAAACATGGAACTATCTCAACAACAACGTATTAAGAAGGCTCTAGAAGGACATGTATTGTACACTAAATATGGAGCTATCTCAACAACAACGTATTAAGAAGGCTCTAGAAGGACATGTATTCTATACTAAATATGGAGCTATCTCAACAACAACGTATTAAGAAGGCTCTAGAAGGACATGTATTCTACATTAAATATGGAGCTATCTCAACAACAACGTATTAAGAAGGCTCTAGAAGGACATGTATTCTACACTAAATATGGAGCTATCTCAACAACAACGTATTAAGAAGGCTCTAGAAGGACATGTATTCTATACTAAATATGGGATGGAAGAGAGGTGGGAAGGGAGTGTGGTAAGTACTCAAACAGCTTATATTTTAAAAGATAAGAGAGGAGATAAGACCTTATGGCATAGAACAGCCATAATCTGTACCTCTTCATGTTGGTTTATCCCAACTCACGCCATCTAATCCAATCTTAATGTAATCTAACTCATCCCATCTAATCTAATGTTCTAACTCAATGCAATCTGATCTAACTCATGCAATCTAATCTAATCTAATCTAACTCATGCAATATAATATTATCTAAATCATGCAATGCATTGCAAATCTAATTGAATTCATGCAATAAATCTAAGTTGACTTGAGTCAATTGTCAGCCCTTATAAGTCAACTGTAAGTCAAAATGTTCGAGGCGGCGAACAGACGGACTGAAGGCTTTTTGGACTATTTAGGAGTCATCTCGCACAGATTTGCAAAAATCAGGATTTTGTAATTGTTATTTTGGATTAGTATATAGACTTACATAGCTATGCGTGCTAGTCAAAGCTCAAAAGTTCGACCGTAAAAATCCCTAGTGTGCTGGATTGTATTTGCTGGTAGTGTACAAAGCATTGCACGGTGTCTATACTTACGCTTGCTGTTGCTTTTTCGCTGAAACATCGAAATACAATCCATGACAAGATACAACATAGCCTTCAAATCTGATCTTAAACATCAACAACAAGAAGAGTAGACGAGCACACTTACTGCAACAACATGCACATCACTGCAGCATTAACACCTCTGCAAGGTTACCCTTATTATCATTATCATCATCATCATCATCATCATCATCATCATCATCATCATTATCATCATTATCCTCATCATCATCACCAATATCAGCAGCAGCAGCATTACCATCTCCCTCCCAAACCGTCTCCGCTATCATCACTGTTAACAATCACAGCACCAATAAGCCAATACTGACCTCGATGCTTCTGTCGTCCACGTCTGATTCCACATGCCACCGACATCAAGATAAGCAACGCCCCGCAAGCCACTAACCCAACGACCAGCATCGTACTGCCGCCTGATTCACGATTATCATCATTATCATCGTCATCATCATCATCATCATCATCATCATCATCATCATCATCATCATCATCATCGTCGTCATCATCATCATCATCATCGTCGTCGTTTTCGTTGTGCTCCTCTTTCGATCATATCCACGAACGCAGAGATGAAACAGAATATTTTACACACAACCCTTCCGAAATGTTTATGGGGGTTGCCTTCCACTGTCGTTCATTGTTGTCGCAAGATGACTAGTTTTACCCTGCTTACTGTACTATTTAGCCTTGTTTAGTCAATGTAATCTTAGAAAGTTAATGTAGTATATAGCAGACGATTACAGTATAACGGAGGTACACACACAGCGAGTTTGACGCAGGCAGTGTAGTGACGTCAGCACTGTGTGCGTGGAAGCGGAAAGCTTATCCAATGGGACTCAGGCAGAGCGGTTAGAGCCGGTTCTAAATGGGTCAAAACCTAGCATAGATTGAGTCAGTCCTATGAAATACGCCGAAGTCTACACAGCTAGACCGGAGCAGAGAAAAATCTCCACTCATAGACCAGGAAGCAGGACTTTGTGAATCTTAGAATTCAATCAAGTAGCCACGAGCCTGACTTTGTCAAACAGGTAAATGAACATACTTCTGTTTCATCGTGATATAGTTTTATTATTGTTGAAAGTATGTTTGTGGAATTTGCTATGCATAGATTTGAAATGTTAATCCGAATTTGCCTTACCACATGGAAAAGCTGAACACGTGTTAAGCACGACCGGTTTGGACGCCATGTTGTATACCTGACGGAACCACTGTTGTTTAACCTATATGTATGTTTGCAGACCAGTGGCTGTACCAGTGAATGTTTATAATATTATTAATTCTTTATGTGCATAATTAGCCACGATTTATATTTATGTATGTATAGGAAATTAGAGTTGAGATTCCAGTGGACCACGGACGTAGCAGAATGTTCGTCGCTTATGTATAGAGATGTGGAGCTATCACTGAGGGCTACTTTGGCTTTCAGTGAGACGCTCTGCACAGACCTATTATTCAAGGTTGTGCAGAATTTCGTCTCTTGTGTTACAGACGAGCAGGCGAGATATAACGTGCGCCCAACTCCACAGAAACGACGAGTTGGCTGTTTAGCCTCTACAGCACAGGACTGAGAGAGCTCCCCTAGAAAACACTCTCCAAGACAACACAGATTGTCAAGGAACCAAACTACACGACGACCCAGCGTGTACCAGAAGCTACCTCATCAAAGGGCTTCAAACCCGCTTCACACAAGCTAAGTGCCCAGGAATCAGTGCACTTAAACTGGTAGCAAAAGGACCACAGTAGTCCACTCTTCAGAAAACTGTAAAACGGACCACAGTAGTCCAATCTTCATGAACTCTAGTAGCCAGTGCCCTATGAAGACATAACAGCTGCCTAGACTATCAGTGATCGAATTATTTGCATTGACTTATGACTTTTTAAGGTAGAAAAGTACATCGAAGATCTTGTATAGAGTAGAAGAAATAAATGTGTGATTTTAACTGTTATCAAGTGGCTGGACTACATATGATTCATAGCCGTGTGAAAGCTAGTGTGACAGTGATCTTTTACCATTTTTCTATCTATCTCTGTACGCCAGCCTTAACACAGACCGAGCTAAATAAATAAATGTATTAAAGTAATTCACAGGGTGACTAACTAGCAGTTACCATAGAATAAAGCGTGAGGGTTACAGCATTCCATTGTACAGAGCCCAGTAACCCATAAACCCCACGTTACAATTTATTGTGTTTGACTGTAAACTGTTGTTCATGGTGTGTGATTGCGCAAACTGTTGTTCATTGTGTGTGACTGTTCAAAGTGTTGTTCATTGTGTGATTGTTTAAACTGTTGTTCATTGTGTGACTGTTCAAACTGTTGTTAATTGTGTGACTGTGCAGACTGTTGTTCATTGTGAATGACTGTGCAAACTGTTGTTCATTGCGTGTAACTTCAAACTGTTGTTCATTGTGTGTAACTTCAAATTGGTTGTTCATTGTGAGTGAATCCTATCCTATCCCTATCCTGTCCCGTAACCCGGAGGTCGTAGGTGCATCACAGATGATCGCCAAAACAGCATACTCCATCTTTCTCTGTCCTCAGCAGCCCTGATGGCTTCGCTCAGTGTCAAACCAGTCCATTCTCGAATGTTGTCCTCCCACCTCTTTTTCCGTCTCCCTCTTCTTCTACATATTTGCACTGTGCCTTGCAGAATGGTCTTTGCAAGGCCTGATGATCTGGTGACGTGGCCATACCATCGGAGTTTCCGTTTCTTCACCACTGTGAGCAGGTCATCGTGTTGTCCAATGGCTTGTGTGATGGTCTGTCGGACTTCGTCGTTGGTGAAGTGTTGGGTATAGGAAATGCCCAGAAGTCTTCTGTAGCACCTCATCTCCATGCTTTGTATTCTTCGTTGGAGATCTGCTGTGAGGGTCCATGCTTCGCAAGCATATAGGAAGATGGAGATGACAAGGGAGCGCAGCAGTCTTACTTTGGAATGTAGACTGATGGTTCTGTCTTTCCAAATGGGCTTCAACCTTGTCAGGGCAGCAGTTGTTTGTGCGATCCTGGACAGGACTTTTTGTCGGGACCCATTGTCTGATCTGATACAATGGCTCCTAAATATTTGAAGCTATGCACTTTGTTGATGGATAGGCCTTGGACTTTGATGTCCGTGTTGATGCCATTGGTGTTGGTGGTCATCCTTTTGGTCTTCTCTGCACTTATTTCCATTCCATAAGCTCTGGAGGTGGTGTATACTCTGTACCAGCTGTTCAAGTTCTTGTTCCTCTCCAGCCAATCCATCAATGTCATCCGCAAAACGAACTTTGGAGATTGCTCTACCCCTATTCTGACTGTACCTTCGTGATCTGCAAGTCATCTGACATGATGTGCACTAGGAAGATTTTGAAGAAAGTTGGAGAGAGTAGGCATCCTTGACGCACACCGATTGTTGTTTTGAACCAGTTCTCGATGACGCTGTTATGGAGGGCTGCACTGGTAGCCTTGTAATACAGGCTTTTGATGACTTCAATAATTTTAGGGCTGATTTTATACACTTTCATTGTTGTCCATAGAGCTGCATGCAAGACTCGGTCAAACGCCTTCTTGAACTCTATGAACACATGATATTGATGTTGTTGGTGCTGTAGGTATTTCTCACAGATTATTCTGAGGTTGAAAATCTGTTCAGTGGTACTTCGCCCTGCCCTGAATCTTGCTTGTTCTTCATCTATGATTTGTTCAGCTTGGGGTTTCAACCTGTTGAGTATTATTTATAGGAGGACCTTGCTGGGATGGCTGATGAGGCTGATGGTGCGGTAATTTTCACACTTCTGAAAGTTACCTTTTTTGGGAAGAGTGACGACAAGCGACTGGGTCCATGGTGTAGGCCACTCCCCACTCTGGCAGATCTTGTTACAGATATTGGTGAGGGCATCAATCATCGCTTCTCCTCCTGCTTGAAGCAGTTCCGCGGGTATGTTGTCCACTCCCTCTGACTTCCCTTTCTTCAGCGATTGCACTGCTGCCTCAACTTCTTCCCGGAGAATTGGGAGGATTTCTTCTTCTGCTATGTTCTCGGGACATGTTTGAACTGATGGGTCTCCATTTGGTGTATGGCTGTAAAGGTCAGAGCAGTACTCTGTCCATCTGTCCAAGACTTCTTGTTCTTCTGTAAGGCATATGCCAGACTTGCTTTGGATCTTGGAGACTTTGGGCTGTTTAACACTTGTCAGCCGCTTCACAGTCTGGTAGGCCTTCTTGCTGTTGTTCTTTTTCAGATTGTTCTCTATTTGCTGGCATTGATCTTCAGTCCAGTTCTCCTTCGCTGTGCGTGTGCCTTTTCGGATGTCATTGTTGATTTTTCTGTAGACATCAGCTCCCTGTGAGGTGTTTTTTTTTTTTTTTATCTCTTCCTTTATCACACAGATCCAAAAGTTAAGGTGTGATCCACGGCTTCTTCTTTGGTCGGTGCTTGCCAAGGATCTCAGTGGCGGCATCTGTCACAGCTGAGTTGAAGGTGGTGGTCATGGTGTTGACATCTACTTCACCAGCTTCCAAATTGAGGAGTGGTGCAAATTTCCCTCCAATTGTGGCCTGAAATAGTTCTGCTACCTCCGGATCTTGCAGTTTGTCGAGGTCGAACTTCAGTCTAGTGCACTTTGCTGTATTGACTCTCTTCAAGTGGAGCCGGAAAGACATCATCACGAGATCGTGGTCACTTCCGATGTCTGCTCCTGGAAAAGTGCGTGTCCTGCCAATGTTGATGCTTGATCTGAAGCGTTTCTTGACCGTGATGTAGTCAATCTGGTTGTGATGCTCCCCGCCGGGACTGTGCCATGTCCATCGTCTTTTTGCAGAGACCAAGCGTGTTTGCCAGTACCAGATTGTTGTATCTGGCAAACTCCTAGAGCCTCAGACCCCTGTCATTTGTCTCGTTGTTGCAGTGGGGTCCACATGTGTCTCCCCAGTTGTGGTGCGTATCTTGGCCAACCTTGGCATTCCAGTCGCCTTCCACTATGACTATGTCCTTCTTCGGCACTTGGTCAAGGACAGCCTGTAGATTTTCATACAAATCCTCCACTTCGCTGTCGTCATAGTCTGATGATGGGGCATTGGCCTGGATGATGGTGATGTTGAAAGGGGCTGCTCTCAGACGGATGGTAATGAGTCTACTGGAGACTGGGCGGCAACCCATGACAGTGGCTAGAGTGTTCATGTGGACCAAGAATCCAACGCCGTGTTCGTGCCTGTCATCTCTACCGCTGAAATAGAGCTTGTTGCCTTTGTCGGTCGTTTTATCACCTAGGCCTTTTCAGCGGAGTTCGCTGATACCTAAAACGTTCCATCGATAGTGGTCCAGCTCGTGGGTCAGTTCTAATTTTCCTTCCGCAGTTAGGGTCCTGACATTCCAGGTTCCTATGACGATGTTGTTTCTCGTGCGGATCTTGCTAAATTGTGAGTGAAAGCAAACAGTTTACCATTGTGTGAGGCTGTGCAAACTATTGTTCAATGTGTGTGACTGCAAACTGCTGTTCATTGTGTGCGACTGCAAACTGTTGTTGATTGTGTGTGACTGTGCACACTGTTGTTCATTGTGTGTGACTGTCCAAACTGTTGTTCATTGTGTGACTGTGCAGACTGTTGTTCATTGTGTGTGACTGTGTACACTGTTGTTCATTGTGTGTAACTTCAAACTGTTGTTCATTGTGTGTAACTTCAAACTGTTGTTCATTGTGAGTGAAAGCAAACTGTTGTTCATTGTGTGTGACTGTGTACATTGTTGTTCATTGTGACTGCAAACTGTTGTTCAATGTGTGTGACTGCAAACTGCTGTTCATTGTGTGCGACTGCAAACTGTTGTTGATTGTGTGTGACTGTGTACACTGTTGTTCATTGTGTGTGACTGTCCAAACTGTTGTTCATTGTGTGACTGTGCAGACTGTTGTTCATTTTGTGTGACTGTGTACACTGTTGTTCATTGTGTGTGACTGTGTACACTGTTGTTCATTGTGTGTAACTTCAAACTGTTGTTCATTGTGTGTAACTTCAAACTGTTGTTCATTGTGAGTGAAAGCAAACTGTTGTTCATTGTGTGTGACTGTGTACACTGTTGTTCATTGTTTGTGACTGTGCAAACTGTTGTTCATTGTGTGTGACTGCAAACTGTTGTTCATTGTGTGTGACTGTGTACACTGTTGTTCATTGTGTGTGACTGTGCAAACTGTTGTTCATTGCGTGTGACTGCAAACTGTTGTTCATTGTGTGTGACTGTGTACACTGTTGTTCATTGTGTGTGACTGCAAACATTGTGTGTGACTGGAAGGTGTTCTTTGTGTGTGACTGCAAGGTTTTCATTGCGTGTGAATGCAAGTTCATTTTGTATGACTGAAATCTGTTCGTTGTTTGGAACTGCATTTTGTTCGTTGTGTGTGACTGCATGTTATTCATTATGTGTGAGTGCAACATGTTCATTGCGCGTGATTGCAAATTGTTATTCCTTGTTTGTGACTGCAATTTGGTCCTTGTGTGTGACTGCCATTTGTTTGTTATGTGTGGCTCAACGATGGCAGAAATAAACGGTCATCCTAGTAGAGCTACCGTGCTAGGGAAGGGACAATGGATGTTCATTGACGTCCATAAGTCTGGGCCACCCCTCATGCCAGACCCTCCGCATTCGCGATTGTGACATTTTTTTAGACAGACCACAACTACCCAGCCTCTGGCCATGCGGAACCAAGGCAGGCTTGCCTGTATGAGGGAGAATTTTGGGGAGAAAGAAGAGATAAAAAGAACCAGTAAGAAAGAAGAAAGAAAAGAGAAAAGCTGCCAAGTTAGTGGAAAGAGATTTAGGATGAAATAGAATACAGTTCAAAGGACCAGAAAGGCAGAAGCAAGACAAAAGGGAAGAAAAAGAATTGGGCTAGCTTAGTCACACAGCCAGATAGAGATGGTGTCCACCCCCGGCACGCGGAGCCGAGCCCGTGGGGGCAAACATAATATTAATAAAACAAATTGTACACCTATTCATGGATAAGAAACGTAATACTAATAATTAGAATGTAGGTCTATTAATGATAAGAAACGTAACCCTAATAATTAGAAAGTAGACGTATTCATGGATTTAAAAAAATCTCGTAATCCTATTAAGTAGAAAGTAGACATATTAATGGATAAAAAATCGTAGTCCTACTAACTAGAAAATAGACTTGTTCTTGGATTTAAAAAAAAATGTAATACTAATAACTCGAAAGTAGACCTATTAATGGTTAAGAAACAGAACACTAATAACTCGATAGTAGACCTAATAATGGATTCTAAAAACCGAACATAATATTAATCAAAGAAAGTACACTTCATCATGGATAAGAAACGTAATACTAATCATTAGAAAGTAGACCTATTATTGGGTAAGAACGTTACTACTAATAACTAGAAAGTAGACCTATTAATGATAAGAAACATAACCCTAATAACAAAAAAATAGACCTATCAATGGGTTAGAACTGTACTACTAATACTTATAAAGTAGATCTAATAAGATAAGGTGCTACTGAAGACTTCTGGGCATTTCATATACCCAGCACATCACCAACGACGAAGTCCGACAGACCATCACACAAGCCATTGGACAACACAATGACCTGCTCACAGTGGTGAAAAAACGGAAACTCCGATGGTATGGCCACGTGACCAGATCATCAGGTCTTGCAAAGACCATCCTGCAAGGCACAGTGCTAGGAGGTAGAACACACCTGTTCAGACAATGCTACTCCGAATGATCATATTTTATTTTCTGATCCTGTGCTGCTCTCTGTGATTATGACTGTCTTGACTGAGGTTTGATATGCGCTATACATGCCTGGGGGTGTCGGATAGTGCAGTGGTTGGAGCACTCGCTACTGTGTCGAAAAGTGAAGCACCGTCCGGTGCGGTTAGCACTTGGATGGGTGACCGCTAAGGTGTGAAGCGACAAACAACAACGCCCCCAGTTGACTCAACTGTGATTGAGTACCTACTCTCTTGAGGGTGGGGAAGGTAAAGCAGCGAGGGAGAGAGTTGGGCATCGCCCTCATTACGCTGGCCCAAGATAAGTGTGATCTCCAACATCACGCTCCCCTACGGCCACAAGGCTATGGGACTACCTTTACCTTTTTTTTATGCCTGATTCTTAACTTATTGTTTTGTATACATGTATTGTCATTGTCAATGATTTTAGTGTGTGCCGCAGATATGTTTTGACTGTTTATATTGTGCTATGCATGGCTTTGTCACTGCTCTTGT
This sequence comes from Oncomelania hupensis, assembly GCA_036898135.1. Lineage (NCBI taxonomy): Eukaryota > Metazoa > Mollusca > Gastropoda > Littorinimorpha > Pomatiopsidae > Oncomelania > Oncomelania hupensis. The sequence goes on along the minus strand of JBAHVR010000424.1, from coordinate 112,386 downwards.
ATTATTGTTATGACTTCATTTTTAAGTGTGAAGGTTTTACGTATGTAATGTGTTTTTGTGTGTGTTTTTTTAAACATATTCTTAAATTAAGTTTTAATTGTGAAGCACAGTGAGCCTGGGCATTTTTCAGGAAACTGCGCTATATAAATTTACGTTATTATTATTATTATCATTATTATTATTATTATTATTATTATTATTATTATTATTATTATTATTATTATTATTATTATTATTTAGAAGAAGATAGGATAGATCTAATAATGGGTAAGAACTGTAATGCTACTAATTAGATAGTATACGAGTACATGTTCATATGTAAGAACTGTACTACTAATAATTATAAAGTATAACTATTTATGGATAAAAAAACGTAATACTAATAACTAGAAAGTAGACCTATTAATGGATAAAAAGCATATTAATCAAAGAAATTACACCTATTCATGTATAAGAAACGTAATTGTAATAATTAGAAAGTAGACCTATTAATGGATAAAAAGCATCATATTAATCAAAGAAAGTACACCTATTCATGTATAAGAAACGCAATTGTAATAATTAGAAAGTAGACCTATTAATGGATAAAAAGCATCATACTAATCAAAGAAAGTACACCTATTCATGTATAAGAAACGTAATTGTAATAATTAGAAAGTAGACCTATTAATGGATAAAAAGCATCATATTAATCAAAGAAAGTACACCTATTCATGTATAAGAAACGTAATTCTAATAATAAGAAAGTACACTTATTCAGGTATAAGAAACGTAATTGTAATAATTAGAAAGTGGTCCTATTAATGGGTAATAACCGTACTACTACTAATTAGAAAGTAGACCTATTAATGGATTAAAAAATATTAATCAAAGAAAATAGACCTATTAATGGAGTAAAAAAATTAATCAAAGAAAGTAGACCTGTTAATGGATTAAAAAACTATATTATTCAATAAAAATAATCTACTAATGCATTAAAAAACATACTATTAATAAAAAAAAGTACACCTATTCATGCATAAGAAACATAATACTTAGAAAGTACACCTATTCATGCATAAGAAACATAATACTAATAGAAAGTAGACATATTAATGGATTAATGGATAAGAAACGTAATACTAATAATTGGAAAGTAGACATATTAATGGACAAGAAACGTAATACTATTAACTAGAAAGTAGACATATTGATGGATAAGAAAAGTAACCTTAATAAAAAAGTAATCATTAATGGATAAAAAAAACCGTAATACTAATACTTAGAAAGTAGACCTATTAATGGATTAAAAAAACTAATACTAATAATTAGAAGGTATACCTATTAATGGATAAAAGAAGATAATTTTTAAACAAAGAAAGTACACATAATAATGGAAAAAAAACAATAATAATCAAAGAAATTACACCTATTAATGGATAAAAGCATAATATTGATCAAAGAAAGTACACCTATTAATGGATAAAAAAATTATAATCAAAGAAAGTAGACCTATTAATAGATTAAAAAAAACAATATTAATCAAAGAAAGTAGCCCTATTAATGGATTAAAACACATACTATTAATCAAAGAAAGTGCACCTAGTCATGTATAAGAAACATAATACTAATAATTAGAAAGTAGACCTATTATTAGATAAGAAACGTAATAATAATAATAAGAAAGTAGGCATATTAATTGAAAAAAACAACCACATAATACTAATAAATAGAAAGAATACCTATTAATGAATTTAAAAATGTAATACTAATAAGTAAAAGGTAGAACTATTAATGGATTAAAACACGTAATTCTAATAAGTTGAAAGTAGACCTATTAATGGATAAAAAAAACACAAAAAAACAAAATACTACTAAGTAGAAAGTAGACCTATTAATGGGTTTAAAAAAAGTAATTGATAGGCAATATTAATAATTAGAAAATAGACCTGTTAATGGACAAAAAAGGTAATACTAACAAATAGAAAGTAAACCTATTCATGGCAAAAAAAAGTAATTCTAATAAATGGAAAGTAGACCTATTCATTGATTACAAAAACAATATAAAACTAATAAGTAGAACGTAGACCTAATAATGGGTAAAACAGGTAATTAATAGGTAATACTAATAATTAAGAAATAGACCTATTAATGGATAAATAAAACGTAAAACTAATAAGTAGAAAGTATACCTATTAGCAAGAAACGTATCCCTAATGGTTTGAAAGTAGACATATTCATAGATTTTAAATTTAAACAAAACGTAATACTAAAATCTACCAAGTAGAAATATAAATGGATGAGAAACATTATACTAATAACCATAGAGCATACTCATTAATGAATAAAAACGGAATAAAAACCTAGAAAGTCAAGAATACGCACCTTCAGGAATGCTGATGGTAAAGCCTTTTCCTGAAAACAACAACAGTTTTCCAAGTTATCGTACTAACAGTATTACAACAACATTAAAAGTTCATCGTACTAACATCATTACAATAACAATGACAATAATAATAATAATAATAATAATAATAATAATAATAATTTATTTTGTATAGCGCAATTCAAACATAAAATGCTTCACAAAGCGCTTGATCACACGCAGCCACACACAGATACACACGCATAATAAATCTATTTTGCATTTAAAAACAAGACAACATGTAAACCTAGTGAAGGTAACAAACCAACAAATAAAAGTATAAAATCAGTCAATCAATCAATCAACTTATAAAATAAATGAGTAATTTGAAAGAAAAAATTTAAGAGAGGGACGTTAATACCAAAAGAGGCAGATCAACAATACCTCATCTAAGATGTAAAGTGTAAATGGTAGTGAAATACAGCAGTTTTAAAAGTAGAATAATCGTTGAATAACTAAACAACGTCACAACATATGACAGGCCAGATGAAGAGAATAAAAGCTTGTGTAATGGTATTAATCTGGTTTAAAAAGAAAACATATTTGTGATTCACATAATAATAATAATAACAACACCAATAATAATAATAATAATAATAATAATAATAATAATAATAATAATAATAATAATAATAATAATAATAATAATAATAATAATAGCAGTTCTAATTTCATTCACAGTGAGAACGAGTTAAGAGGGATCAAATTTCATTTAAAAAGCAAAACAATTTTTAGACAAGTACACGCATATGCACATGCATCATATCCACATACACATGCATTCACTCAAACATTCACACACACATTCACACACACACACACACACAAGTCATTGTGCTAACAATATTACAACAACATTGACAGTTCATCGTACTAATAATATTACAACAACATTGACAGTTCATCGTACTAATAATATTACAACAACATTGACAGTTCATCGTACTAATATTATTACAACAACATTGACAGTTCATCGTACTAATAATATTACAATAACATTGACAGTTCATCGTACTAATAATATTACAACAACATTGACAGTTCATCGTACTAATAATACTACAACATTGACAGTTCATCGTACTAATAATATTACAACAACATTGACAGTTCATCGTACTAATAATATTACAACAACATTGACAGTTCATCGTACTAATAATATTACAACAAAATTGACAGTTCATCGTACTAATAATATTACAACAACATTGACAGTTCATCTACTAACAATATTACAACAACATTGACAGTTCATCGTACTAATACTATTACAACAACATTGACAGTTCATCGTACTAACAATATTACAACAACATTGACAGTTCATCGTACTTATAATATTACAACAACATTGACAGTTCATCGTACTAATAATATTACAACAACATTGACAGTTCATCGTACTAATAATATTACAACAACATTGACAGTTCATCGTACTAATAATATTACAACATTGACAGTTCATTGTACTAACATCATTAAAATAACATTAACAAATCATTTTGCTAACAATAATACAACAACATTGACAATTTATCGTACTAATAATATTACAAAACACATTGACAATACTAACAATATTACAACAACATTGACAATTCATAGTGCCGGATAGCGCAGTGGTTGGAGCACTCGCTACTGTGTCGCAAGTTAAGCACCGTCCAGTGTGGTTAGCACTTGGATGGGTGACCGCAAAACATGAAGCGACAAATAACAACGCCCCCAGTTGATTCAACTGTGACTGAGTAGCTACTCTCTTAAGGGTGTGGAAGGTAAAGCAGCGAGGGAGAGAGATGGACATCACCCTCATTACGCTGGCCCAAGATAAGTGTGATCTCCAACATACTTTACCTTTACCTTACTAAACAATGTTACAACAGCATTGACAGTTCATCATACTAACAGTATTACAACAACACTGAGAGTTCATTGTGCCATTAGTATTACAACAACATTGAGAGTTCATCATGCTAACAGTATTACAGCAACATTGACAGTTCATCATTGTAACGAAAAGGGGTAGTTCAGAATTGACCTGCCTGTATGCGGGAATGTGCGTGTTCTCCCGTCTCTCAACTTCACTAACTCGTAACAGTAAATTAAGCTGTCACACCCTCTATTAAACGATATACTTAAATCAATACAAAAGCCCCAAACACAGAACACACAAGAATCAACATTAACACTTCTTTATACAATGTTACAACAACATTGACACTTCTTCATACTAATAATAATTATTACAACAACATTGACATTTCTTCATACAAACAATGTTACAACAACATTGACACTTCTTCATACTAACAATTATTATTACAACAACATTGACACTTCTTCATACTAACAATTATTATTACAACAACATTGACACTTCTTCATACTAATAATTATTATTACAACAAAATCGACACTTCTTCATACAAACAATGTTACTACAACAACATTGACAGTTCATCATTAGGAGGCACTGTGGTCTAATGGTAGTGCTTCGGCTTGAGGATCTGAAGGTCCCGGGTTCGAGCCCTGGCCGGGCCATTGTGTTGTGTCCCTGGGAAAGACACTTTACTCCTGTTTTCCTACTCCTTCGGATGAGAGTATAAACCGAGGTCTAGTCTGTGTGTCGCATACATTCCATCATAACGGACTTTAAAAATCCTGACGCTCATGTCCTAGACGGGTGAGTGCCGGTAACAAGAACACACCCAGCATGCACTTGGTCCTTCTCCCCCATCCTTGGCTGCCCAGGATTGTGCTCAGTTGTCCGGGCGTCAGACCATGCGCCAAAGGCTGCGGGTGGGCGTCTCGGACGGTTTGAGTTAGATCCTGTATCGGCCAGCGCCTTGATCCTTAGGCTAAGGCGCCTTATAAATGACGAACATTATTATTATTATTATTATTATTATACTAAAAATAATTATTACAACAACATTGACACTTCATTATACTAACAATAATTATTACAACATTGACACTTCTTCATACAAACAATAATTACTAAAACAACATTGTCAGTTCATCATACTAACAATAATTATTACAACAATATTGCCAGTTCATGACACTAACAATAATGATAGTTGATCATACTAATAATTATTACCACAACATTGACAGTTCATCATACTAAAACTAATGATTACAACAACATTGACACTTCTTCATACTAACAATAATTATTACAACAACATTGACATTTCATCATACTAACAATAATTATTACAACAACATTGACAGTTCATCATACTTACAATAACTATTACAACAACATTACCAGTCCATCATTCTAACAATCCCCTATTCCTATCCCGTAACTCGAAGGTCGTTGGGGCACCACCGATGATCGTTTAATCAGCGTACTCCATCTTTTCCTGTCCACTGCAACCCTCATGGCTTCGCTCAATGTCAAACCAGTCCATTCTCGAATGCTGTCCTCCCACCTCTTTTTCTGCCTCCCCTTCTTCTTCCAGGATGGTCTTTGCAAGGCCTTATGCTCTGGTGACGTGGCCATACCATCGGAGTTTCCGTTTTTTTACCACTGTGAGCATATCATCCCCGTTGGGGTGCCGGGGGTTTCAGTATAAATAGTATCCCCACTTTCTGGAAATTTAGTGCTTTAAATTCCCACTGTCGCTGTCTTTCTCATTTGCTCTTTCTCATTCCTGCTCTGTTCTATCAGTTTGCTATACTATCTTCTTCTTCTCTAGACCAGTCATCTACCTTTTTTCTTGAAAACTCTTCCGGGACAAGACTCTTTATTTGTGTATGAGGTCTGTTGGATCAGCTTGGGAATATTGGATGCTTTCTGCCAGATGGTCACTAGGGTTTCCAATGATGTTATTATTTAGCAATGTAGGCATTTTATATGTATGTGTTTTGTTGATAATTTATAATGATGTTTGTATTCTATTTTGTTTTTGTAAACAGGGGTTCGATAAATTAGAGTACAGCCTTAGCGTCCCCTGCGTGGGATATCTTTATTGTAAAATGACTGGCTGGTGGAGAGCTTTCAGTTTTACCACTAGGGTTGTTTCAGCAGATCTTGTATGCGGATCTGGGGTTGTCCGGTCCTGATTTGGCTCGGAAGAGTCCGCTGGACCTAAAGCAATAATAATGTAATGAGCATATCATCGTGTTGTCCATTGGCTTGTGTGTCGGACTTCGTTGTTGGTGATGTGATGGGTATAGAAAATGCCCAGAAGTCTTCTGTAGCACATCATCGCCATGCTTTGTATTCTTCGTTGCAGACCTGCTGTGAGGGTCCATGTTTTGCAAGCGTATAATTATGAAGATGGAGATGACAAGGGAGCGCAGCAGCCTTATCTTGGAATGTAGACTGATGGTCCTGCTGTCTTTCCAAATGGGCTTTAACCTTGTCAAGGCCTTAGTTGTTTGTGCGATCCTGAAGGGGACTTCCCGCCGGGACCCATCGTCTGACACAATGGCCCATAGCTATTTGAAGCAATGCACTGCGTTGAGGGATTGGCCTTGGACCACGATGTCCGTGTTGATGACATTGGTGTTGTTGGTCATCATTCTGGTCTTTCCCGAATTTATTTCCATGCCATACGTTCTGGAGGAGGTGTCAAGCCTCAGTGCCAGCTGTTCAAGTTCTTGTTCCTTTACAGCCAATCCATCAATGTCATCTGCAAAACGGAGTTGGAGATTGCTATACACCCCCCACCCCCTCCGTCTCCTCCCAGGTCGACCATGCCCACATGATCTGCAAGGGCAACTAGCATGATGCTCTCTAGAAAGATGTTAAAGAGCGCTGGAGAGATTAGTCATCTCTGACGCACACCGACTGTTGCTCTGAACCAGTTCCTGGCAGCCCGGTCATACAAGCTTTTGATGACTTTAATAATTTTAGGGCTGATGTTGTACACTCTCATGGTTGCCCACAGAGCTGCATGCCAGACTCGGCCAAACGCTTTCTGGACGTATACAAACACCTGCTGTAGATGATGCATTACAATATTACAACAATATTGACAGTTCAGCATACTAACAATAGTACACTACAATATTACAACCACAATGACAGTTCATCCTACTAAACGTATTACAACAACATTGACAGTTCACCCTATAACATTATTACAACAACTTTGACAGTTCACCATACAACATTATTACAACATTGACAGTTCACCATATAACATTATTACAACAACATTGACACTTCACCATATAACATTATTACAACAACATTGACAGTTCATCATACTAACGGCTTTACTACTACGGTAATACTTCTGCTATCAGTAATAAAGTTGCACCTCTCCAAAAAGGAATCATGTGTAATTTAAATATATAATAATGAATTTAATTAAAATTGGTAACAGGTTACGTTAGATTAGATTAAATTAGATTATATCAGATTAGATTAGATTAGATTAGATCTTCAATGTTTGTAAGGTCCAGCGGGCTGCTAAAAGCCGAATCGGGACAGATGTACTGACATAATACTCGCTCTAGCATAATACTGAAATGATTAATGTACATCATCAACATCAATGTATCCATTTGCACAAGTGTTTCATTGGCACAGTATCATGTGACTAACAATAATTGGCCAATTACAGCTGACAATGTATGTAGCAAGCCATGGAATATGAAAATCGTAACAATACACTTTACAGCAACCACTTAATACCGTTGTCCATGAAAAAGACAAACTAGAAAGGCAAAGCCCATATGACTCACATGCTCCTTATGTAACTTGCAATATTTAACATGACAATGAGTGTACAGAAAAGGCAAAAAAACTACAACAACGAACCGGTGGCATTAAAATGCAAACAAATACCGGATGTTGATCTTTCTAAGTTCCTGCCCTTGAGATGACCTTGACCTCTGGCTTCATATACATTCATGTACAATTAAATAAACCCCAGCAAAAGTTGTATTATGTTATTTAATAAAAACACCACACAACGTCCTTGGAATTCCCTTGACCTTTAGCTACCTTGACCTTGGGATGACCTTGACCTTCACGTGACCTCGTATGCTCATGTATGATCAAATAACCCATTGTTGTTGCATACTATGGGTTAAATAGAACCATTCTACTGTACTATGACCTATTTATGTATGTTTTTACAAGGCCTAAAATGATCTTGACCATAAAGATCAACGCAGAAACGGAAGAAATATGACAGAGCAATAGATCGTTTCTATATACAACAAGTTTGGACTTTATATTATAGTTTAAGATCGAGGTCACTTCAAAGTACCTATACTAACCGATTTTGGACAGCTCCAGTAACCTTGACCTTGGAGTGAGGTTGACCAAATTTGACTAGTATGTGTGCCTCCTTGATATGTATCATGCATCAAAAATCATATTATTACTATTAATAACTTTTCTTTTAAAAGTAAAATTGTGTGAAAAATCATCATTTTTGACTAACATTTGTTGACACTGTGCCCTGACCTTGAAGTAAAGCCATTCATTCACTGATTGTTTATGAGATCTCATAAATATACACCATCTTACTAAGTTTGGTTGTGATAGTTGAAATAGTATCAGCGATATTAATACAATTGCAAGTTCTTTCATACACACATGGTCGGGCGGCAGACAGACAAACGGACGGACGAATTAAAAAAAAAAAAACTATTTGCAAAACCAAAGACTTTTTTTGGGAGAGTGTGGGTGTGTGTGTGTGTGTGTGTGTGTGTGTGTGTGAGAAAGTTTGGGGGGAGTAGGGGGGAGGGCAGCGACTCAACCAGAGCTTTTTAGATTGTGAGGTTTGGTCAGCTAGGCTAGCTATAAATAGCTTCGCCGATGCTTCCTTTCACTGGAAGGGAGGGTGCAGGCAAGCTATAAATAGCCCGCAGCAAGCAAAATTTGGAGGCACTAAACAGTGCTGCTCATATAGGAATTGAGCTGGTGTGTGTGGGGGGGGGAGGGATTGGAGAGAGGTGAGGGGTAGGGTAGAGGTGAGAAGGGGTGAAAACCTAAACACATTGCATGTGAGTAACAAACTATGTCAGATCTATGTTTTGAAGACGAGCTAAATCTAGATTATCAGCTCGATGAAACCATTGATGGCGGTGCATTTTTAATTTTCGATAACGATCCCTAGAAGACGCTAATAGTCTATAACAAAACGTTTGCTTATATGTTTTATCGACAAACAACAGCAAAGGTGCATGGCAGCACAGCGCAAACCAATGTTCTCGCCTTTGGCTGGTGTAAACAACGGAATAGATCTGTTTGGACAAGATAAGCCTTTGATAACATTGTACCTTTCAGTTTTATCAAACACCTGTACTCACGGTAGCCACGGTCTGTACCAATGATAAAACCATTATAGTGTTGAAGTGGGTCTATACACAGCATATTATAATCTACAGAAAATGGTACTGACTTGAACAGAGGAACGTGGGTCTATACACAACATATTATAATCTGCAGAAAATGGTACTGACTTGAACAGAGGAACGTAGGTCTATACACAGCATATTATAATCTACAGAAAATGGTACTGACTTGAACAGTGTTGAAGTGGGTCTATACACAGCATATTATAATCTACAGAAAATGGTACTGACTTGAACAGAGGAACGTAGGTCTATACACAGCATATTATAATCTACAGAAAATGGTTGGTACTGACTTCAACAGTGTTGAAGTGGGTCTATACACAGCATATTATAATCTACAGAAAATGGTACTGACTTGAACAGTGTTGAAGTGGGTCTATACACAGCATATTATAATCTACAGAAAATGGTGGTACTGACTTGAACAGAGGAACGTAGAGTTGTCAACCGTGCTGCCAAATCTGCAGGCACACACACCGCCCTTACACCTCATGGAAAACTTGTCCTTACACTTGTTCCCATAGTCGTCACAAGCTGAACCCGCCCTCCCTGGCGCTGGCACTGTGATTGGTTACAACAAACAATGATTGACACAGTGATTATACATCAAAGTGTCAAATGCGCGCGCAATTGCACGCGAAAATGCATACGCAATAGCACGCCAATCTAGTAGCTGATTGGTCGAAAACTTACAGGTCAAACTTTGCAAGCGCAATTGCACGCGCATTTACCTACGAGTCACATTAAAACTAGGAATGGCAAATGTCCGATAATACGTTCTATGTATCAAAATAATTTACTATAAATTGACAAATAAATTATACTGAAAACCTAGCCACCCACGCCCTCCATATTAAATGTTATAATACATTAGTTATATATTTTTGGAACGGAAAAAGGACGGGAACACCCCTGTAGCTATCATAGGAGTTATATTTATTGTAGCCTTCATCTTGTCAGATCTGAAATTATCTTACAATACTAATTTGAGTAGCAGAGTAGGTTAATTTATCATTTTAGACAACGCCTGATTATTTTACTACGTAGAATGTAGTTGGGACTGTGTGTTTAGTTATCGGGAAGTCTGGATTTATTTTTGCTAAGATTTAGTTTACCTCACTGAACAACACGTCATAGATGAATTTCGTCATCTAGAACTGTTTAGGCCTAGATCTTTACTACAGTTTTGTTTTGGTGGTTTTCCAGTTTGTATCCCTTTGCTATGCTAAGGTTTCACAGCTAAGCTAAGTTTTCATTACAGTGAGTAAAAACTGTTGGTGCCACTAGAATAGAGGAATTGGCTATTCAGCCCCAGCACCTCTTTACCCTCCTCCTTTCTCATAAAACAAGTATTGTTTTAGTATTTTACATCACTCTACTCTCTCTCTTCAATTGCCTGATTTATGTTAAAATATTTGCTAGTTTAAAGTGCCTTAAATTATGTCTTGAATTGGACCTCTCATTTGTCACATACATCATTTTTTGCTAGTTTTTTTTTAAACTTTTTCTCACCACTTAAGATTTTTATTTTGTATTATAGACATACAGAAATACTAACAATATTACTTTTTAATATTTTGTATTATAGACATACAAAATACTAACAGTAGTACTTTTTATATTTTGAATTATAGACATACAAAACACTAACAATAGTACTTTTTATATTTCGTATTATAGACATACAAAATACTAACAATAGTACTTTTTATATTTTGTATTATAGACATACAAAATACTAACAATGGTACTTTTTATATCTTGTATTATAGACATACAAAAATACTAACAATATTACTTTTTTATATTTTGTATTATCAAAGAGCTTAATGATAGAAAGAGGGGGAACTTGGTACAGAACCGCGAGACGAAAAGTACGAGTTATGCTCCTTTGTCGACATGCTGAAAATGGCTCGTGGCAGAAAGTCAAAAGGCGACTGAGTGAAACAGGGCAGTGACTTTTGCACAGCCATCAATTGCAATAATGCCAGATACAAGAAAAGTTGTGTTGGCAAGTCCTTTTTCAAATTTCCAAGAGACAAAGAAAGGTAAATTGCAATTGAAAAACTTCATTTTTTTGTGTTTATGTAGGCCTAAACTAAGATCGCTGCAGTGTTGTTAGTGTTAAAACAATCGGAGAGCGGCTTGAATGATTCAAGTTATACCTATGTGCTAAATCCAACATTCGCAACAACGAGGCGCATCCCCTGCATGAGGCAGTCGCTGCCTGTGTCTCCTGGCGCATCGAGGGGCACTTCCTCTCCATGAAGTGTCGCATGACGCGCTTCAGGAATTCATACCTACCAACAGCCATCCGACTGGCAAACGAAACGCTCCAGCGATAAGAATGCTCACCCATGTAATAAAGAAGGCACTTTGCTTTTGTGTGTTTATTCATATCTGCTGCAAATAATTGTGTAAGATTGTAACATATTTTCTACTCAACTGTGACCAGAGATTTTACCAATTAGTTAACGGTTGTATTGTCGTTCTTGTTATTATTGTCCTCACTAATTTTGTTCCCCTAGATCATCATGAAGCTTGGTTTTGTATCCTTCCTCTTGTTATTTTATTAGTTGTAGTCGTATTGTTATTATTATTGTTATCATTGTTACCATATATTGTTTGTCTGTTGGTGCTGCTGTTGTATTATTTTAAGTAGTTGTATTGTTATTATAATAACTATTTTTATAATTACTCTTATGAATACGATTATTTTTATTATGAATATTATTATGAATATTATTATGAATATTATTATGAATATTATTATTATTATTATTATTATTATTATTATTATTATTATTATTATTATTATTATTATTATTATTATTTTTATTATCTAGGATGGGTCTAAGGCATGGAAGAATGGGTGAGTGTGAGTAGCTTTGTGTATTGTGGAATAATTATCTGTGTGTTAAATGAGTACACATGGGTATGTGATTGGATATATGTTTATGCATGGGTGTCAGTGGCGATGGATTTGTACTTCAGTATGGAAGTTGTGTATGATAGTGTATCAAATGTATTAACTCATTGAAGTCGTGCCGGAAACGGTTTTTACGGCACTAGTGGTGCCTCAGAGGAGCGTGCCGCTGTTATACGTACGTCGGGTGTTCCCTTTTTTTTATAACAGAAAATTAGTACCAAGGGAACTAAGCGCTACACATACTTGAAAGGGGTCTTTTTAGAGTAGATTGCTTCCCTTTGACCATATTTTTGACAAAGTTTCTCTTGAGATCTCGCGATTTTTATAAAGCTGGTAACATTCATTGTTTACAAAATGGCTTCCCGTTTTGAACGCCGATTGTTGGGAAAATTTTGTTTTAGTTATGTGACAAATGCCTCTTCAAATTGTGCTTTCATGATTATTTTTGTGTAAAATTCATTTCTACAGTGTTTTTACATCATAAAAACAAGAGAATCAAATATTTTCATATAAAAAATGGGTGCAACATATAGGTATTGTGCTTCTTATAAAAGAAAGTTTTTTTTGGGCAAAAGTGATGTGTTTTGGTACAAAATATTTTTTCTGGAGGATTATAGCAGATTAATGGTAAGTGAAATTAAAAATACATACTGTAAGCTTTCATTTGCAATGTATGTTATGTTTCTATGTTGTCTAGTACAATTGGTGTGATTTAAAAAAAATAGCCTAAAATCCTGTGACTCTGGAATGATGCCGAGTCTGGCACTCTGCGAATTCAATGAGTTAATATTGTATGTCTATGTTTTGCACTGCAAAACAAATTTACATGCCATGCGTTTGGACAATAAAGAATCTTGAATCTGGAATCTTGAATTGAATCTTGAATCTTATTTTCATTCCATAAGCTTTGGAGGTGGTGTCAAGCCTCTGTACCAGCTGTTCAAATTCTTACTTCTCTCGAGCCAATCCATCAATGTCATCCGCAGAACGGAGGTTGGAGATTGCTCTACCCCCTATGCTGACTGTACCTTCGTGATCTGCAAACGCATCTGACATAATGCGCTCTGGGAAGGTGTTAAAGAGTGTTGCAGAGAGTAGGCATCTTTGACGCAAACCGATTGTTTTTCTGACCTAGTTTCTGATGGTGCTGTTGTGGAGGACTTCCATGCACTGGTAGCCTTGTCATACATGCATTGGATGACCAATAATTGTAGGGCTTATGTTGTACACTCTCATAGATGTCCGCAGAGCTGCATACCAGACTCCGTCAAACGTTTTTTTTTGAAGTCTACAAACACATGGTATAGATGTTGCTGGTGCTGTAGGTATTTCTCGCAGATTATTTTGAGTTTGAAAATCTGTTCAGTGGTACTTCGCCCTGCACTGATTCCTGCTTGTTCTTCAGCTATGATTTGTTCAGCTTGGGGTTTGCACTTGTTGAGTATTATTTTCAGGAAGACCTTGCTGGGATGGCTGACAAGGCTGATGGTGCGTTAATTTTCACACTCCTGAAGGTTACCATTTTTGGGAAGAGTGATGACAAGTGAATGGGTCCATGGTGTGGGCCGCGAGCCACTCGGCCAGATCTTGTTACATATAATGGTGAGGGCGTCAATAATCGCTTCTCCTCCTGCTTGAAGCAGTTCCGCGGGCATGTTGTCCACTCCTGCTGACTTCCCCTTCTTCAGCGATTGCACTACTGCCTCAACTTCTTCTCGGAGAATTTGGAAGATTTCTTCTTCTTTTTTTCTGGAGGGTCTCCGTTTGGTGTGTAGTTGTAAAGGACTGAGCAGTACTGTTTCCATCTATCCAAGACTTCTTGTTCTTCTGTAAGGCTTGTTTGGATCGTGGAGACCTTGGGCTGTTTAAAACTTGTCAGTCGCTTCACAGTCTGGTAGGCCTTCTTGCTGTTGGTTTTGATCAGACTGTTCTCTATTCCCTGGCATTGATCTTGTATCCAGTTCTCTTTTGCTGTGCGCATGCTTTTTGGATTTCATAATTGATTATTCGGTAGGCATCAGCTCCCTGTAAGGTGTCCTTTTCCTTTTTCATCTCATCTTCGTCTTTCTACACAGGTCCAAAAGTTCAGGTGTGATCCACGGTTTCTTCTTTGGCTGGTGGTTGCCAAGGATCTCAGTGGCGGCATCTGTCACAGCTGAGTTGGAGGCGGTGGTCATGGTGTTGACATCTACTTCACCAGCTCCCAACACGAGCAGTGGTGCAAATTTCCCTCTAATTGTGGCTTGAAATATTTCTGTTGTTTGCCCATGTCGAACTTCAGTCTAGTGCACTTTGCTGTGCTTACTCTCTTCAAGTGGAGCCGGAAGGACATCATCACGAGATCGTGGTCACCTTCAAGGTCTGCTCCTGGAAAAGTGTGTGTCCTGCCAATGTTGATGTTTGATCTGAAGTGTGTCTTGACCATGATGTAGTCGATCTGGTTATAATGCTCCCGCCGGGACTGAGCCATGTTGTTACGTTTGATAGATCCGATCGTTTTGTTTTGCAAAGCATGCAAGTGTTTTTACCTTTGATTTGATTTTGCCTTGTTCTTAGAAAAAGCTTAGTATAAATTTGTTAATTTTCGTTGATCGATATTATTGGAAAATTTTCTAGAATCACTTGTTTAATATCGTTCGAAGCATCTTAATAATTCTACTTATAGCTAAGGGATACTTCTAAAATAAATAAGGTTATATGACGTAAGACGGTGCATAGTTCCGGTGACGAGTTTTATTTTGATTGGGTGTTATTGCGTCATGCTGGATTGTTCGAACTTTCTATCGATTATAGAGAGACTATATAAGTGGTATGTGGTTGTCTTAAACGAAAAAGGAAGTGAATAGCGTGGCATTACTTTCTCAATACATCAGGCTACATGAAAACACACAGTATTCACAAGTGCCAAGGCAAAACTGAACATTTGCCCATGTTAGCCCTCGAGTGGGGTGTCGGATAGCGCAGTGGTTGGAGCACTCGCTACTGTTTCGCAAGTTAAGCACAGTCCAGTGCGGTTAGCACTTGGATGGGTGACCGCAAAACGTGAAGCGACAAATAACAACGCCCCCAGTTGACTCAACTGTGACTGAGTACCTACTCTCTTAAGGGTGGGGAAGGTAAAGCAGCGAGGGAGAGAGTTGGGCATCACCCTCATTACGCTGGCCCAAGATAAGTGTGATCTCCAACATCAAGCCCCCCCCTACGGCCACAAGGCTGTGGGACCACCTTTACCTACCTACCTTTATATAAGTGGTGCACTGTGTCAGAGTGAAAAAGTGATTTATGGAGATTTTTATGATGATCATTGAAGTGATTTTCGGAAAGCGATCTTGCATGCAGTTGTTGATGTATGCTAAATAAAGTGAGAAAATTTCATACGACGACTCCTGCCTTATTGCTGAATGAACAGGTTACGTGGATACTCGAATCGGAGAAGATTCAAGCATCGGGGTCTGGATCAACCATTGATAAAAATAACAACCGTATAACACGTGTCCATCGTCTGGATTTTTTGTGGAGACCAAGCGTGTTTGCCAGTATTAGACTGTTGTATCTGGCAATCTCCAAAAGTCTCAAATCTCTGTCATTTGTCTCGTTGTTGCATTGGGGTCCACATGTGTCTCCCCAGTTGTGGTTGGCATCTTGGCCAACCTGGGCATTCCAGTCGCCTTGCACTATGACTATTTCCTTTTTCGGCACTTGGTCAAGGACAGCCTGTAGATGTCCATAGAAATCCTCCACTTCGCTGTCGTCATAGTCTGATGTTTGGGCATAGGCCTGGATAATGGTGATGTTGAAAGGGGCTGCTCTCAGACGGATGGTAATGAGTCTACTGGATTCTGGGTGGCAATCCATGACAGTGGCAAGAATGTTCTTGTAAACCAAGAATCCAACTCCATGTTCGTAACTGTCTTCTCTCCCGCTGAACTAAACCTTGCGGCCTTTGTCGGTCGTTGTTTTACCTAGGCCTTTCCAGCGCAGTTCGCCGTAATCTAAAATGTTCCATCGGGAGTGGTCCAGCTGATGTTGTCTCTCGTGCGGATCTTGCTGCGTTGTCCATCAGTAGCACACTTATCACCTCCGTCCTGGTGGAGGATGCGAATGGCTAGGGTTATATTGTAAATTATTTGTCAATTTATAGTAGATTATTTTGGTACGTAGAACATAGTGCCCACATATTTTCCATTCCTAATTTTAATGTGACTCGTAGGTAAAATGCGCGTGCCTTTGCGCGTGCAACGGCGCGTGCATTTGCGCTTGCGCAGTTTGGTTTCAGCTACTAGATGGGCGTGCAATTGCGTGTGAGTTTGACGCTTTCCGCGTTCCGTATACATTTGGCATTTCGCGGTGCTGTCTCTTCCATTCAAAAGAGTAGGCGGATACATCGGGGGAAGAGGAAGGAAGAGCGAATGGGGGTGAAAGAAGAAGGAGGTGAGGAAGAAGGGGGAGATGAACCAGTTAGACGGTAGAGGTCTATTTGTATAATAATGCCTTATTTGAAAACTTCTGCCATGTTGATTGTGGTGTCTTGTCCCAAAGCCTATTTATCGTGTGAATGCCTGTGCTCATGCGTGTGCTTTTGTGTGTTTGCGTGTTATATATTTGTATATATTTTAGTGCCCGTATTTGTGTGTGTCATCGGACGTATATTGTATGTATGTACGTGTGTGTGTGTATGCGTATATGTGTGTGTGCGTACGTGTGTGTTTGTGTGTGTGTGAGAGAGATAGAGAGACAGATTGACAGACAGACAGAGACGTAGTCACAGAGAGAGAGAGAGAGAGAGAGAGAGAGAGAGAGAGAGAGAGAGAGATATAGAGAGAGAGAGAGAGAGATAGAGAGAGAGAGGCAGACAGACAGACACAGGCAGACGATTTACCACATCTGGAGTTTACAGAAACAGAGACGTCTTGGATACACCTGCACTCTCCTTCGCTGCACTCTGAACCCTCACCGCAGTCCTCCGCCACCTTACACCTTGAACCCGCTGACTTCCCTGCTCACACGCACACACACACACACACACACACACACACACACACACTTCTTCTTCAGATGTTTTAAATTGATAAATTTCTTGCTTAGCGGTCTTGAGGACTCTTGGCTTGGCTATAAAGAACCATAAGCCGTAACATCATCTACAGGACCACAAGTAGAAGATCTAGGCCCATATGACTCGCATGGGTCTTTGGGAATGTAGTTATATCAGTGTACATAAAAATAATTGCCAAGTGTAGATTAACGTTTATAAACGCATTAAAACATACATTTTATATTGACTTTACTCTTGAGATAAACTGTTACCTATCTGCATCTCCTGTAAAAAGCTCTGATCCCGATGCACCCCTAGATTACGGACTTGGAAAATTAATGTTGATGATCTGACAGAAACTGAATGAATAGAGGTTTGCCCCGTGAATCAGTCAAGATGTCTCGGTCATATTTTCCTGCATTTTCGATGTATTCGTGATCATTCCTCTGACCATGAACTAATGCATTCAGACATCTCCCGGGCAGGAGCAGGAACCGCCGAAGGAGGTGCAGAATTAAGCAAGTGAGAATCACGGCAAAGAAATGCTAAAGATGTTGGAAAGCAAGACAGGGCCAAGAACTGAACCTTGTGGCACTACACAAGCCAAGGGTAAGACAGCGGACCGGATGTCTTCCACAATGACAGGCAGAGAGACCTGGGTTCTTTCTGCGATCGGCAAAATCGTCAATTTGTCGAACATAATTATTTGTAGACCAGAGCATGTTCTGGTGGGTGAATTTTCAGTGCCACCATCCGGGCGCCAGTTTGCCTTACCGGCCTGTAAGGGTAATCGCCACTCCAACAGTTTTATTCCTTGCGCCATTCGACTGCTAAACTTGATGCGATCATCTCCGCTTTAACATCTTCCCCGCCCCACTAACGCAATGGGGTTTGTTCTTTTGGGGGGAGGGGGGGGGTTATAAACGCTCGACGATGGCCCGGTTCAGTGATTGATTTATTGTTTATCGACTGTTTGATTGGATGATTTATTGATTATAGTCTTACCTTATTTTCTTACCTTCATGTTTTTATTTGATTTAACAGTCTGCGGTGAGTGTTCGTGATATGTGTGTGTGTGTGTGTGTGTGTGTGTGTGTGTGTGTGTGTTGTGTGTTTGGTTTATGTTTGTATGGTAGGACATGTGCTTATGAAATCGTGTGACAATGTGATACCTTGTTTCACTGTTTTTAAATTTCTTCGTTATTTTTTTTCTTCTTTTTTTTAATTAATAATATGAGCTGCTTTTAAATCTTGTAATTGCCCTATGTGGATATATAAAGTTGTATTGAATTGAATGGGACTGAATGACAGATTGCATGTGTGCGGCAGGAGAAGAAAGAACGGAGCCATGCTAACATCATCCCAGTGCAGATAAAGTGCTTGTCCGGACGGGCGCGTAGAATTCCGTGATCAAGCCGAAGCACTCGCTGAACCTCACCGGAAGACTCTCAGGCGGAATGTGAGTGGGGCCGCCTTGCTGGTGGGCACACACATGAGCTCACCAAGGATGTGGAACAACTCTCGCGAGTTAGTTGCAGTCTACAAATATATCCTCTCGTTCAGGTATGGGGCCTTCGTGTCGCGGATCATCTGTTTAACCATTCTGCTGTGCTGGACGAACCGTTTCCATTAGGAAGCACTGCTCGAGGTTTGTATGGCGGGCCTCACACACGGTGCCGACGTACGGTGAGACAGGCGACGCGTCATGAGAGGAGCGTAGTACTACTCATCGAGGACCGAACAAATGTATTGTCGCGCAGCGATAAGTATTTTGTCTCAGATAGTTTGGATAAAGTACAGGTGAAAAAGTGGAATATGTAGTGGAAGTGAGTAGGGATGGATCAAAGGATGAAGGCGCTTCCTTGTCATCTCCATCTTCCTATATGCTTGCGAAACATGGACCCTCACAACAGATCTACAACGAAAAATACAACGCATGGAAATGAGGTGCTACAGAAGACTTCTGGGAATTTCCTATACCCAGCACTTAACCAACAACGAAGTCCGACAGACCATCACACAAGCCATTGGCGATGACATGCTCACAGTGTTGAAGAAACGGAAACTCCGATGGTATGGCCATGTCACAAGGAGGCAGAAGAAGAGGGAGACCGAAAAAGAGATGGGTGGGGGGGGGACAACATTCGAGAATGGACTGGCTTGAAACTGAGCGAAGCCATGAGGGTTGCTGAGGACAGGGAAAAGGTGAAGTAACGATGGTTAAACGATCATCTGTGGTGCCCCAACGACCTCCGAGTTACGGGATAGGATGGGATAGGAATAGAAAGGTGAAAGGACAGTTTCACGGTATTCACGCAGCTGTAGAGAAAGGTGAGTGAGGATTGGAACAGACAGAACAGGGCGAAATATAATAAGTCTTTGAATATGCACAATGCAGGCTAGAGTTTCAAAGAGAAAAGGCCTAGTTTTGGAGTGTCTTGGACGTTCTCGTGATTTTGAATTCTGTAGAGGAAATTGACAGAGCTGAATAGGCAGTGACAGTGTGTGTTCAGTGGCAGACAGTTGACAGCGTTGTTAGAAGATTAAGTTATATTTAAGAATAACTTCGTTGATCTGTAATCATAGCTAATTTTGGGATGAGCGGTAATGCTAACGAAAAGTAGCCTGGTTTATTCCACTGGGCGAGTTCAAAACCTAGTTTGTGACTGTTGCCTTGTTGGCAATTGAGTTCGTGTGACGTGACGTCACTTGTGCTAGTAGTCAGTTGAACTAGAAGTATTGCCAGGATTGGTAGTGTGTAATACATTTAGTACTGTGTCAATCTCCAGCACCGAGGCGGGGTAACTCGGCGGTGGTTCCTGCTCACCATAAGCTGTATTGTGAAAACTTACATTATATTTTGTCGGCGACTCTGTGTTGTGCGCGCATGCTTGCGTGAGGTTGCGCTATGTTGTGGCGTTGATGTGATACTAATCATGGGTGGTGTTGAGTAGAGGCGTGAATGTGTATGACAGTTATTTAGTCATCCTTCGTGCAACGCATTATTCCATTTCATCTTAATGTATTCTATTTTCGTCGTGTGTTTATAATGATGTGTGAATATTATATTGGTGTTCATTGAATATATTTCTGTGTAATTAGATAGTGCCATCACGAAGGCCTGTCGTTAGTAATGCACAGAGCTAAGACAACTAAGTTAGATGGAGAGAGGGAGAGAAATGAGAGGGAGGAATAGTGGGAACGTTGGATACATCCGGGATAGACTGTGATGACCTCAGATGCATTAACCGTTGCAGGCTTATCATACTTTTCTTTACTTACTTCACCTCTGCTCTTTATTGTGACGTGATTTCTACGTGATCACCTGGTCTTCGTCAACATCTTTCTTGGTGACGACTAACCTGCGTGGATCTTCTTTCCTGAACCATTTGTCGGCGCTGGAAGTGGCAAGTTCCGGGCCATCGGCAAGTTCCGATCAACTTACCACGTGAATTCCAATGGAACCTCATCTCCTCCAACATGTGTAGCCATTCCCATCAACTTTATATTCTCTTTCCTTCCCCCCACCCCCACCCCTCTCCTTGTGACTTTGACTTTCTCTTATGCTGATGTTATTGTGATTGTTCATTTTGTCCACTTTCATCCCGTCACTTTTAGTGAGTTTAGCGTGTGTCTGTGAATGTTAGTTGGTTTAGTTTTGTGAATAAAGTGTGATTGGAATTATGAACATTGTCAATTGTTGCAAGTTGTACGTGTTTGTACGTCCTTTATTTTCTCGTCTCAGCAATTGAAGGACGTCCGGACGTTCAGGAGCGCTTGTGTGAGTGTATGTTTATAATTATGTGAGTGCCTGCGCTTGTACTTGTGTCTGATCGGTTCGCGACAGGCAAGAGTTGTATAGTCCTTGGCCGGTCACCCCTGTGTTCCAGCGGAGACGATCGCTTATGAAGCCTTTACCACAGTTACTGTGTCAAGGCAACAGCATGCATACCTACTAAATGTGTTGTCAAGACTGCATGAAGTATTTACTACAGATATTGTCGAGGCTATATTATCCTATCCTATCCCATTACTCTGGGGTCGTTGGGGGACCACCGATGATCGTTTAACCAGCATACTTCATCTTTCTTGTTCTTAGCAACCCTCATGGCTTCGCTCAGTGTCAAGCCAGTCCATTCTCGAATGTTGTCCTCCCACACCTTTTTCGGTCTCCCTCTTCTTCTACCTCGTTGCACTGTGCCATGCAGGATGGTCTTTGCAAGATCTGATGATCTGGTAGCGTGGCCATACCATCGGAGTTTCCGTTTCTTCACCACCGTGAGCAGGTCATCGTGTTGTCCAATGGCTTGTGTGATGGTCTGTCGAACTTCGTCGTTGGTGATGTGCTTGGTATAGGAAATGCCCAAAAGTCTTCTGTAGCAACTCATCTCCATGCTTTGTATTCTTCGTTGTAGATCTGCTGGGATGGTCCATGTTTTGCAAGCGTATAGGAATATGGAGATGACAAAGGAGCGCAGCAGCCTTATCTTGGAACGTAGACTGATGGTCTTGTCTCTCCAAGTGGGCTTCAACCTTGTCAGGGCAGCAGTTGTTTGTGCGACCCTGGAGAGGACTTCCTGTTGGGACCCATTGTCTGATACAATGGCTCCTAAATATTTCAAGCTATGCACTGTGTTGAGGGACTGGCCTTGGACTTTGATATCCGTGTGGACGCCATGGGTGTTGCTGGTCATCATTTTGGTCTTCTCTGCACTTATTTCCATTCTATAAGCTATGGAGATGGTGTCAAACCTCTGTACCAGCTGTTGAAGTTCTTGTTCATCTCCAGCCAATCCATCAATGTCATCCGCAAAACGGAGGTTGGAGATTGTTCTTCCCCATATGCTGACTGTGCCTTCGTGGTCTGCTATGGCGTCTGACATGATGCGCTGTAGGAAGATGTTGAAGAGTGTTGAAGAGAGTAGGCATCATTGACGCACACCGATTGTTGTTCTGAACCAGTTTCCGAGGGCGCTGGTATGGAGGACTGCACTGGTAGCCTTGTCATACAGGCTTTTGATGACTTCAATAATTTTAGGTCTGATGTTGTACACTCTCATTGTTGCCCACAAAGCTGCTTGCCAGACTCGATCAACCGCCTTCTTGAAGTCTAAGAACACATGATATAGATGTTGTTGGTGCTGTAGGTATTTCTCGCAGATTATTCTGAGGTTGAAAATCTGTTCAGTGGTACTTTGCCCTGCCCTGAATCCTGCTTGTTCTTCAGCTATAATTTGTTTGATGGGTCTCCGTTTGGTGTGTGGTTGTAAAGGTCAGAGCAGTACTATGTCCATATATCCAAGACTTCTTGTTCTTCTGTAAGGCATATGTCAAACTTGCTTTGGATCGTGGAGACCTTGGGCGGTTTAAAACTTGTCAGCCGCTTCACAGTCTGATAGGCCTTCTTGTTGTTTTCTTGTTTAGACCGTTTTGTCTTTCCTGGCAATGATCTTCCATCCAGTTCTCCTTTGCTGAGCGCATGCCTTTTCGGATGTCATTGTTGATTTTTCGGTAGGCATCAGCTCTTTCGGAAGTGTTCTTTTTCTTTTTCATCTCTCTTCGTTTATCACACAGGTCCAAAAGTTCAGGTGTGATACACGGCTTCGTCTTTGGCCGGTGCTTGCCAAAGATCTCTGTGGCGGCATCTGTTACAGTTGAACTGAAGGTGGTAGTCATGGTGTTGACATCTACTTCCTTAGCTCCCAAAATGAGCAGTGGTGCAAATTTCCCTCCAATTGTGGCTTGACATATTTCTGCCACCTCCGGGTCTTGCAGTATGTCCAGGTCGAACTTCAGTCTAGTGCACTTTGCTGTATTTACTCTCTTCAAGTGGAGCCGAAAAGACATCATCATGAGATCGTGGTCACTTCCGGTGTCTGCTCCTGGAAAGGTGCGTGTCCTGCCAATGTTGATACTTGATCTGAAGGGTTTCCTGACCATGATGTAGTCGATCTGGTTGTGATGCTCCCTCCTTCCCCCCCCTCCCCCGAGACTGTGCCATTTCCATCGTTTGGATTTTTTGTGGAGACCATGCGTATTTGCCAGTACCAGATTGTTGTATCTGGCAAACTCCAAGAGTCTCAGTGTGACGACACGAGTTTTCAGATAGCAGGGAGAATTATACTTTTTACGAAGTTACACTTCTCCGTATATAGTGTATATAGAATAGCGTGACCGATTTATTTTTTGCGTATGAAAGTGCAGTTTCGTAAAGTCCGTGCGTAACGTAGAAGACAGGGGGTAGGCCAAATTCAGACCAGGGATACGCGTAATAAAGAATGTGCATACTGACGAGAGCTCGACTATTTGCTTGTGGCCGGTGCGTTTTTGGTATGGCAGAGTGGTTTGAGATGCTTTTGCGAGAAGGACGAATCTAACCAGGCAGCAACCCTGTGACAGAGGTCATTGTAGTGTAGGGTACTGTTGGAAGGGTGTGTTTATTGTCTATATAGCCACCCAAGGTCTTATGCCCTCGTCAGGATAAGGATGTTTAGAGTTCGAGAGGAAGGATATTAACTGCCATTTGTCAATGAATGTAGAGTTATATTCTTAAGGTGTGTGTCGTTCTCGATTGAACACCCACCAAGACTTAGTGTCTGTGACAGAGTTAAGGTGACCTCATTTTCAGTTATAAGTGTTATTTGGAAAGTGAAATAACCAGCAATAGCAAGACAAAGTGACTCTCAAAAGACTAACCAGTTGTATTTGTGACAGTGCTGTGTTGTGTTGTGGTGTTGGGGGAAAGGTGTGTCATGAGCCGGGGCCTAAAAGGTGAGCAAACCCTGTTATTCAATTCCTTAGTGGCGCACTCCGAGAACTGCGTACGCGTATGAGTGGTGATGAGTGTGGGGAAGGGGATGTATTTTAGGATGCATAATGAATTTTGTTGATTTTATATGATTTTCTTATGATTTTCTTATTGTATATGTGATGGGGAAATGTCGTTGCTGTTGTTGTTATAAAAGTGGGTCAAAGGCGACGATGGGAATATATATAGAGAGAGAGAGAGTGGGGGTGTATGTATGGAGAGAGCGATAGAATGTATTATGCTGAACAAAGATGAAGCGATGATTATGAAGGAAGCATGTTTACAGTATGGTACGGCAAGATAGTATGAAAGAAGGGAGATAATCGTGATGTGTTATGATTGTTGGGGGTGACGGTGATGATGAAGGGAGGCGGAATGAATCAGGACTGTGAGATTGAAGTGTGGTTGCAATAATTATGTACATTTATATAAATGTTTGTGTTTATAGAAGATGTGAATTATTAAGCACCAAAGGTTGATTTATATTATTGAAATGTGTGTATAGCATCTTGTATTATTATCATGGTATTCATATACAGGTCAAGATGGTGGATGGAGGACGGCGTGTTATATTATATTATATTATATAGTGTTTATTGTTTTGTAAGCAGGCTGTTAAGACTGTGTATATGCTTACAGGTTTGGGCTGTTACTTCTACGCATTATTTCAACGCTGTTGCTTCTGATGTTGCTTCTTATGCTGTACTTATGTTGTTGTTGACGTTTTGTTGCCGTTGTTGACGCTGATTGGGTTCTAGCCAGCCTGGGGTGTGCCTTTGCCTCTACAGCCGAGAGGTGTTGTGGTGGTCTCTGCCACTGCTGCAGGTTTTGCCTATGTATCGAGGCAACACTAGTACAGGAGGTTTTCATACCTAATTCACGCACACACAGACTCACACTGCACCACACCTAAAAACATATTCATTTAGTTAGAGAATCATCCACTTATTGTGAAAGAGACTGTTTAGCTCTCTGAGCTACTTGACAAGAACATTGGAACAGTGCTTCTGTGCCACAGCTTCACCTAGATAGTAGTTTATGATTAAAGATTCAAACGCCATCGCTTATTATTTGAAGATTTACATTTTGAATTGATTTATTGATTGTGATTTTGTTGTACACATTTTGTAAAGAAACTGTTGTTGTTTAGTTCTGTTTAGGGTTGAACAAGGGGAGGTAATTGTTAGTTAGTATTGGGACGGGGGTCTATTTAGGGGTTGAGGGGAGGTTAGTTCCCATTTGTCCTGCGTTTGCTTGTTGATTGTGGAGTAAAAGAGTGTGATTGTATTCTGGCATTTGTGTTAGTTTATTTTGTTCGAGTTTATCTTATTCACTCGTTGCATGTGCTGACGTCACAGAACCCGCTCGGGGGACGTGACACTCAGACCCATGTCATTTGTCTGGTTGTTGCAGTGGGGTCCACGTGTGTCTTCCCAGTTGTGGTGCGCATCTTGGCCAACCTTGGCATTCCAGTCGCCTTGCACTATGATTATGTCCTTCTTTTGCACTTGGTCAAGGACAGCCTGTAGATTTTCATATAAATCCTCCACTTCACTGTCGTCATAGCCTGATGTTGGGGCATAGGCCTGGATGATGGTGGTGTTGAAAGGGGCTGCTCTCAGGCGGATGGTAATGAGTCTACTGTGAAGGCTACATGACGTATTTAGTGCAAGTGTTGTCAAGGTTACTTGAAGCATTTACTACAAGTGTTGGTTACATGACGTATCTCGTATAGGTGTTGTCAAGGCTACATGACGTATTTACTTCAGTCTATAAGTCTACAAGTCTATAATATGCATGACATATTTACTACAAGTGTCAAGTCCACATGCATGACTTAAGCCTACTTTCTGGAGGATACATACTTACTGTAGGTGTTGTCAAGGATACATTATGTACTTACTGCAGATGTTGCCGGAGGCACAAAGAGAGCCAGTTCTGCACGCATACGGATCCAATGAGCAGTTGCTATTCAGATCCAGCCCTGTGTAAGAAGTAAGATTGTATTGAATAACGTACAGTTATACTGTGTACAAAGAGGTGGATATTATCTAAATTCATTTCTTCAAATCTTGGTGATTGTATATATAAGCCATTAGTTGTATTACTTCATCTTTATTTTCATATTGTTTTATCTTGATTGTTTTGACATCTTGTGTCCAGTGTCAAAGGGGTTACGGATTAGACAAGGGATGTAATTGATTGTTAATTGTTGGGGTGGTGGGACCGATTAAGGGTTGGGGAAGGGTTAGATTTCCCAAATGTAAATGTTCATCTGCCATTTGTGTTAGTAGTTTAGTTTGAGTTTGAATCCCATCACTCGCTGTTTGAGCTGAAGTCATGAGCCCATTGGGTGACGTGACACCATCAAACAACAAGTCGTAGTCCAGGGCCATTGTTAGCTTGATGATGTTCATGACGATGTTTATGTGGATTTTGATGATGATGATGATGATGATGATGATGATGATGATGATGATGATGACACTTACGACATCGAAAGTCAGAGTCGCACACAGCGCCAATCGTGCAGTCTGTCTTGTTTGGGTCACATTCCTTGAATACAGCAATCCCTGGCAAAATAAACAATACCATTTAGCATCCCAATCTGTGGCAAAATAAAGTAATTCCACTGAACACCACAGCCTGAGGCAAAACAAAGTAACACCTCTGAAAACTGAAGTATACGGCAAAATACATCTCTTAATTTCAAATCTCAAAGTCTCACTTCAGTCTTTCTGGTTTACACCAATCATCATCATCATCATCATCATCATCATCATCATCATCATCATCATCATCATCATCATCACCATCATCATTATCATCATCATCATCATCACCATCAAACAGCACCAATGACACTACTACTACTTCTGCTACTGCTACTACTACTACTACTACTACTACTACTACTACTACTACTACCACTACTACTGCTACTGCTACTACTACGGCTACTACTACTACTACTACTACTACTACTACTACTACTACTACTAATAACTCTATAGAATATATAGCAATGATACCAACACGAAGTCAAATTATAATTAATACGAGTAAAGACCCGTTTGGCTATTTCCGACTCCTAATTATGGACACCATGATCTAAGTGAGTAATTGTTGGTTTTTCAATGGGGTAAATTTCTGACGTCTTAATGTTAGGACATGAGTGAAAGAGAAAGAGCTGACAATCTGCTTTATTTCCATGCAGTCCAAGGCGAAATAGGCTATTGAATTGGACTTGACTGCCAGTAGGAACTCAGACATGCTGACGCAACATCGGTTAACAATATCATAATACTGACTACATGTGCTGATGCAACATCGGTTAACAACATCATAATACTGACTACATGTGCTGATGCAACATCGGTTAACAACATCATAATACTGACTACATGTGCTGATGCAACATCGGTTAACAACTTCATAATACTGACTACATGTGCTGATGCAACATCGGTTAACAACTTCATAATACTGACTACATGTGCTGATGCAACATTCGTTAACAACATCATACTACTGACTACATGTGCTGATGCAACATTCGTTAACAACATCATACTACTGACTACATGTGCTGATGCAACATTCGTTAACAACATCATACTACTGACTACATGTACTGTCGCAACATCGGTTAACAACTTCATAATACTGACTACATGTGCTGACGCAACATCGGTTAACAACTTCATAATACTGACTACATGTACTGTCGCAACATCGGTTAACAATATCATAATACTGACTACATGTGCTGATGCAACATCGGTTAACAACTTCATAATACTGACTACATGTACTGTCGCAACATCCGTTAACAAACATCATGTTACGTTTGAGATGCGCATGATAGAACCGATCGTTTTGTTTTGCAAAGCATGCAATAACAGTGTATTTATCTTTGATTTAATTTTGCGTTGTAGTTGGAAGAAGCTTTGTATAATGTTGATAATTTTCGTTAGTCAATATTATTGGAGAATTTTCTAGGGTTGCTTGTTTACTATCGATCGAAGCGTGTAGATAGATCCAGTGGTGGTTGCGATATGCTTCAAACTTAAATAAGGTTATATGACGTAAGACAGTGCATAGTTCTGATGACGAATTTTATTCTGATTGGCTGTAATTTCGTCACGCTGGAATGCTCGAACGTTCTCTAGAGTATAGATGGACTATATAAGTGTCGCACTGTTTCAGAGTTGAGAGTTGAAAAAAAAGTGAAAGTGAAAAAACCGATTGAGCGATTGTATGCAGTTGTTGATGTACCTGAATAAAGTTGGAAAACTTCATATGACGACTCCTGCATTGTTGCTGAATAAACAGGTTGCGTGGATAAACGAATCTGAGTTACACTTATCAGGATTCTAGCATCGGGGCTGAATCATCTACTGATAAAAAAACTAACAACAGTGTAACACATCATGATACTGACTACATGTGCTGTCGAAGTCACACTCGGTGCCTTGTGCACAAGCGGTAGTGTTGTCGGTTCGATCGCACTGAGCTCCTATCCCCAATGCTGCACAGACCGTATATATATTACTCAGTGCTGCACACACCATATCTATAACACTCAGTGCTGAAAACACCATATTTATAACACTCAGTGCTGCACACACCATAGCTACAACACTCAGTGCTGAAAAAAAAACATATTTATAACACTCAGTGCTGCACACACCATAGATACAACACTCAGTGCTGAAAACACCATATTTATAACACTAGGTGCTGCACACACCAGATCTATAACACTCAGTGCTGAAAACACAATATTTATAACACTCAGTGCTGCACACACCATATATACAACACTCAGTGCTGAAAACACAATATTTATAACACTTAGTGCTGCACACACCATATATACAACACTCAGTGCTGAAAAAAACTATATATATAACACTCAGTGCTGCACACACCATAGATGCAACACACAGTGCTGAAAAAACCATATTTATAACACTCAGTGCTGCACACACCATAGATACAACACTCAGTGCTGAAAAAACACCATATTTATAACACTCAGTGCTGCACACACCATAGATACAACACTCAGTGCTGAAAACACAATATTTATAACACTCAGTGCTGCACACACCAGATCTATAACACTCAGTGCTCAAAACACATATATTTATAACACAGCGCTGCACACACCATAGATACAACATTGAGTGCTACACACACCATATCTATAACACTCAGTGCTGAAAACACAATATTTATAACACTCAGCGCTACACACACCATAGATACAACACTGAGTGCTGCACACACACCATATATACAACATTCAGCTACTATTCACAGTGTTGCACACACTATACATTCAGTACTCAGTGCTTCACACAGAAAACCCTGAAAATCCAGCTTAAGGTGTAGCTGTTGGGTAGTGATGACTCACGGGTAATTCCGGAGATTACCGGAAACTTTTCGCTTTTCCCCGCTCGACGTAAGTGACGTCACAAAAAGGACCAATCTCTCAGTTTGTGTTGAGCTCAAGCCTAATTCAGTAATTGTAACTTGTATTTTTCTTCATCCACATTTATTTAGTCATAATAAATGTCTTCAAATGTTATTACTATTATTAGTATGATGCTAATCATGTTTCATTTCCATGAAATAATAATAATAATAATAATAATAATAATAATAATAATAATAATAATAATAATAATAATAATAAATTCGTCCCCTATACGCTTATGTGTCCTGGGACGTTAATCTATAAAAACTAAACTAACTAAATAATAATAATAATAATAATAATAATAATAATAATAATAATAATAATAATAATAATAATAATAATAATAATAATAATAATAATATAGTTTTGGTGATGTACATTTCAAGTTTCAAATTTTTCGATAGATCTGTTAAATTGAACATGGTCAGTACAATAGGACACGATATGCCTAATGGATTTAACAAAGATAAGCAGAGGAAAAACTGTATTTCCACTAAATGCAGAATAATGTTTCGATATTATTATTATGCACTCGTACATTACAAACAGAAAACTAAGACTGAAATGTGAATACCAATTCTCTGCACTTAAAATCAAGTTCAAGTTCAAGTTCAAGACACTTTATTACCCAATGAATTCAAAATACATAGGATTTCGTTTTGGTGATGCGGTAAAACATTCAGTCCCTCTGCAACAACAAACAACCTTCCACTGGACATTAAAACATTAAAATACTCTAATAGAGAAAGTTATTTTAAGGAGTAAAGCACAGGCGCACGCCCACTCGCAACCCTCACACGCACACGCATACTCATGCATACCCGCATGAGTATCTAAATTATGGTTTTAGGTCTACAATACAGTCCTACGTAAAAAGTATTTCTTAAAAGTTACAGTAATTTACTCAATAGTGCTATTATTAGTAAGCTTAGTACTGCCGTAGGCCTAATTGAAGTAATTGTGGAAACTGCTGGCACTGCTAATGCTATCTGATGAGTGATCTCTGATTTACCCTATCTCCACCACCCCAAACCTCCCGCACACAATTTTCACTGTTGTGTATCTAAACTATTTAGAGTGTGATGCTATCATTAACCTCTCTCGCAAAGTTTAGCTTCATAAGAAGAATGGAACTTCTCTTTTTCTTTCTTGTTGATTGGGTGAGAGTCCTACTCGGTACCGATAGTAGGCCTACTGCCGGCTTGATAGTCGGTATATAGGATCCAGGTTTGAGCACAGGCTGTGAAGTCCGTAGGCCTTGCCTCAATTACATACTATACATGATGTAATTGAGGCGAGGCCTACGGACTTCACAGCCTGTGGTTTGAGAAGGAGCATTTTCGCGATTTCATTCGAAATTCAAGAAGATTGGTAAAATTGTCTTCTTTTTAAGTGTGAGGAGCACACAACAGTGTGTGCATTTCCCTTCGAGAAATCTTTCCGCGTACTAACACAAAACGGTTCCAAGGTGGACATAACGAAGTATCTTTCGGGTAACGATGCAGCGATGTTTCTTGGCATGATCTATTTATGCATCCACCAACAACACACATTTGAGCTGGCATTTTTTAAATAGTGCATATGCAATCCTTTACAAATTAACTATAATAATAAATAAAATCGACATTTAATCAGTAAATACGCTAAATTGCACTGCGCCAAATCTCAAACCAACATAACACACTAGACACTACCAACCAAACCGGTCACGTTTGTGACGTCACTTTCCGAAACTTGCCGAAGATTTTTTTTTGTTTGGAAGTCGATTTTTTGGGAGTATATATCAAACAATATACGCAACGGCAAAATAATCCAAGCACATTTTCGAACTCCTCGTAGTTTTTTTTGTTAGTATAGTACATTATAAGTCACTAAATAGTCCTATTTCGTGATTTGACGAAATGTAGGTCAGCACCCAATAGCTACACTTTAAGATTGTGTTCTAAACCCGTCATTTACACTAAATACTCCAACAAACCAACAGATGTCCTCCTTTTGGTATCAGAATACGCTCTCACTTTGATATTGCAGGCATAGCTGTTAAATGTTAATGATGACTGTAGAGAACGTGAATTTTCCAGTTTCAATAAAATTTCTATTTTAAGAACATGATTAATTTTTAGAAAAATGTACCTAAATTTAATTGGTTGAAAATGTGAACCAATGAAATAATGAATAGCCGGAAGTAAGGGCAACTGGAGCTCACTTCAAGAATATGTTTCAAAGTGTCAAGTTGTGTGAAGTCAAGATGTCAGGAAATGTAGGAAAAAAAAAGATTTTTAGGGAAGATTTAAGAGATAGAAAGCATTGAGGACTTATCAAGGAATTAGGCTCAGTGGACTTTCTCTCTGAAATTGGATTGTGTATTGTGCTGTAAAAATTACAGATATTTATAATGTTTTCATTATTGTGAAATGTTGGAGAAGTATATTTTTGTATTGGATGTATTATGTTGAGAATTGGTGAGCTGTTGTCTACTAAGATAAAATATAATTTTCAGAACGCAAAAACGCCCTCTCTCAGAGTCCAGTGAAAGTGACAATAGTTTCAATGCCGGCAAACCAGAAGCAAAGAAATTAAATATGGCAGGTCGGAACACTGACCCAGTGCAAGCTGCTCTGAAAGAACTATTTGACAAAATGAGTACGCTAGCAACAAAAGAAGATATTCAGCAAATGAAAAGTCATGTCAAGGAATTAAGTGACAGTGTGCTAATGAAGCTGGAGAAGATGGAGGGTGATATTTTGGAGATTGAAAGCAAAACAAATGCTGTAGCCAAGGAGTTGAAAGTAGTAAAGGGGAAAAATACTAGACTGGAAAATAACATCAATGGATATGAGCTTCGACTTCGCGCAGCGGAGAAAGAAATGAATGATTTAGAGCAGTATAATAGACGCTGGAATGTGAGAGTGTACAAGGTGCCGGAGGCGAGAAGTGGGGCTACTGAAGACTGCGTGAAAAAAGTTTGTGACATCTTTTCAGACCTGATAGGTGTGGAGACAACCCCAAATGACATTGAGGTGGCACACCAAACGGGTAAACCTGGAGAAAGGCCAAGGCCAGTCCTGGTGCGATTCTTTGACAGAAAAAAGCGAGATGCCATACTACAAAACAGGAGAAAGCTTAAGAACAAGGGGTACTCCGTTGATGAAGATTTGACAGTTCTGAACTACCAACTTTCAAGGAAGGTTGCGCAACATTCCGCAACGCTGTCTGTGTGGAGTTCCTCTGGAAAGATTCTAGCCAAGCTAAAGAATGGTAGAATTATAAAAGTGGGCATCCATTGTGACATTGACACTGTTTTTCAGAGTGCAATGAAGGGGAAAGGTGGTGCTGGTAGTGGTGGCGTTGTGACAGATGATCATGACAAATTGTCACAAGAGTAAGTACATGTACCTGTACGTACCATGTTCTCAGAGCTATTGCAGGCTTTGGAAGACAATAGAACCAATTTGTTTGAACAAACTATGTTTTTGACATACCCGTCATATTGTAGTGCTCAGTTTGATTCATCAGATTGTTCTGTTGTGGTGTTTTGTTGCTGTTATATAAAAACAATCTATAGTGGCTAGGCCAATTAAAAGAAAAGGGGTAGGGAGAAGGAAAATGGGAAAAGGATGATTTCATATACATGTTGAGAATGTTTAAATCATTCAACTTTGTCATCTTTTGGATTTTAGTTTGTCTGACATTCTGAATCTTTTGCTTTTGAATTGGCATTATGAAAAAGATAACCTGAGTGTTAGTCTCATCATGTTTGGTTTATTTATTATTATAGATTTGTTTTCTTCTTTTTTCTCCCTGTGAATGTTTGATCATTTCGGCGCTATGAAAAGGATAATCTGAATGTTAGTTTCATCATGTTTGTTTAAAAGTAAAGGGAGATAATCTGCGCTAAACATTTATGTATTATCTAGTCAAAATGGTTCTTTCCCTTTACCTAGGCAAGGAAACTGGAAAGTTTGGTTGGTTGACAGATGTGAAATTAATTTATGACCTAGCTTGCTGGTGTGCAGTTGATTAAAGGTTTTTCTTATTTCATGTCTTTGTTATGTCAGCTATATTATTAGTATGCAATGCAGGTGTGTTTCAACAAAGCGTAAATTGTATGCATCGGTTGTGTACCTGTGATAAATGTATTT
The DNA here is from genome assembly GCA_036898135.1 of Oncomelania hupensis. Lineage (NCBI taxonomy): Eukaryota > Metazoa > Mollusca > Gastropoda > Littorinimorpha > Pomatiopsidae > Oncomelania > Oncomelania hupensis. The sequence continues at coordinate 78,242 of JBAHVR010000424.1, read as the reverse complement.
TTGTGAGCTTGTTTGTTAGCAATCTCTTTTGACAATGTTTTTGATTGTATTAAATTAACTATTTACTTTTTGCGTTTTGCTATTGATAATGGTGCCTGTTCAGTCTAAATGTTTATGTAATATGATAAAACTATATATATTAAAAATGCTAACAGCACAAAAACAAAGTTTTTTTTTTTAATGGGATTTTGTCTGATAAAAAAAGAGAGAGAAAATGTCTGTGGGGTGGGATTATGACAATACCCCCCACCCCCCTCCACCCCCGATTTTTTTTTTAAATTTAAACTTGTGGCACAACTTTCTCAAAGAATGCTTGAAAACTATTCAATGCTACTATTGTCTGAGATGACTGCTTGTGTGTGTTTTATTCTGACTTCTGACTGACTAACTAAAGAATAAGTGATGACACTTAGTGGAAAGTTTTTTCCCTATTGGTAATAAAGTGAATTGCTCTTGTGAAATGGCTAAGATCAGTGTATAGATACATAATTCACAAACTGCTTCTATATTTTATTTTGATGCTTTAAATCGCATGCTTCGTTTGCGCCCTAATCAATAGAATTATAGGTTATTATAATTTAAGTACATGTATGCATACATGTGACTTTGCATTATACACTGCCTGCAATGTCGGCTATACAACTCTAATTATGTTTTGATACCGCTGAAGCCGGGTTTTTCCGTTTTGGTTGTCACATACATCCATTTGTTGCTGATATATTGATTGAGCTATTTATATTTTCTGGTTTTGTCTGGTTTGAGTGTAATATTAAGTAACTGTGTATATTTTTTATTTTATTTTACTTATTTTATTTTCAAATATAGTTTGCTGTGTGTTGTTTTATATTTTTCCAACATGTGTACATCATCACTAACAATAGCCTCTATGAACTGCCAAGGTATGAAAAAACGCAGGGATGTATTTCATTATTTAAGAAGTAAGAACTATTCTATATATATGTTACAAGATACACATTTTGATACTAAGCTAGAAAACTATGTTGAATCTGAATGGGGATATAAATGTTATTTTGCTTCTTATAGCTCAAGTTCACGTGGAGTTGCTGTTCTTTTTAATAATAATTTTGAATTTTCTGTAACGCATGTTTGTAGAGATCCCGGGGGCAATTTTCTTTGTATTTCTGCCAAAATGTTGGGAAAAGAATTGGTTATTGTAAATATCTATGGTCCAAACAAGGATGATCCACAATTTTATTCTGAACTTGAAATTTGTTTACAGAGAATGGGATGTGAGAATATTATAATGTGTGGAGATTGGAATTTAGTTATGAATTTCTGTTTGGATTACTGCAATTATAAACATAACAATAATATAAAAGCACAAGAACAGGTAGAATCTATTACACTCCGTGCGATGATGGTGTTTTCTATCAGTATCTGATTCAGCCCCGATGCTTGAATTCCTGATAGGGTGTAACTCAGATTCGTTTATTCACACAGCCTGCTCAAACAGCATACAAGTCACAAAGTCCACGTATGAAGTTTTCCGCTTTTATTCAGCACACATCAACAATTGCATACAATTCTCAATTCAACTCAACAACTTTCACAGCAACTCTCAGTTTCACTATCAACAACTTTACTCTCTCAACAGCGACTCGGCTCACGATTAAATAACCTCTCTCTTTTCTGGAACAATATGGTACATGGTAGAAATGACGTACTGCCACCAATCGAACTAAAGATCGTCATCACTGGCTTACGTCATTACACATTTTTATATCTTCCAGAACGACCTCTTGCTTCTACATGTATCAGGAAATTTCTATCAAGAGTAAACACGCATATCCAGAAGATTCTCAAATAATATCGACTAACGCAAATTATCAACGTTATACAAAGCCTCTCCTAACAGCAATGCAAACTCAAATCAAAGGTAAATAAACTCCATTATTGAATACTTTGCAAATCGAAACGATTAGATCTATCGTACACGTTTCCGATGTACTACCATTCGCGTTTCAACGTAACATAACCCCCCACTCAAGAAGAAATTTACCTAATTTCTTTCAACAACGTTGAAACGTAATGCACAAACAATATACAGAATTAAAACTTACTTCAGACTGTCTCATTTACTGTCAATGTTCTCAGTTTATATACACAGAGTCCATGTTTTTCATCCGCAAGTCTTTCTGGATACTGTCAATGTTCACAGTTCATTCACACAAGGTCAATGTTTCTCATCTGCAAGTCTGTTTAGATATTGCCAATATTCTTAGTTCGTCCACACAGTCAATGTCCTTTCATTCGCAAGGAAACGACGCCCTCGTCAGTTGCGGTCGTCATCGGTCCAGGGTCAAAGACGATGATCACGTGGGCTTCCCTGGAATCAGTGCGTCCTCCGTTGTCTCCTTCTTCCATCGGATGTCCGACGCAGTCGACGTTGTCAGCTCCCAGGATGCATTTGCTGGGTCTCACGGTCAGGTTGGCTTCTGCGGGACGGTGGAACGGCTCCCTCAAGGTCTGCAGATGCTCCTTCCAGGTCTGGGTGTGGACTTCATGTTCGACCAAAGTCGTAGAGCCAGGGACATCGCTGAAGTTGTGGGGAAACTCGCCCATAAGGTCCTTGAGCTCCATCTTTTGACCTTCCGTCAAGCTCGGTCGTAGCTTAACATCATCGATGCCTTCTTTGCTGTGGAAGTCTCCCAGTTCCAACAGTTCTTCGCTGTCAAAGCTGTTGTCGGTCACAGCTGCTGTGGCTGCGTGCACAGTCTCTGATGGCCTTTCCACGTACAGCTTAAGGAGGTTGGCGTGGTATATCTTGGGATGCTGACCGACCTTCACCTTGTAGTCGTTGATCCCCACCACAGTCTCCACTTCGAACGGGCCTTTCCACTGCATCAGCAACTTATTGTGATCAGTAGGTAGCAGCACCAGCACTTTGTTGCCAGGTTTAAACTTCCTGTTCACAGCCCTACGGTCATAGTAGTGCTTTCCACAGTCCTGGGACTTCTTCAGGTTTTCTCTGGCTATCTCGAGAGTCTGCTCCAGTTTCTCCCGTAGCTCAAACACGTACTGGTAGCTGTTCTTCACCTCTGGGGTGTCTACTTCTTTCGTCCACAGTTCTTTTAGGATGTGCATCGGCCCTCGGATGGTTCTTCCGTACAGCAGCTCGAACGGAGAAAAGCCGGTGGACTCCTGCGGTACTTCTCTGTAGGCGAAAAGTAAGGCGTTGATGTAGCGATGCCATTGTCTGGGCTGCTCGCTGCACAGTTTCTTCAAGGTGGACTTCAACGTAGCATTGAACTTTTCGACAAGCCCGTTGCACATTGGATGGTAGGGTGTCGTAGTTAAATGCCGGATGCTCAGCAGTCTGTTGACCTCCTTCATACAGTCAGAGACGAACTGCGTCCCGAGGTCTGTCAGAATTTCTTCAGGCACTCCAAGTCTACTGAACATGTCCACCAGTGCCTCTGCTACAGTTTCAGTGTCAATCTTCTTCAGTGGCACTGCTTCTGGGTACCGAGTCGCATAGTCCACTAAAGTCAGTACCCACCGATGACCTTCTTCACTCGGAGGTCTTATTTCGCCGATTAAGTCTAAGGCCACCCTCTTGAAAGGTCGGTCGATCAAAGGCATCCTCTGCATAGGTACTTTCGGGACCCTTCCTCGAGGTATGGTCTTCTGGCAAATGTCACATGATCGGCAGAAACGGCTGACGTCCGCATGAAGTCCTGGCCAGTAGAACACCGCCTGGATTCTATCCGACGTCTTCTTGATACCCAGGTGACCTCCCATGATTGAGTCATGCGCTACTTCCATCACCTGGCGCCTTAGGGGTAACGGTACCAAGACTTGACGTAGTGGTTTCCCTCCGTTGACCCTCGGGTGCTGGAAGATTCGGTACAGGATCTTGGCCTTCATCTCAAAGTAGACCGTACCACTGCCTTTGGTCACGTGGTCTTGGCGGTTCCTGTACTTGTTTAAAGTGCTATCAGCTTCCTGGAGCTGGATCAGCTTATCTCTGTCCACGATGGCAGCTTTAGAGTTGTCGGCGACCTTCAGTGGCGTAGACGTCTTGTCTCTCTTGGACTGGGCCCTGGTAGTAACAGCACCGACGATCTCTGGTCGGCAGGGCTGAGCCGGAGTAACCACATTGTCCCGTAGCAGCTCTGTAAGGTCTCCATCGGGAAACGGCAATGGATCCTCCTCCACAACTTCGACGCGTTGGGTTGAGGCAGGACTCCACTCTGGATCGGGGTCGTCGGGTCGTCTCGCGCCGTCGATATTCCCGATCATCAAATCATACAGCGGCTTCTTCAGGCAAACCGCTTCGACTTCGCCTATGTAGAAAGGGGTGTTGACATGAATCTTCGCAACTGGCGCTCTCACACATTTGCTGTCGGCCATAAGTGTCCATTTTGAATCGCCAGTGAACTGTTCTTTAGCGATTAGGTCTTCTCTGACGATGACCCCACTGCAGCCAGAGTCTCTTAAAACAGTCACTTCATGATTTCCGACGCGTCCCTTGGAAACAGGCATGTTCTGTACGGTCACAGCTGCGCTGGCGACGACGGGGATGGATTTTCCGTTGGCAAGGAGAAGTTGGCCATCGGTCATGCACTCTTGCACGTCGGCAGGAGTAGCTGTGCGCTTGGTCTCACTCGGAAGAATGACGCTCCCGCCGCACACTTGATGGTCAGATCTACTGGTTTGCCGTAGATTGGAGAAACGTCTCTGTCGGTTGCCCACCGCTGCACTGTCCGTACTGCCCCGCTGTCCGCTACTTTTGTTTTGAGGACAGTTAGCTGCTCTGTGGTCTGTAGCGTTGCAGGTGAAACAGCCTCTTGACTGACCTTCCCTGGGAGGTGGCGTGGAGCCCGTCTGTCTCTGGCTCGTCTGGCTCCCTTGGATCTGGTTCCCATGGTTTCCAGTCTTCTGAAAATGTTTCGTCGCCTTGGGTGGCCCCAGCGTCTTCTCATGAGCGATGAGATATCTTTCAGCAGCTTCAGCAACGTCTTTTAGCGTCTCCAACTTTTGTATTTCCAAGTGGATCGCGAGGTCCTTAGGGCAGGCGTTGAGTAATTGCTCCCTTACAATCAGATCATGGAGACTCTCGTAAGTCTTCCCTTTGCCTGATAATTCCACCCACTTGTGTAGATATGATGACAGGCGCTCCACAAACTGCTTTGGCGTCTCGTCTGAAAAAGGCCGGCATTCACGAAAGCGTTTACGGTAGCCCTTTTCTGTAAAGTTGTAGCACTGCAATAGGTCCGCTTTCAAAACGTCGTAGTCTTTGGCGTCATTATTCGACAGTCTACTGTAGACATCGAGCGCCTTCCCCGTCAGTAGTGCGCTGAGTATGATCGCCCAGTTTTGACGTTGCCATTTAGCGCTTTCGGCGAACCTTTCGAACCTCGCCAGATAGCTGTCGATCTGGTCCTTTTCGTCGACGAACACTGGCAATTTTGGAGCCTTGAAGTCACTGATAACTTGTGGCGCGCGCTGCTGTTGTTGGATGCGCGCCATTTCTAATTGGAATTGACGCTCAGCCTCTAATCGTCTCTCTTCCATCTCGTCACGTCGACGCTTTTCTTCTCGGCGTCGCTGCTCCTCTTTTTCTTGCCGCTGCTGTTCAATGTCCAGACGCTTCAATTCTAATTCTCTTTCTTCACGGCGACGCTGCTCTTCTAATTCTCTTTCTTGTATTCTCTCCTGGGACTTGACGTACTCCGTCAGCTGTTTTCCTTTTAGATTTAGTTCAACTCCTTTCTGCCAGAAATCAGCCATCTTAATGCTTTTCTGGAAAGTTCTTTTTCTATAAAGTTCTTGACTGTAGAGTTCTTTTTCTTGAATGTTCTTGACTGTGCTGTACCTTTCTAGACTGTTCTAGAACAGCACGCTCTCTGCAGTAGCGCTGATGCTTGTCACTAGTCGCCTTCGTTGACGCAGGCCCCGCTGTCCTCGTCGTATGCGACGCTGCACCACGCTGGTGTTGATGTATACGCTCCTGTGCTGAAGTAGACTCGACGTCCGCACGTCGCTCTCTCTAATACTGGCGATGTAGCTCCGAGACTGTCCCTCGACGTAGTCCTGCGGCAGCCACGTAGTCCCGCTCTGTTGTTCGCTCACGAAGCAACTCTTCGGCGACTACACGCCCTTGCAGTCAACCCGAATCTATCGGATGTAGTCCCAGTATGTTGGCCCCTCTCGACGCAACTCGTTGGCGGCTACCCTCGATGACTGCCTCTCGTAACGTTGACTCGCTTGTAGCAGTTGAACCCTTGGCTATGGCGTGAATCGCGGCTTGACCCCCAAAATGTTACACTCAAGTTCGATGATGGTGTTTTCTATCAGTATCTGATTCAGCCCCGATGCTTGAATTCCTGATAGGGTGTAACTCAGATTCGTTTATTCACACAGCCTGCTCAAACAGCATACAAGTCACAAAGTCCACGTATGAAGTTTTCCGCTTTTATTCAGCACACATCAACAACTGCATACAATTCTCAATTCAACTCAACAACTTTCACAGCAACTCTCAGTTTCACTATCAACAACTTTACTCTCTCAACAGCGACTCGGCTCACGATTAAATAACCTCTCTCTTTTCTGGAACAATATGGTACATGGTAGAAATGACGTACTGCCACCAATCGAACTAAAGATCGTCATCACTGGCTTACGTCATTACACATTTTTATATCTTCCAGAACGACCTCTTGCTTCTACATGTATCAGGAAATTTCTATCAAGAGTAAACACGCATATCCAGAAGATTCTCAAATAATATCGACTAACGCAAATTATCAACGTTATACAAAGCCTCTCCTAACAGCAATGCAAACTCAAATCAAAGGTAAATAAACTCCATTATTGAATACTTTGCAAATCGAAACGATTAGATCTATCGTACACGTTTCCGATGTACTACCATTCGCGTTTCAACGTAACAGATGTCAAATCTTGATCTGGCTGATATATGGCGTGAAATTAATCCTGAATTACGTAGATTTACCGGGCGTAGAAATAGACCCCTCCAACAAAGTAGATTAGACTTCTTTCTAATTTCGGACACATTCTCTAGTCTTGTAATAGATGCAGATATTCTCCCAGGCTACCGTACAAATCACTCTTTGGTTACCTTATCGTTAACGACAGAGCAGGAAGAAAAACACTTTACATTTTGGAAATTTAATTCCTTGTTATTAAAAGATAAGACTTTCTTAGACGAGGTAAATGAATTAATTAAAGAAGTTACAGGAGACTATGCAGCTTTGCCGTATGATAGGACAAACATTATAAACATACCATCTAGTGAACTACAGTTTACTATCTCTGACCAACTCTTTTTAGACACTCTTTTAATGAAAATTAGAGCCAAGACTATTAATTTTGCAAGCAGAAAAAAGAAAATAAGTCAGAAAAAAGAGAGGGATTTAGAAAATATGATATTAACTTTTGAAAAAAAGAGACAATCTAACTGATAATGAAAGGGTTGAATTAGTAAACCTCAAAAGGAATTAGTGTCAATAAGAGAAAAAAGAATGGAAGGGGTTTTGTTGAGATCTAGAGCTAGGTGGATTGAAGATGGTGAAAAAGTAACGAAATATTTCTGTGCTCTTGAAAAACGAAATTATGTAAGCAAACAAATAAGAAAAATTACAAAACACAATGGTGATATTTTAAATGATACGAATGATATTTCCAACGAAGTGAATTCTTTCTACTCCAAACTTTATTCTAAAAAAGCAGTTGATGTATTCGACATACATATTTTAGGTAGTGACATTCCATCTTTAACTATAACCGAGAAGGAATCTTTGGAGGGAGAAATTACTTTTGAGGAAGCAAGTAGAGCTTTAAAGAATATGGCAAACAACAAAAGCCCTGGAAGTGACGGATTTACAGTAGAATTTTTTAAAGTATTTTGGAAATCGTTAGGTATGTATATAGTTAGGTCTTTAAATGAGGGATTTATAAAGGGAGAATTATCAATAACACAGAAGGAAGGAGTAATCATATGCATCCCAAAGGGTGACAAACCAAGAGATCTGATTAAAAACTGGCGTCCAATATCCTTATTAAATATAACTTATAAAATAGGATCCGCTTGCATAGCTAATAGATTAAAACTTGTGCTGCCTTCATTAATTAACGAAGATCAAACAGGTTTTATGAAAAATAGATATCTTGGTGACAATGTTCGATTCATTTATGATTTGATTGAATATTTAAATAAAAATCAAAAACCTGGTCTGTTGCTTTGCCTTGACTTCGAGAAGGCCTTTGACTCATTAAGCTGGGATTTTATGTTCAAATTTCTTGATATGTATAATTTTGGGAATGATTTCTGCAATTGGGTCAAAACTTTTTATAGTAATATTAAATCAACTGTTATTGTAAATGGCAGATCAACCCCATGGTTTTCTGTTGAACGTGGTTGTAGGCAGGGAGATCCGCTGTCGCCTTATTTGTTCATTCTAAGCGTCGAAATTTTGGGTATAATGATTAGACGAAACAAAAACATCAGAGGTATCTTAATAAATGAAGAGGAAAACAAAATTTTGCAGTATGCTGATGACACTGAATTAACACTTGAGAGGGACAGTGAATCTTTCTGTGAAGCTATTTCTACTATTAATATGTTTAGTAAATTTTCTGGACTTATTTTAAATGCTGATAAATCTAGCGCAATATGGCTTGGTAGCCAAAAACATTCTGCAGTAGTATATATGCCTCATTTGCAAATGAAGTGGAACCCTGAACATTTTAAAATTCTTGGAATCTGGTTTTCTAATGATTTAAAAAGTTGTGTACAATTAAATTTTGATGAAAAGTTTATGGAAATAAAGTCTTTATACAAAATCTGGCTCAAGAGACAAATTACACCTATCGGTAGAGTCGCTGTTCTAAAATCTTTAATATTATCTAAGCTTGTGCATTTGTGGTTACTGTTGCCCAATCCACCGGATTATATTGTTGATGCAATTCAGAAAACTGCTTTTCAATTTGTTTGAAACATGAAACCTGATAAAATTAGCAGGAAAGTTTCCACTAAAAGCATTAGTGAAGGTGGTATTGGAATTCCAGACATTAGAAAGTTTATGAACGCATTAAAATTAACCTGGATACGTAAACTCTTAACTGGCAATACAAAATGGAAGCATATTTTAACTTCTGGTGATACTTTTATTTCATTGCTGGACAAAGTGGGCCCTGCAGTCTGTAACTTTGTTAATGTTAATGATTTCTGGTGTGATGTATTTATTGCGTATTTTGATTTTGGTAAACAAATTCAGGTTGAAAATGAGGAAGAGTTTATTTCCGAACCACTTATGTGCAATGGCAAGATTTTGATTGGTAATAGACCTTTTTGCTGTAGAAAGTGGATAAAAAAAGGTGTATATCAGATAGCACACCTACTTCAAGAAGATTGACATTTTTTAACAGTTGAAGCTTTTAAGACTAAATATAACATTGACATTGATTTTGTAACATACAGTGGGTGTGTACAGGCCATCAAAAAGTACTTAAAGGAATCTGATGTTAAGATTAATAATAATAATTTTTTGGTTAAATTTGAGTGCTGCAAAGCCCAGCGAATACTGTGTTCCGTATTTAAAGGAGCAAAATTGCTGTATGACATTCTTGCAAAACCTAATATTTTACCAAATTGTTGTACAAAATGGGATGTTAGGGTTACACGAAATGTGGACTGGAAATTCATTTTTCAAAGAATTGCACAAATAAAAGATGTTAAGTTAAAATGGCTACAGATACGAATTGTACACAGGATTCTTGGCACGAATATTGTATGTCAGAGCATGGGCCTTGAAAATGACAATTTCTGCTCATTTTGTAAGAGAGAAAAGGAAAATATTCAACATATCTTTTGGAGTTGCGAATACATCTCTAGTTTCTGGTTAAGTTTACAAAGACTCTTAAACACGTGTGAACATATCAGTAACTTGTCATTTAATGAACACTTGGTTTTGTTTGGATGTGAAAAAAACTGCAAAACAGACGCAATATTTGATTTAATTTTGTTACTTGCAAAATCATATATATATACATGTAAAATGAAAAAAGAAATACCATCCCTGGATGCTTTTATCAACATGCTTAAGAACAAGTATGAAATAGAAAAAATTAATGCTAATATCAAAATGAAATGCAATAGATTTAATGATCAGTGGCTAATGTATAAAAAAGTGATTTTATAAGTGTACACCTTTATTTATTTATTTTATTATTATTATTTTTTTTATTGTTGTTATTGTTGTTTGAAAATGCTTGGTGTGTTTCTGTGTGTGCTATCAGTATGTAAATTTATTGAAATAAACAAAAATATTGAAAAAAAAAATTTCAGTGATGTAATAATGTTATTAATTACCTGGGGCTATAATTAGAGAGTTGCGGATAATGTAGAATGAATGGAAGGTGTGAGTTTGTTGATAGTAATTTTCATTCATGAAATAATTATACCTGGGAGAAGGAAACAAACGATCACACATGGAGTGGAATAGAACGAGTGAAGAAACTAAGGGAGACGAGCAAGGCCAGGATGAAACAAAGAGTATTGACGAGTGTATATATATATTGTTTTAGCTGCTTACGGGAGGCTGGTTAGTTTCAAGTGCCTGGACATACAAGGTTGTCTTGTGCAACGGGGGACAGGTGAATCGTGAGAACGGATTTCTGGGGACACTGGGTGATCACCGCTACCAAGGGGAGCGAACCACAATTGGTGACATCGGCTGTCAGCAATACTTCTTCTATACCAGCAAGAAATCGTCATTGCTACCTTAGGCAGATAAACAGGCGTGTTTATCTGCATGTTTACAAACGCCAGCTGCATTACATGATTATTGTTTTAGGTCCAGCGGACTCTTCCGAGCCAAATCAGGACCAGTCGGCGATAGCAACAGAAAGAAGAAAAGACAAACGAAGAAGACAGTTAGGCCTGCTGATAGTCAAAGGACACAGGAAGTAGAAACAAACTGTACAGTGTTCGCAACTTTGGTGTCTTCTGTACCCATTGACGTTGACTTACTTAGTCATTTAGTATAGTAACTAAGTCAACGTCCATTGAGGTTGACTTACTTAGTCATTTATTATAGTAACTAAGTCAACGTCCATTGACGTTGGCTTACTTAGTCATTTATTATAGTAACTAAGTCAACGTCCATTGAGGTTCACTTACTTAGTCATTTATTATAGTAACTAAGTCAACGTCCATTGAGGTTGACTTACTTAGTCATTTATTATAGTAACTAAGTCAACGTCCGAATGGGTAAAGAAGGCACCAACGTTGCTAACACTGTACAGTTTGTTTCTACTTTCTGTTTCTTTTGACGATCAGTAGGTTTACCTATCTTCTTCCTTTGTCCTTTCTTCTAATAGTCAACAGAAACGTGACGTAGTTTCTCCAGTAAAATTTTTATGACACTGTTTCTTCCTGATTTTTGTTGTTCCATGTTGGTAATGTTATTTTCTTTAAAACCAGCCTACCTTGTGCTTTTAATAACAGCTTGTGTTGTCGACTCTGTGCTGAACAATAGCCACCCATACCCTTCCCCACCTCACCCCTCTCCTCACCCTCACCCTCCCTCCAAGGGAGTTCTCATCTGGACATCTGTGAAAACATGAAACCGCTGTCTTTGAATTTTGTGTGTGCATTTTCTGTACCAACCTCACACATTTTAAACACAAAGTGTGAAAATGTAACATCTGGTGGTATTTTTCATTACATTTAAACAGGTGTAAATCCTCATTTTGAATGTTAATTGTTTTTTGCCTAAGCATGGTGTGAACATTTTGCGGAGTTCTTTCCCCTGCGTTGAGAACTAAATAAGGGATGCTCCAAACTGGCTCCAGTGACATTGAGCTAAGAGGTTAACCAAAAAAATTAATGTCTGCATTCTCCTTCGCTGTTGAAAACCCAAATTAATATACAGGCAAACATACACGAGCGACTGAATCACGAAACGCACAGTTCATTCATTCAGTCGTTGGAAATTAGAATCCAGCGCCACGCTCGCGCGACCCTTACAGTCGAAATGGAGCCTCGATCTCTCGTCCTATACCTGTCTACGAACCACGGACGTTTCCAGCTCCAAATCGCGCACGAACATCGGCTATCTATTCAGCGGTGCCTGAAGATATAGCCTATCACAACTGTTACCAGATTCTTCATAACCAGAAATGCTGCATTCACAGCCTACCATTTAGTTTAAATGTGTCCAAATGCTTCACATTGCAAACCTATTTGTATGAAAATCTTATTCACAACTCAGAATAGGATATAAATAAAACTCGGATCACAAATCATTTTAAAAAATAGAAAAGTTATCTAGGCCAGCGCTTATCAAAAATGAGTCTTCCTCTGTGCAGAGCTTCTCGTGAAGCGGAGCTTTATGTCCTTAACGCAGACTGACTAAACAGTTAAAATCCCCTAGCAATTGTGTACCTATGCAGTACCGCTACTTCTGGAATCCAATGGTCCACAACACAAGGCAAAGGAAGTTCAATAACTTTTTTTTTTAAAGTGACGAAAGACCTGGAGATGGCGTACATGCTATGTCATTCAATTTCCCACGTTTTTGTGTGTGTTATTTTTACATAACAAAATATGTATATTGTTCATGCAACAACATCCTAATCAAGGTATCTCAATGAAGCTTGTATTGCAATAGTGTATATTGACTATATTGTACAAGAAAACAGTGCATATTGACTACCTTGATTGTACAACACGACAGTCATGCATATTGACTACATTGATTGTACAAGACAACAGTGTATACTGAGTACCTTGATTGTACAACACAACAGTGTATACTGACTACATTGATTGCACAACACAACAGTGTATACTGACTACCTTGATTGTACAACACAACAGTGTATAATGACTACCTTGATTGCACAACACAACAGTGTATACTGACTACCTTGATTATACAAGACAACAGTGTATACTGACTACCTTGATTGTACAAGACAACAGTGTATACTGACTACCTTGATTGTACAAGACAACAGTGTATGCTGACTACCTTGATTGTACAACACAACAGTGTATACTGACTACCTTGATTGTACAACACAACAGTGTATACTGACTACCTTGATCGTACAAGACAACAGTGTATACTGACTACCTTGATTGTACAACACAACAGTGTATACTGACTACCTTGATTGTACAACACAACAGTGTATACTGACTACCTTGATTATACAAGACAACAGTGTATACTGACTACCTTGATTGTACAAGACAACAGTGTATACTGACTACCTTGATTGTACAAGACAACAGTGTATACTGACTACATTGATTGTACAACAGTCATGTGTATTTACTACATTGATTGTACAAGACAACACTGTACACTGTATACATTGGTTGTACAAGACAGCAGTGTATAGTGGCTACATTGATTGTACAAGACAACAGTGTATAGTGGCTACACTGATTGTACAAGACAACTGTACACTGACTACATTGGTTGTACAAGACAACAGTGTAACAATGATTGTACAAGGCAACAATGTATACTGACTACATTTATTGTACAAGAGAGCAATGTAATACATTGGTTGTACAAGACAACAGTATACACTGACTACATTGATTGTACAAGACAACAATGTATATTGATTACATTGGTTGTACAAGACAACAGCGTACACTGACTACATAAGTTGTACAAGACAACAATGCATATTGATTAAACTGGTTGCACAAGGCAAGTGTATATTGATTACATTGGTTGTACAAGACAACAGTGTACACTGACTACATTGGTTGTACAAGACAACAGTGTATATTGACTGCATTGATTGTACCTCATAACAGTGTATAGTGACACCACTGATTGTGCAATACAACAGTGTACACTAACTACATTGATTGCACAACGCAACAGTCTTGCACACTTAATACACTGATTGTACAAGACACCAGTGTATATTGATTGCATTGATTGTAAAGACAACATTGCATATTGACTACATTGATTGTACAAGAAAACGATGCACATGGACTACACGGATTGTACAAGACAACAATTTATATTGATTACATTGATTGCACAAGACATCGGTGTACATTGATTGTACAAGACAACAATGTATACTGACTGCATTGATTGGTGTCCACGTTAGCGACGTAACTATCTGGACAGAGGCACATCTTGCTGGCGCGGTCACATGCACTGATGGAATCGCAGGTAGTGTTCGAGACAGCAGCTGACCTACACTGGGCTCCCACACGGCCTGGCTCTGGATCTGCACGTCACATCGTTAGTGGTAGTCATTAGATAGTTACATATCACATCGTTAGCGGTAGTCATTAGATAGTTACACATCACATCGTTAGTGGTAGCCATTAGATAGTTACATATCACATCGTTAGTGGTAGTCATTAGATAGTTACACATCACATCGTTAGTGGTAGTCATCAGATAGTTACACATCACATCGTTAGCGGTAGCCATTAGATAGTTACACATCACATCGTTAGTGGTAGCCATTAGATAGTTACACATCACATCGTTAGCGGTAGCCATTAGATAGTTACATATAACATCGTTAGGTCTGTACATCAGATAGTTACACATCACATCGTTAGCGGTAGCCATTAGATAGTTACATATAACATCGTTAGGTCTGTACATCAGATAGTTACACATCACATTGTTAGTGGTAGCCATTAGATAGTTACATATAACATCGTTAGTGGTAGCCATTAGATAGTTACATATCACATCGTTAGCGGTAGCCATTAGATAGTTACATATCACATTGTTAGTGGTAGCCATTAGATAGTTACATATAACATCGTTAGCGGTAGCCATTAGATAGTTACATATAACATCGTTAGTGGTAGCCATTAGATAGTTACATATCACATCGTTAGTGGTAGCCATTAGATAATTACACATCACATCGTTAGTGGTAGCCATTAGATAGTTACATATAACATCGTTAGGTCTGTACATCAGATAGTTACATATCACATCAATAGTGCTGTTCATCAGATAGTTACACATCACATCAATAGTGCTGTTCATCAGATAGTTACATATCACATCGTTAGTGGTAGCCATCAGATAGTTACACATCACACCGTTAGTGTAGCCATTAGATAGTTACACATCACATCGTTAGTGTAGCCATTAGATAGTTACACATCACACCAATAGTGGCTAGTTCATTAGATAGTTACACATCACATCAATAGTGCTGTTCATCAGATAGTTACACATCTTATCAATAGTGCTGTTCATCAGATAGTTACAAATCACATCAATAGTGCTGTACATTAGATAGTTACACATCACATCAATAGTGCTGTTCATCAGATAGTTACACATCACATTAATAGTGCTGTTCATCAGATAGTTACACATGAATTCGTTAGTGCTGTTATTCAGATAGTTACACACCAAATCGTTAGAGGTGGCCGTTAGATAGTTACACATCACATCGTTAGTGCTGTTAATCAGATAGTTACACATCGCATCGTTAGTGCTGTTATTCAGATAGTTAGATGCATGTTATGGTGTTAGCTTCTGCGCACCTTACTGAGTCAACGTTTTTTTTTAAAAGTATGCGGTTGAGTCGCGGAATCCCCGGCTATTAATAACATTTTGATAAAACCTGTTTTGTGAATTGATCATAAGGTTCTGTAGGAGAAACATAACATCCCCTCACTGTAAACAGATTTTGTAAACAACGTTTATATAAATAAATCTGACAATACTACTACTCTTGCTCCTACTTCTACTGCTACATTTATTACCACTACTACTACTACTATTACTACTATTACTCCAACTACTACTACTACTACTATTACTACTACTACTACTACTACTACTACTACTAAAATAATAATAATAATAATAATAATAATAATAATAATAATAATAATAATAATAATAATAATAATAATAATAATAATAATAATAATAATAATAATAATAATAATAATGTCCTATCCCATAGTTTAAAAGTCGTTGGGGTACCACAGATAATAACTTAACCAACGTACTCCAACTTTCTCTGTTCTCAGCAACCCTCGTGGCTTCGCTCAGTGTCAACCCAGTTTATTCTCAAATGTTGTCTTTCCACCTCTTTTTATGTCTCCGTCTTCTTCTGCTTCCTTGCATAGTGCCTTGCAAGATGGTCTTTGCAAGGCATGATATTCTGGTGACGTGGCCATACCATCGTAGTTTCCGTTTCTTCACCATTGAGAGCATGTCATCGTGTTATCCAATGGCTTGGGTGATGGTCTGCTGGACTTCGTCATTGGTGATGTGCTTTGTATTCTTCGTTGTAGGTCTGCTGTGAGGGTCCAAGTTTCGCAAGCTTATAGAAAGATGAAGATGACAAGGGAATGTAGACTGATGGTCCTGTCTTCCCAAATAAGCTTCAGCCTTGTCAGGGCAGCAGTTGGAGAGGACTTCCTATCGGGATTCATTGTCTGATACAATGGCTCCTAAATATTTGAAGTTATGCATCGTGTTGAGGGACTGGCCTTTGACTGTGATGCCCATGTTGATGCGAATGGTGTTGTTTGTCATCATGTTGGTCTTCTCGGCACTAATTTCTATTCCAAAGGCTCTGGAAATGGGTATCAAACGGTTGTACCAGCTGTTCAAGGTCTTGTTCTTCTCCAGCCAATCCATCAGTGTCATCCGCAAATCGGAAGTTGGAGATTGCTCTAACACATATGCATCGTGATCTGCATGGGCATCTGACATGATGCGCTCTATGAAGATGTGGAATAGTGTTGAAGAGTTGAGGCATTCTTTCTATACTATCCAATCCTATCCCGTAACTCTGAGGTAGTTGGGACACCACAGATGATCGTTTAACCAGCATACTCCATCTTTCTCTGTCCTCAGCAACCCTGATGTGTCAAGCCAGTCCATTCTCGAATGTTATACTCCCACCTCTTTTTCGGTCTCCCTCTTCTTCTACCTCCTTGCACTGTGCCTTGTATTGCACTGCGCCTTGCAGGATGGTCTTTGCAAGGCCTGTTGATCTGGTGACGTGGCCATACCATCGGGGTTTCCTTTTCTTCTCCACTGTGAGCAGGTCATCGTGTTGTCCAATGGCTTGTGTGATGGTCTGTCGGACTTCGTCGTTGGTGATGTGTTGGGTATAGGAAATGCCCAGAAGTCTTCTGTAGCACCTCATCTCCATGCTTTGTATTCTTCGTTGTAGATCTGCTGTGAGGGTCCATGTTTCGCAAGCGTATAGGAAGTTGGAGATGACAAGGGGCCGCAGCAGCCTTACCTTGGAATGTAGACTGATGGTTTGTCTTTCCAAACGGGCTTCAACCTTCCCAGGGCAGATCCTGGAGAGGACTTCCTGTCGGGACCCATTCTGCATGCCGTGCGATGGCAAAGTAAAGAAAGTCCAGGAAAGCTATTTTCCAGAAAATCGAAGTTTTGTGTTTTGATTGATTTCTCAGATTATACACATATATCCTGCTGTTTTATTTGTGTAACATTTTTACCTTATCAAAAAATATATTTTATGTATAAGTTGTTTTTAATATTTTATGTGATAGCCACTGCCATGAAAAATAATGCACAATGATGAGATCTTGTGAATTACTTTTCTCACAACACTGGACGGGCTTCGTTTTGTTGATTTAATTAGGCGGAATGTTTGAGATCTCCACCCTCTTCGAGTTGACAATCTCATTGATTTTGTATATGTGGACACTCAAGAAAAGTCGTTTGAATTGAGGGTGCAAAGTAAGTCCCTGACATATATCGATGCCTTAGAACAACATCACAGTATATGAAAAATTGACAACATTTTAACTTTTTTCCTTATTTGATAGAATTTAGTATGAACATTATGAGGACAAAATTTCAAATTAAGATTTGCATTTGTTGGTATAGTTTTTGAAGAAAAAACCATTTTTTGGACAAGAAGAGTGTGGTAACGCTTTCTTGTGGAAGACGATTACCCAACACTGTCCTGATTTTGCACTGCACGGGCCAGTCAGAAACCACTGCAAGATTTATGCAACAATGGTCTATTGAAGTATCAGCCATTTATGCCTGAGAAAACAAAAAGAGGAAATGGGTCAGTAGTTCAGGGCACAAAAACACCTATGACTGCTATTCCATTACTGCTTGTGGTAACTAGATATGGGTGCCTAGTCTTCTCTGACAAGAAAGGGTCAAACAGTGTCTAACACGCTTTTGCTTGGGAGAACGTGCAATTTCCCACTGCTTTTGTCAGTAAACAGTGTGAGATCTGGTACCATTGCCATCAACTGCTATCAACGGTATCGTGTTAAACGGATATAAAGCTAAATCACACTATTCATTTTCTTGATGTTTTGTTGATAAATTACTGTTACTGGAAGGCAGTGTTCCGACCTCCCACAAAATGCTCCTTGCTGTCCATAAACAATTATCAGGCAACAAAGGATTATCCATCGTAAACAGGCTTTTTTCAACTGTTATATTTCTCTTATTGCAGCAATATTTGTATATGATCTTCTTTACTCCAAAACCTTTTATTGCAGCAATAGTTGTATATGATCTTCTTTACTCCAAAACCTTTTATTGCAGCAATAGTTGTATATGATCTTCTTTACTCCAAAACCTATGGTTACTTTTTAAAAAATCCTGAACATTTATTTGGTATCTGATTGGCTCTGCTCTTCCAAACCTTTCAACTGGCTGTGTGAATGATTTATAAAAACTGAAGATCACCGACAGACCATTGTTGCTCTAAGGCATCAATATGTGAAAAAGGGGATTGATTATGACCATGAATTGGTCCTGATTTGGCTCGGAAGAGTCCGCTGGACCTAAAGCAATAACCTTGTATTGTATTGTATGACCATGAATAGCAGGTTATAACTCTAAACTGTGTTTGGTTGATTTAATTCGGCAAAGCGGTGTATTAAGGGGTTTAATTAATGAGTTGATTGGTATATCTTGTGTTTAGTACATGAATGTAAAGTGCATGATCATGATGACAATGGAATAGTGTGTTGAAGTGCCTTAATGAATTAGCTGATTGATTGATTTGATGAGATAGTACCTGAATAAAGTATGAAAAACTCACCCACACAAGTGTCCCAGATAACAGGATGGTGCGTAAACGTTTAAGATTTTGACTTTGTTTAAGATGGACGGTTAATTGATCTGGCAGATAGGGACTGTGGGGGAAGAGGTTGAAATAGCTAGTTACCATAGACTACTGCACATTTTGTTTTCTTTGATCACAAGCCAGGCTAACTATACTTTGTAGTTTGTAACTGAATTATTTAACCAGGAAATAGTTTTGGTGGTGATTTTTAAATACATGTATACATGCATACACAAACAATGCTAGTTTATTTTACTCTTTGTTTGTATGTATTTTTTTGTTGTAAATATTGCATGACTTATAGTTTTTAATGAAATAATATAAAATTTCACTAGGCACTTGACAACCCCCTGTGATTTAAGCCACACTCTCATATATAAGGCTGACTCCTACACATTTACTTACAAATAACCACCAAAATTCAAGAATAATACAAAAACCATTTTAAAAAAAAAAGATAGATCATTACATCAAGTTTGGATTTTATATATTTCATAGTTTAGGGTCAAGGTCAAAGTAACTTCAAAGTACCTATACTAACTGACTTTGGACAGTTCCAGTGACTTTGAAACTGGAGTGAGGTTTGACCAGATGGTAAAGTGTGTTTGTGTGTGTCTTATTAATATATTATGCCTCAAAGAATCACAAGTTCAATATTAATAACCTAGGCAAAAATGACATTTTGTTGAATATTGTCATTTTTGACTAACATTTGTTGACTCAGTGTCTTGGTCTTGATGTGAAGTCATTCATTTACTGATAACTGACATGCGAGCGTTGTGGCCAAGTGGGCTAAGGCGGGACTAATTTACCTTGGCCACAGGCCAGAAGCAAATGGCGCCTGACAGGTCTGGGAGTGATCCGTGATCTGAGCGTTATATTTCCCCGAATATTATTTACTTTGGACTCGGGCAACGTCTCGGAGGTTTTCTTCGGGTACTCTGGTTTGCTCCCTCAGCAAAATTTCCAACAACAAAAAAAAACAACAACATAACTATTAGGTAGGTTTGGTTTTGGCGCGCCACAGGCCTGCGACTACGCCTTCCCCAGGGGAGGCGGCCTAGAATTTCCCTATAAAAAGGGACAATAAAGCGTTACCCCCCAAAAAAACAACAACAAACAAACAAAAAAAACAACTTATGAGGTCTCATAGGTATACACCATCTTATCAAGTTTGGTGCGATATTAAAATAGGTTGTGAAATATGAAACCACCTGCAAGTTTTGAACGGACGGCAAACAGCGGACAGACAGGTGGTAGATGTAAGTTTTGGACTATTTAGGACTCAACCTCGTGCACATTTGCAAAAATCTGTTGTATGTTGTTTTGTTGTGGGACGGTTGGGTAAGGTGGAGAGGGAAAGGGGGAGTTGAGCAGTCTACATAGACTCACATTGCCATGCCTGTCAATCTACACAGACCCACATTGCCATGCCTGTCAGTCTACATAGACTCATTGCCATGCCTGTCAATCTACACAGACTCACATTGCCATGCCTGTCAATCAAAAAGGAAGAAGAAGCTGATGATGAAGGAGAGAGAGGAGTGACTCACCACATGCATCTCCCTTCGAGTTCCCTAAGAAGCCGTCAGCACAAACACACTTGCCACTGACGTCACACATGGCGCCTGTAGCACATTCTGAAGTCTCGCTTGCATTGTTGCACTGCGCGCCAAGCAACCGCCCTGCACACATCATCACTTTAAACAACAGCAACTACTACTACTACTACTACTACTACTACTACTACTACTACTACTACTACTACTACTACTACTATTACTACTACTACTACTACTACTACTACTACTACTACTACTACTACTACTACTACTACTACAGGAGTCTTAACAACAGCGATTGGTCGGTGCCGAGTGCGCTATTTTGAAGCGGCTGCTGTGCCTACCGGGGTCTGTACCCACTAGGGTTCTTTATCAATTATCAGGTTTGTTGCCTCTTTGGCACCAGATCAAGAGGACATGCGCTGGCTACGTGTGTCGCGCTCGACGTGTGGAACATTCGACCGGTCCTGAGCTAGATGGTTACTTTATCCCAAGGTGGCCCCGCCATGTGAGGGGGATTGGTGAGGCGGTTGAGCCGTTATTGGTGAGGGCTTTGAGCAGTGTCCTGTGGTGGGTAGGCTACCTTGGGAGGTTCCGCCTATCTCTGTCTCGTTGGGCTTTGGTGGATGTACCCGGGGGGCCGACCTGCCACTTATCACGCAGCTTGCCCGGGAGCGCCTATGTGCGTTGAGGGGGGGGGGGGGGGGGGGGGGGGGCGTTTCCCTGACAGTCTTCACTGACGGGCCGGTGCTGGGTGATGGGTCGGCTGGATGTGGGTTCTCGATCGAGGGGGTGGTGGATTGGTCATTTGGCGCGCCCCCTGGCGTGTCGCCTTTGACCGTGGAGCTTTTGGCCATCCGCCAGGCTCTTTTTGCCTGAGCTAGGGTTGGCCTGCCCCCTAATTCCAGTGTTACGATTGCCTCTGACTCGCTGGCGGCTCTCCAGTCCCTTGAGAGAGGATCTTCCATTGCTCGGCCTTCCATGGTTGCGGAGGTGCTTGAGTATGTGGCTGAGCTTCGCGACAGCGGGGTCCCAGTTTCGGCCTGTTGGGTGCCTTCTCATGTGGGTATCAGGGGAAAGGAGACCGCGGACCCGGCCGCGGGCGTGGGCTCCGCGGGTGGGGCGCTCACCTCTTTAAGTGTGGGCCCCTCAGCCTCGGAGGCAGTGGGCCGGGTCTGTGGAATTATTTGGAGGGGTGGGGTGGGGGGTGGGTGAATTGGGCTACAGAATATCAAGTATGGAGTGTGGGTCGAGATCATTTCTATGCCGCTCTTACGGATAAGCCCTTTCCCCTATTTGCTGAGATACCCCTTCATTTGAAGCTACTGATGATGCGGTTGCATTCGGGGCACTGGAGGTCCCGATGGACTGATGCTAGATGTATTTGGGGGCTCCCCTCCTAGTGTTGACCACAGTTTGTTGGCATGTGGTGCTGTGGTGGAGCAGTGTGGTCCTCTGCGGGGCATGGTGCGTGCAGCTGGCTCGCTGCCGGGTTTGGAGGGTCTGTGGCGTTGGGTTGGTAGGGCGGGGGGGGGGGGGGAAGGGGGTGCTGATTTGTTGATCCAGGTCGCTCGCCTTACTTTAGATTCTGATGTGTCGCGTCCCGGCTCCTTTGAATCGAATATCCACAGCCTGGATATAATTTTATCTTGATACTGTGTAGATGAATTTTATCATAATCATTGTCGTATATCTTTCCTTTTAACGGTGTGGATTGATGAGGGTGTTTTTTTTTTGTTGTTTTTTTTACCTGGCTTTCGCTTTTTAACCTCCTTTTCATCATGATTTTACTGGTTGTATATGTGTATTTCTCCGTTGGGATATTTTAGCCTTATGATTTGGAAGTGAATAGTTGTTAGTTTCATTTTAGTTATGATCTTTATAAGCCAGTTGGTGTTATTTTACTCGAATTGACGATCTATATACTTGCAACAGATTTTTTGTGTTTTTTTTTGGGTGGGGTTGGGGGTCTTTTGGACTCCTTTTGCTTGTTTGCCCGCCACTGATTTTGGCTGGCTGTCTCCCTATGAGCATTATCAGCGCTATTTTAATTTCGTAGTGATCGTACTTGGTGCGTTGATTGCCTCTGACTTCGGTTGTGGCTCTTTGTGTGCTGTGTTAGCGCTACTATAATCTTTTAGCGATCGTGCTGGGCACGCTGTTTAATGATATGCGCGATGGCTGTTAACTTATACCATTTTTATCTGAATGAATGATGTATGTTATTATGCTACATGTACCCTCTAGAGCCATTCGTATCATATATGATACATACACTAAGAACAAAGACCTCTCTACAACAGATGCAAGTAGCCTTTGAAAGCACTTCCCAACTCTTTCAGCTTTGCTTAGGTGATGCCCCTTGAATCTACAGACATTTGCAGAAAGAGATGATGTCACTCCTTCTGGAACCATTCCACGAGGTCTCCTGCATGGCATGGCACATCACTACAAAATCCTGTATATCTGATGCAAAGTAAGTCCATCTGCCATTCTAACATGAAATTTTGTCAAGTTTAGAAGATAAAGAATATACTTACACTAATAAATGTATCATTCACTAGAAAAGCTGGAAAACTAGATAACCTAAAAATGGGTGTATCATATGTGATACATTGGGCCAGGGCTGGTAACTCAGGCATCATATTTGATACACTGGGCTTTACTACTACATGTTGTTGCTATTATTCAGCTGCATATTATGCTATTTTTAGAAAAGTATAACTGTTTACCTTTCACAATTGTGTACTAAATAGAATCTATGTAATGTCTATTTTCAAAACATGTGCGGTTATTTCAGGTATTTGTCATTTTGAAGAGGCAGTAGGTGCTCAAAAATCGTGTTTTTATTGTTACAGATGTCAACTACCGCAACAATAGAAGACATGGTAGATGCTATTGGTGTAGATGATAGCGAGTACGAATCATCAGGGGATGACTGTATGCCAAGCAAAGAAGAACTGACAGATCTGGAGGAGGAATTGGATTTGACACCAAAGGAAAAAGAGGGGCAGGAAGCGCAAAAGGAAAACTGACTCGGATGAGGAGGATGACGTTCCACTTGCCACTTTGCGTCAGCAGAAAAATGATGACGACTGGGATGACATGGATGATATCCCACTGGCTGCATACATGATTGCGGAGGATGAATGTGAAGACCTAGCAAGCTTTTTAGGGCAACCAATCTGGACTGACATGGCGTTCCAGCCACCAGAAACAACATTTACTGGCATCCTAGAACAGCCACCTGCAGATGGAAACGTGAAAACCTCATACCAGTATTTCAAAGACCTTGTAACAGATGAAATGCTGGAGAATGTGGAGAACCAGACGAATATCTACTCTCTTCAAAAAGAAGGGATAAACGTGAAGACCACAAAGAAAGAAGTTGAAATGTTCATAGGCATGTAGCCTACCTCCGCATGGGTCTGGTCCAGGCCCATTGTGTTCGTGCCTATTGGGAAGGTGGAACAAGATACCCTGTCTTTAATCATATTTTAAGCCAGCATAATTTTTATATTGGTTTTAGTAGCTGCGGGCTCTAGAGGGATGATATCTGTGTTTTTAACCCGAGGTCCTGAATTTTATCTTGAAATATGCGCAAAGTGTCCGGGGACTCTAATCTAGCAAACGAAACGAACGAACGAACGTTTCGTGGCATGGATGATGATCATCATCATCATTGCATGATCGGGGGCATTCACCAAGTATTGCTCCTTGAGAGAGGGTGTTGTGTTGTACGCTCCCGATTTGTTCACTCGACGACTTTTTCCACTTGATGGCACCTTGTCCTTCCCTTGTGCTGCTGCCTGTACCCTAAGGACAGCTTCTCTGCTTGCCGGTTGATGCTGTTCAAGCTACACGTCTGGGTGGCGTGCCCACCCTTCTCTCCTTGCGGACGTTGGCCGGCTGGACCTCGCGCCCTTGGTGAAGATATTTTCCTAACCCCTAGAGACCATCGTCTCACCCCTTAGGAGTGGGAAACATAGCCTTTTGTGCTGGTCCCCTCCTAGTGGGTCTTAGTTTTAGTTGTAACTTTTTGTCGTACTGATTCCTGGACTCGTACATTGTTTAGCTGGCCTTCTTGCTGTATGTGTATTGAGTCCTGAACTAATTCAAACACCGACCCGTAGGCCCTTGTCGTTCTTAGCTTTTTTTTTTCCGTTTTTATAACTTCTCAGCTCGCATTTTTACCTGATTCAATCTTTTATATTTTTACAACTAGTTTTCATTTTATTGGTCCTGAATCGGATTTCAACTTTACAGTTGCCGGCGACTCTTTTTCTTTTGGTTCCGGGACTATTATCTCTTTTACTGACGTCTTCACCTTATGGAGAAGCCCGATTCGTGAGTGCCGCCGTGGCGTTGTTGTCCGGTGGGAGCAGTCAGGAGAGACTCTCCTGTGATTAAGGCCATAACTGATTCATCGAGTGCCGGCGCCAGCGTTGGTGCCCCGAAGTCCAGCGTGGCGCTTGGTTACGATGCGGGCGACCTGGTTACCCCTGATAGAGTAGGGCCGCATACTCTTAAACTTCATGACATGGACTGAACATTGTATGTTGAACAGCTGTACGACATACACTGAACATTGCACCTTGAACACATGTACGACATGGACTGACCATTGCACTTTGAACACATGTACATGGACTGACCATTGCACTTTAAACATACGTACGGCATGCACTGAACATTGTACTCTGAACATCTGTACTACATGCACTGAACATTGTACGTTGGACACCTGTACGGCATGAACTGAACATTGTGCTTTGAACATATGTACGACATGGACTGAACATTGTACTTTGAACATATACACGGCATGGACGGAACATTGTACTTTGAACATACGTACGGCTTGGACTGAACATTGTACTTTGAACAAATGTATGACATGGACTGAGCATTGTACTTTGAACAACTGTATGACATGGACTGAGCATTGTACCTTGAACAACTGTACGACATGGACTTAACATTTTACTCTGAACAAGTATATGACATGGACTAAATATTGTATTTGAACAACTACACGTTATGGACTAAACATTGTACTTTGAACAACTACACGACATGGACTGAACATTGTACTTTGAACAACTATACGGCATGGACTGAACATTGTACTTTGAACAACTGTACTGGTTGTATAACTGTTTGTGGGAACAACGTAGTAAGCAACAGAAAGTGTATACAAGACGCAGACTCACTGCACTGTCGCGTGCGGGTGTCACATTGAAACCCACTGGCACAGCCACGTGCTGTACCGTCCGGCAACTGACAGGTCCCAAGCAACGCCACTTCTGAACATAAACACATCACCAACAACCACCTCATTTATCTATTTCTTAATAGTTCTCCAACAATCAATGTCATTCATAATGTCACACCATCAGTGTCATCTATAACGTCACATCATCAGTGTCGTCTATAACGTCACGCTATAAGTGTCATCTATTACGTCATGTCATCAGTGTCAGCTATAACGTCACACCATTAGTGTTATCTATAACGTCACGCCAGCATTGTTATCTATGACTTCCCATTATCAGCGTCCTCTACAACGTCACACTATTTGATGAAGCGGAAGGAGGGTAGGGAGGGAGAGTGGGAACCCGAAATTAGGTTACATGTGTATATAGACGTATGTATCGTTTTTAAAATAAATATTAAATGTGTTGGTTGTTAGTACACTTTAACTT
Source organism: Oncomelania hupensis (assembly GCA_036898135.1). NCBI lineage: Eukaryota > Metazoa > Mollusca > Gastropoda > Littorinimorpha > Pomatiopsidae > Oncomelania > Oncomelania hupensis. The sequence goes on along the minus strand of JBAHVR010000424.1, from coordinate 51,871 downwards.
TAATTTCATTAATTATTGTATGGGACTGTGATATCTTGCACGTAAACCTTTTTTCTTGTAATGGCTCTCTGTGATAACTGTACCCTGGCTGAATTTGTGATTGGAGGAAATAGCCTCTTCTGTGAGAATATGTTTTACATTTTTTATTACATAATTTACTACATAAATTAATAGTGTGGGTGTGTATTTGTTTGTACATATATAATCGTATCCTACATGTTGTAAAGATTTTAAACAAATATTACTTTATACTATGTTTAATTTTGTACTTGCATTTTCATTTTTATTTTCATTTTTATTTGTTTTATTTTAGTGATCAAGTGCCTGTCATAATTCCTTGTAAGAGGTAATAAAGATTTGTTGAATTGAATTGAATTGAATTGAATTGAATTTACGTCATTATAAGGTCACACCATCATTGTCATCCATAACGTCACACAAACAGTGTCAGCTATAACGTCGCACTATCAATGTCACCAATAACGTGTTACACAAACGTTATAAATTTATGAATACTTTGATTTAGCCGGGAATCAAAACCAGCCACAGTCTGTCATCAACCACTGTAAAAGAGTGAATTCACACTTTATTACCAAATGTAGCCTATATATTTGACTGTAGACTCTCGGCCACAGCCTACTATAAGAACATGGCTCAACCCGAATAATATTTTATGTTCAATGTTACTTGAGCTCAGCTGTATAAACAGAACAAAAAATCAGGTATACGCTGTTGCAAAGGCTGGTCTAGGTGTCTCTTAGAGACAGACTGAGTGCACAGCTACTCCTGTAGACGTGCAAAAGTGCATGAACGATGGCCAACTTCTCCTTGCCAACGGGAAATCCATCCCCGTCGTCGCCAGCGCAGCTGTGACCGTCCAGAACATGCCTGTTTCCAAGGTACGCGTCGGAAATCATGAAGTGACTGTCCTAAGAAATTCAGGCTGCAGTGGGGTCATCGTCACAGAAGATCTAATCGCTAAAGAACACTTCACTGGCGATTCAAATTGGACACTTATGGCCGACAGCAAATGTGTGAAAGCGTCAGTTACAAAGATTCAAGTCAGCACCCCTTTCTACAGTACATAGGCGAAGTAGAAGCGGTTTGCCTGAAGAAGCAGCTGTATGATTTGATGATCGGGAATATCGACGGCGCGAGACGATTCGACGACCCCGATCCTAAGTGGGGTCTTGCCTCAACTCAACACGACGAGGTTGCGGAGGGGGATCCATTGCCATTTCCCGATGGAGACCTTGCAGAGCTGCTACGGGATAATGTGGCTACTCCGGCTCAGCCCTGCCGACCAGAGATCGTCGGTGCTGTCACTACCAGGGCCCAGGCCAACAGAGACAAGACGTCTACGCCATTGAAGGTCGCCGACAACTCCAAAGCCGCCATCGTGGACAGAGATAAGCTGATCCAGCTCCAGTAAGTAAATTTCTTCTTGTGTAGGGTGGTTATGTTACGTTTGCGACGCGCACGATAGTACGTATGAGACGCGCACGATAGATCCGATCGTTTTGTTTTGCAAAGCATTCAATAACAGAGTGTATTTATCTTTGATTTGATTTTGCGTTGTTGTTAAAAGAAGCTTGGTATAATGTTGATAATTTTCGTTAATCGATATTATTGGAGAATTTTCAAGGGTGCTTGTTTACTATCGATCGAAGCATCTAGATAGATATACAGATAGCTGAGAAAATTCTTAGACTGTAAAGAAATTTGTATGACGTAAGACAGTAATGACGAAGTTTATTCTGATTGGTTATAATTGCGTCACGCTCGAATGTTCCAACGTTCTCTAGAGTAGAGAAAAACTATATAACTGATGCACTGTGTTGAAAAGAGGAGAAAGTGGAAAAGTGATGGAGCGATTGTATGCAGTTGTTGATGTACGCTGAATAAAGTTGGAAACGTTCATACGACGACTCCTGCCTTGTTGCTAAGTGAACAGGTTGCGTGGATAAACGAACTTATTAGGATTCAAGCATCGGGGTTGAATCAACTACTGATTTAAAAACAACAACAACGAGTGTAACACAGACCATATCACAGACCAGGCTGTTTAACACTTGTCAGCCGCTTCACAGTCTGGTAGGCCTTCTTGCTGTTGTTCTTGTTCAGACTGTTCTCTATTTCCTAGCATTGCTCGCCTATCCAGTTCTACTTTGCGACTTTCCATTGCCGCGCCATTGTCCAAACTATCCAAGAAGAAATCGACCAAGAAAATAGAATGGAATGCCGAGTGCGAGGATTCCTTCCAAACCCTAAAAGCCAAACTTACCTCACAACCAATTTTGAAGTTGTCCGATGCAACCAAACTGTTCGTATAACGCACAGATGCGAGCAATCAAGGATTAAGAGCTAAACTGCTACAAGCTGACCCCAATGTTCAGCATTCCTTCTGTAAGTCGCGTATGCCAGCCGAAAACTGTATAAAGTTGAACACAACTACGCAACAGTAGAAACAGAATGCTTGCCATTGGTCTGGGCCATCCAGAAATTTCCAATTGTTCCTGCATGGCGCAAACTTCAAAGTGCAGTGCGACCACCAACCCTTAACATTCCGTGCGTCATCACAGAAATTGATGCAAATACTCGGAACAATATTAGACCATCAAACACATAGAACTATTTAGCATATGATAAAGACAACTTGCTAAAGAATTTCCCAGCACATTGAACAGTTTATAGTTATTAATTAGGCTACATTTTATTAAAGTCATGTTAGAATTTGTGTTGACACTTTTATATAATAAAAGTTTAAATACATACATACGACTGGTGTCATTCTATGTGTATTGTTGTGTGTCCACTAGCTCTTCTTCCCTTGAGACCTATTAAACTAGTCATTTGACTAGCAAAAATAATTATAGTGAGCCAATGATACTTTGAAACCCGAGAACAAATATAAATTGTATGAGACCAAGCACTGTGATCTAGTCTCTGACATCGCTTAGGAATCTTGGTAAAGAACGTCTGATAGAGGTAGCTTAACGCCCAATCTATAGCTTAACGCCCAATATATCTACAGGTCTTACTCCCCTTGTAAGGTAATCGTATCTTCTCAAGGATATTATCACACGCATATGCCTACATAGTTTACATTTGACAGAAAACAGTGTGTCGCAATGTTTACACTCCAGACGGAGAGAGTTTTCACACAGCAGCTCCATTAAATGATAGGTTACTTTTTTCTTTTTTAAAATAAGTCGAGGCAAGGGTGAGAGAAAGAAGAAGGAGGGTAAGAGAGAGAAAGAGAGAGAGAGAGAGAGAGAGAGAGAGAGAGAGAGAGAGAGAGAGAGAGAGAGAGAGAGAGAGAGAGAGAGAGAGAGAGAGAGAGAGAGAGAGAGAGAGAGAGAGAGAGAGAGAGAGAAACTTACTACACTGGTCGTTGTCACACACGGCGTCGTCAGTACACTGACGCTTTGGTCCACCACAGCTGCGACCCACCGATACATCTGCAATCAACTACATCAGTATGACACAGTAGCATGCCCGTTGTCATATTACTAAATCATTATCACACATCAACATGCTCGTTTGTCATATAACTCAATCAGCATCGCACAGTAACATGCCAGTTGTCATATAACTAAATTCATATCACACAGTAACATTACCGTTATCATATAATTAAATCAGTATCACACAGTAACATACTAGTTATCTTATTACTAAATTAGTATCATACAGTAACATGCCATTGTCATATTACTAAATTAGTATCACACAGGAACATGCAATTGTCATATTACTAAATTAGTATCACATAGTAACATACTAGTTGTCATATTACTAAATCAGTATCACACAGTAACATGCCATTATGATAGTACTAAATCAGTATCACACAGTAACACGCCATTGTCATATTACTAAATCAGTATCACATAGTAGCATACTAGTTGTCATATTACTAAATCAGTATAACACAATGACATGCCATTATCATATTACTAAATCAGTATCACACAGTAACACGCCATTGTCATATTACTAAATCAGTATCACATAGTAGCATACTAGTTGTCATATTACTAAATCAGTATAACACAATAACATGCCATTATCATATTACTAAATCAGTATCACACAGTAACAAGCGATGACGACCACGAAGTTGTTACTTACCACACTTCTGTCGTCTGCTGCATGTCATACCTTTGAGGCACGACACCCTGTTGTTGACGCACGACTCTTCCGGCCCGTACTCTGTACGTCAAACGTCATTATGTGTGATTATTGTCCATAATACGTCATTATGTGTGATTACGAATTATTATCGACCACTGATTTGCTTTTGTTAGTTCTCAGCAGTGGGCTAATAATAGCATTCCCCATTTCCTAATAATAATAACAATGATAACAACAATAGCAATAATAATAACAACAATAATAAAGTACATATATGCACAGTGTATAGTCCTCTTCAATGCGCACTGAGACACGTTACCTACTCTGAGATAATTAAGTAGATCTAGCATAACATTTTATAAGACTAAAAACACAAGCTTCTACAGGTGTCAACAGTTTCAGTGATCAAATACAGGCATAGATGTAGGTATAAAGACACCATGACACACACAAAAAATAATGATGATAGGAACACTACTACATTATACACATGGTCACATTACTACAACATGTGGGTTATGGGGAAGGGGAGTTTCCGGGGGGAGGGGGGTAGGGACAGCACATTGTTCCAGCTACCTTATACCATTCAGGACTGAGATGGCGGGTGGTACGAAACACTTCTGCATGCTAGAAGTTCTACACTTGGTTTTGGTGTACTGGAGGACACGGTGACACAATGGGTGGGGATTCTTGTTACAGATGGTGGGTTTTTGCTCTTCTTTTCCTCGCCTGCTATTGTTCTCTTGTCTCCACTACATTTATGGAGGCTATTTATTAATACTAGTAATAACAAGGTATTTTTTTATTTTTAAAAAAATCAACCGTTAGTGTGGTAGGCGGATTGACGTATACTTGTTACTATCAGTGTTATTTGATTATTGCTTTATTGTGTTTGATTACCGTCATTTTCATGAATAAGGGTAGACAGACGAATGACAAATGAAAGACGGGGTCGGGCCTGTGAACTTTGCCCGGTAGCTGTGCGTGCCGTGGATTGGAAACGTAATGGGGTGGGGAGTGTGAAGGGAAGGAAGGAGGAGAGGCTGAATGCTCCAGTTTGTGTGTAGTTCAGCTGGGAGCTGAGATCAAATGGTTAAATGGAAGTTTGGTGCTGCTTGCTTTTATCCATTGATGTTTTATTCTATAATGATTTTTTGTGTGTGTGAATGTGACTACTAATGATCGCCCTACACTGCTTGTTTTCTGTGGCTGTGACTATCAGGGATCGTCCTACACGGCCTGTTTTGTGTGGCTGTGACTATCAGTGATGGTCCTACACTGCCTGTTTCGTGTGACTGTGACTATTAGTGATGGTCCTACACTGCCGGTTTTGTTTGACTGTGATTATCAATGATCGTCCTACAGTGCCTGTTTTGTGTGACTGGGACTATCAGTGATCGTCCTACATTGCCTGTTTTGTGTGACTGGGACTATCGTCCTACATTGCCTGTTTTGTGTGACTGTGACTATCAATGATCGTCCTACAGTGCCTGTTTTGTGTGACTGTGACTATCAATGATCGTTCTACAGTGCCTGTTTTGTGTGACTGTGACTATCAATGATCGTCCTACAGTGCCTGTTTTGTGTGACTGTGACTATCAATGATCGTTCTACAGTGCCTGTTTTGTGTGACTGTGACTATCAATGATCGTCCTACAGTGCCTGTTTTGTGTGACTGTGACTATCAATGATCGTTCTACAGTGCCTGTTTTGTGTGACTGTGACTATCAATGATCGTCCTACAGTGCCTGTTTTGTGTGACTGGGACTATCAGTGATCGTCCTACATTGCCTGTTTTGTGTGACTGGGACTATCGTCCTACACTGATTGTTTTGTGTGACTGGGACTATCGTCCTACATTGCCTGTTTTGTGTGACTGGGACTATCGTCCTACACTGATTGTTTTGTGTGACTGGGACTATCGTCCTACATTGCCTGTTTTGTGTGACTGGGACTATCGTCCTACAGTGATTGTTTTGTGTGACTGGGACTATCAGTGATCGTTCTACACTGCTAAATAATTGTTCTTTGCGTATGTGGGGACAATAAAGATGGTGATTGTAACTGTTGTCACCGACCTTCACCTACATTAGCCTTTTGGGGAATACCAATAGCGCGATACAGGGCGATAATCCCCATCCATTTTGTGCAAGATGAGCGCGAGGGCCAATGACACAACCATGCGGCTGAGCTGTAAGCATGGTCATGTATACTGAACATAGGATTTGGGCTGTAAGCATGGTCATGTATACTGAACATAGGATTTGGGCTGTAAGCATGGTCATGTATACTGAACATAGGATTTGGGCTGTAAGCATGGTCATGTATGCTGAACATAGGATTTGAGCTGTAAGCATGGTCATGTATACTGAACATAGGATTTGGGCTGTAAGCATGGTCATGTATACTGAACATAGGATTTGAGCTGTAAGCATGGTCATGTATACTGCCGGAAATTATAAAGACAACCCAACTAGGCACAGAACTTCCAGACCTCAAACTGGAAGCTGTGGGGACTGGTCTTGTCGCATCGCTGTACAGGAAAGAGAGAGAGAGAGACAGAGACAGAGACAGAGACAGACAGACAGACAGACAGACACAGGCAGACATAGACAGACAGACAGAGAGGTCAAAGTCGAAACTTTGAATAGGAAAATAGCATTAGGTCCCACGAATCTGTCCTACACTAGTCCTTAATTAAAAAAAAAAAAAAAAAAACTCCAAACTAAATAATAAACAAAAAATTAATGTGAAATTAACATATACCCTAACTATGGCAAGAAATCATTAGGAATATAATAACACCCCCTCCCCCTCCTTCCTTCCTTCATCCCTCCGATACCCCTTCCGTTCTCCCCCGCCCCCACCACCCTTCCTCCCTTCACACATACACATACACACACACACTTACGCACGCACACGCACACACATATCATCAACAACTAAAATTATCACAGAGTAAACACACATTTTACATATTAGGATTAAAGGAGAAATACAACGTCGTGGAGTCTACTTTTAAACGATTTTAATGGTTTAATTTCCTTTACTTCTTGTGGTAGAGAATTTCACATGCTTACACCAGAACACAATAGAGATGTTTTAGATATGTCTAAGGGTGGTTATGGAAATGTTAAATGATGTGTGAAAGATGAATAACGAGATGATGATGTGCTACTAAATAAACAGGAGCTCGGTTGCTCAGTATTCTGTAAATTAAAACGACTTTATTGTAATTTAGGTATGTTTTGGAAAGCATGCCGGAGAGCACGCATGACAGAGAGAGAGAGAGAGAGAGAGAGAGAGAGAGAGAGAGAGAGAGAGAGAGAGAGAGAGAGAGTATGTGTTAGAGAGTATTATAAATCAATTCAATCAATTTATTTATAGTCTGTTCACTGCTTAAGTAAAATATCAGACTGAATTAAAATAAATAAATAAGTTTTAAAAAATTAAAATAATAATAATCATAAGTAATTACAACATTATAAGTAATCGTAACAGAAAGATAGTCTTTATTACCCTTAAACAATTCAACTCTTCACATTGAAATATTAACATCGTAATTATAAAAAGTATATCGCGTACAATAATCACAATTATAACAAGTTTCCTATTTGATTACACGATATAATAGATCCATTTGTCAACATCAGTTTATTATCAGCTAATATGTTCTTATAAAGACAACCGAACTAGGTAGAGAACTTTGAGGCCTCAAACTGGAAGCTGTGGGGGACTGGTTTTGTCGCTGTACAAAAGAGAGAGCGAGAGAAAGAGAGAGAGAGAGAGAGAGAGAGAGTTTAAGTTGATCTTCTTTGGGTTCCTTCACACTGTGGAATAAGGGGTAATGAAATGGCCGATAAATTAGCCAAAGTTGGTGCCAGTAAACCCACTGAGGTAAATCATTACTTTGAACTGACATCCATAATTGAAAAATATTTGATTCAACATTTACACACTACTGTTTTGTCTAGCTCTAGATATTTAACAATTATATACAAGCTAAAATTAAATTCCTGGAAAACTAAATTTTCCAAAGATGTCAATTGCGTATGTTCAAACGCCTTGAATGTTGAACATAATGTTATTACACTCTCCGTTTTTGAACACATAATTTACAGAAAATAATAATATTGATACTAGTATCAGTCAGCATAATGATTAAAGAGAGTTTTAGAGTGTGTTAGAGTGTGTTAGAGTATTAGACTAGAGTGTGTAATAGAGTGTTAAAGATTGTTTACTTACTGCAGCGGAAGTCTACAGGGTCAGCGACAAGGTCCTGTTTGCACAGACAGACATCGTTCTTGCACTCGGCGGTATAGAGTGTTAAAGAGGGTTTACTTACTGCAGCGGAAGTCTACAGGGTCAGCGACAAGGTCCTGTTTGCACAGACAGACATCGTTCTTGCACTGGGCGTAATAGAGTGTTAAAGAGTGTTTACGTACTGCAGCGGAAGTCTACAGGGTCAGCGACAAGGTCCTGTTTGCACAGACAGACATCGTTCTTGCACTGGGCGTAATAGAGTGTTAAAGAGTGTTTACGTACTGCAGCGGAAGTCTACAGGGTCAGCGACAAGGTCCTGTTTGCACAGACAGACATCGTTCTTGCACTGGGCGTAATAGAGTGTTAAAGAGGGTTTACTTACTGCAGCGGAAGTCTACAGGGTCAGCGACAAGGTCCTGTTTGCACAGACAGACATCGTTCTTGCACTCGGCGTTTTCGTCCTCACAAGCTCCGCCACACGGCGCACCTGCCAGTCCTGGTTTAGGCACTGAAACAATTCATGTCTGTGATAAAATACACTGAAACAAATCATGTCTGTGATAAAATACACTGAAACAATTCATGTCTGTGATAAAATACACTGAAACAATTCATGTCTGTGATAAAATACACTGAAACAATTCATGTCTGTGATAAAATACACTAAAACAATTCATGTCTGTGATAAAATACGCTGAAACAATTCATGTCTGTGATAAAATACGCTGAAACAATTCATGTCTGTGATAAAATACACTGAAACAATTCATGCCTGTGATAAAATACACTGAAACAATTCATGCCTGTGATAAAATACGCTGAAACAATTCATGTCTGTGATAAAATACACTGAAACAAATCATGTCTGTGATAAAATACGCTGAAACAATTCATGTCTGTGATAAATTACGCTGAAACAAATCATGTCTGTTATAAAATACACTGAAACAATTCATGTCTGTGATAAAATACGCTGAAACAATTCATATCTGTGATAAAATACACTGAAACAAATCATGTCTGTGATAAAATACGCTGAAACAATTCATGTCTGTGATAAAATACGCTGAAACAATTCATGTCTGTGATAAAATACGCTAAAACAATTCATGTCTGTGATATAATTCACTACAACACTTCATGTCTGAAACAGTTCGCAGTCTTCTAATGCACTGAAACAATTCACAGTCTGTGATATGTGGCACTGAAACAATTCACAGTCTTTGATATAGGCTAGCTCTCTGCACTGAAACAATGTGCAATATGTGCTCGCTGCACTGAAACCGTTTACAATATGTGCTCTTTTAATTTAAAAAGTTCACAGTCTGTGCACTCTGCACTGAAACAGTTCATAGTCTGTGCACTATGCACTTGCTTCAGCACTACAACTTTCGGGGCAATCTGATGTACTGTTTACCTTTTAGTAAGCATTTAAAAGCAATTTTACGTCACGCAGTTTACCGGAATTGCGTATTCTTGAGAAAGGCGCATGCAGATGACCTTGAGAGTGGCGAATGGCAAACATTGCCGTAGAAGTGCCTGAATTAATTTTGGGGTTGAAATAAAGTGCTTGATGCTAATGCATCTCCTACTTCTTCCTCATCATCTTCCGACGATGATAAGGAACGATGGGAGAAAAGCGGAGATAAGATGATAAGGAACGACGGAAGAAAAGCGGAGATAAGATGATAAAGAACGATGGGAGAAAAGCGGGTATAAGATGATAAAGAACGATGGGAGAAAAGCGGAGATAAGATGATAAAGAACGATGGGAGAAAAGCAGAGATAAGATGATAAAGAACGATGGGAGAAAAGCAGAGATAAGCGAAGCCTGAAATGTGGGCGTTCTATCAAAATGTTGACTGCGAAATTGAAACTGGTCGAAAAGTCATTACAAGCAATGACGACCGGCGTGTGGAATCCGACAGCGAATGGTCCAGCAGCAGCTATTTCCAGAGAAGAATGGGACTTTATGATGAAACAAGACGAAGGCATTCTTTGTCTGTTCAAATCTCCCGAATCTCGGAAGAAACAAGCTTGTAGTTCTGATTCTCAAAACGAAAGTGATGATAATGTCATTTTCAACAGTCGACCACGAGGTAACGGGAAAAAGAGAAAGGGCGAGAACTTGGCAGTAGAGAGTTTGGACGCTGACATTGGCGATGCGTGCCGTTCGGTGGAAGATTATTTCACAATGCATATCACGGACGATCATGTTTTGCCGGATCTTGAACAAGAGTTCGACAGTAAAGAAAAATTGGCCGGTCCGGTGAATAAAACACTTGCGAACTTTTTCGAGAAGATTCGACAAAGTGCTAGTAAAAAAGACTCCAAAGACGGGACAAAGATTTCCGAAACAAACTTGAAGCTGTTCAGAGACCTGGAAATACCCAGATCGAAGTGCCAAAGGTAAACTCTGAGATTTAGCAGATCATGAAGCATGCTGCGAAGGGCAGCGATATCAAAATACAGCACTACCAGCGGGTGGGGACTAACACTTCGTGCATAGTGACCCAGGTCTTTCCAGGCTGTTGGCTACAGCCTATTTCCACGAATACAGTGTGGCTCGCCGTTGATCCTGTAGTAACATGAGGTTCCTCCATCCTGGTCGGTGACTTCTGTGTAGAAGACTTTTGCCCAGTGATGCCGTGCTGACATCACCCCTGTTAGTCGTTAACAGTTGAGATAAAATCGTTTTTCAGAGAGCGTCTACAGGATGTCAGATGTATTATGCATGTTTTGTGATGTATTAGTAACCAAGATTAGAAAAAAACTATTCGAGTCAAATCATGTCAAGTCAAGTCAAGATAAGACAAGAAGAGTATTACTGTTTCAGGCCACAACCTCTTTAGCAAATAACAAGTATAATGTCACAACATTACAAGAGAAAAAAACAAACGAACTCAATGCCAACTCCAAAATCATCAGAAAATGAACAGGACCAAGGTTTGAACATTAGGCATGGTTTCCTGGTTTTCCATCCCCACTCTTTCAGCAACGAAATTAAATTTTAAATAAAAAAGTATAATGTAAAAGTAATACCACAGATGCCTTGTTGCTGGAGTGAGATGGAGGTGTCGCAGGCACATTTGTTGTTGCTACCACATGCTGCTCCAGCCATACAGCCCCCCTGTATCTGGTTGCACGATCCCTGCACCTGTATTCCTGTGTACCATCATCATCATCATCATCATCATCATCATCATCATCATCATCATCATCATCATCATCATCATCATCATCATTATCATCATCATCATCATCATCATCGTCGTCGTCGTCGTCGTCATCATCATCATCTTCTTCATCATCATCATACAGCAAAGTGCATTAAACTGAAGTTTGACTTGGACAAACTGCAAGACCCGGAGGTGGCAGAAATATTCCAAGCCACCTTTGGAAGGAAATTTGCGCCACTGCTCACTTTGGGAGCTGATGAAGTAGATGTCGACACCATGACACCACCTTCAATTCAGCTGTGACAGGTGCCGCAACTGAGATCCTTGGCAAGCACCGCCCAAAGAAGAAACCGTGGATCACACCTGAACTTTTGACAAACGAAGAGGCGAAAAAAAACACCTCACAGGGATCTGATGGCTACCGAAAAATCAACAATGACATCCCAAAAGGCAAGCGCTCAGCAAAGGAGAACTGGATAGAAGATCAATGCCAGGAAAAAGACAACAGTTTGAACAACTACAAGAAGGCCTACCAGACTGTGAAATCGCTGACAATTGTTAAAAAGCCCAAGGTCTCCACAATCCAAATGTGACGACACGAGTTTTCAGCACGTACTAGAGATAATATATATTGTGCAGAGTTGCACATCTCTAGCGATACAGCGTACATAGTCGATTCGGCAGTTTCTTTTACTGCGTATGAAAGATAAGTAAGTATGGGTTTCACGTGATTAACGCAAGGAGCATAATGCAATGCATGAGGAAACTGGGTTACTGAGCTCGACTCAATGTTGTCCTGTGTGCTGGTATGTGATTTGGTTAGCAGAGTCATTTTGGTTGCTTTTGCAAGCAGTCTGTCTTTTTGACAGAAGTAACGTTGTGACTGTGTGTCAGGTTAGAGTACGTCTTCTGTAGGGGTATTTGTTCGTTGTGTTTCGAACCACCCAAGGTCTTGTTGCCCTCATCGTGACAAGGATGTTAAAAAGTCTGTAGTGGGAGGACTGTGACTGCCATCTATTGAGAAGTATGGGTGTAGAGTTCAGCTCTAAGGCTGTGTGACCCTCGATTGGGCACCTGCCATTGCTCAAGTACTTCACAAGTATTGAGATGTTTCAATGCATAGCTAAGCATTAGCCAGGAAACGAACTTGAACTCTCAGACTAATAACCAGTGTGTGCTGTACTGTGTTGTATAGTGTTGTGTCGTGCAGTGTACATGTTCTGTGTGCCACAAGCCGAGGACCTAAAGGGTGAGTTGAAACCTGCAATTCTTTTCCTTAGTGGCTGTTCTCCGAGTCTGCGTACGTGAATGAATGATGGTGAATGAGGGGGGAAGGTATGTATTTTGATAAATAGTAGTATGTTGATTTTTATACGATTTTCATATGATTTTCTTGGTTAAACGTTTGTATAAATAATGTCGTTGCTGTTGTTGCCAAAGTGGGTCAAAGGGTGACAATGAAGTATGCATGTTAGAGAGAGAGAGAGAGAGAGGGGGGTGATGAATGTGAAGGAAGGGAGACAATGTACTGTGTTGGAGATGGGTGATGAAGGTGATGAATATGAGGGAAGCGGGATTGTATTATAGCGTGATAATTGCGAATGAAAGGGAGATGATCATAATGTACTATAACGTAGAGAGGGGTGATGAAGATGGAAGTGTGGATGAGACGAATCGCTAACGTGTGACTGGAAGTGCAGTTGTAATCATTATATATATTTGTATAAACAACTATGTGTCATGAAAGAGATACAATTATAGAATTAAGAAGTACATTGTGTTTTTGAGATGCATGTATAAACAGGTCAAGATGGCGGACGGCGAAAGGCGTATTCTGTTATGAAGTGTTTAAGTTTTTGTGGACAAACTAGTGAGACTCTTTATTTGTCCACAGATTGTGCTTCTCCACTTTTGCCATTGCCGTTGATCTTCTGTTTTGTCTACTGCTACTACGTTTTCCACTTTTCCCATTGCCGTTATCTTCCGTTTTATCTACTGCTACCACGACTGTTGTTATGTCACTACCACTGGCATAATTCTACGATTCCTACGTATCGCTGCTGTACCACTGAGCTGTGGGTACGTCAGCTCTGAGACCTCTACCCTTGCCGCTGGGAGGTGTGGATGTTGCCTGGGCTCACCGCCACCACCGTTACGTCCCCCTTTGGTTATCGGCGCCGCTGCTGGGTGTGACCCTCCATCATCGCCTGGACCTGCCGTTGCTTCAGACGAAGTTTCCATCGGCTACAGGATCCCAGCAACACCACATCCACACACACACACAGATTCGCACCTCACACACCTAAAAACATATCTAGTGTAAATCACTTTCTTTATCTGAGTAATTAACTGCTGTAGTGTACTCCGAGCTCAGTTAATAGATAGTTAGGTTACGAAACGTGATTCTGAACTGTAAAGCTAGCTAATTCAATACGATTGAATTTTAAGATTTTTTTTCTCATTGTGGATTCAACTTTGAATTGTATTTATCTGAAATTTAACTGATTGTCACTAATGCTGCATATAGTTGTGGGCATTCGGTTTGTGTATAGTTCTGGGGTTTTCAGTTAGACAAGGGAGGTAATTTAGTAAATGCTGGGTTGGGGGTCTTGATAGGGGTTGAGAATGGTTTAGTATCCCATTTATCCTGTGAGTGTGTGTGCCCTTGTTGAATAAAAGAGTGCGATTGTTCATCTGACATTTTGTGTTAGTTTCTTTTGTTTGAGTTTCTATTCCTTACACTCGTTGTTGAGCTGAACGTCGCGGAACCCGCTCGGGTGACGCGACACCAAAGCAAATCTGGCATGTGCCTTACAGAAGAACAAGAAGATTGAATAGATGGACATTGTACTGCCCCACAACAAGAAAACGGAGACACATCAGTTCTAGCATGTCCCCAGAACAGAAAAGAATAAAGGGTAATGAATTAGCTGATAAACTAGCTAAAGGTGGTGCAAGTAAGCCTACTGAAGTTAATCATAACATGAGCCTCTCCTACTATGAATTGATCTCAATAGTAGACAATTATTTTCTTAAAAATTTACACAATAATATTTTGTCTAGCTCCAGACACTTGACAAAAATTGTCTACAAGTTAAAATTAAATTCATGGAAAACTAAATTTTCTAAAGACGTTAAAATAATGTGTATGTTCAAATGCTCTGACTGCAGAACATTACATTGCCCATGTCTGAAAAAAATATTTATAGAAAATAATATTTATACTGTTATCACACAGTACAATGATGTAAAAAAAATTACCTGATAATGAATTGATGCTGACAATCGCATCTATTATATCGTGTACACAGATAGAAAAAGTATTATAATTATTTTATTCGATGTATTTTAGATGTTAAGATGATGGTGCTTCAATGTTAGGTTACATTGTTTAATCAGTAGAAATTCTTCTGGGTTTGTTGTTGCTGCTGTATTCTTTTTCTTCAATTTGTTTTCTTTTTAATCATTATTATTTATGATTTATTTATTTATTTATTATTATTTCCTTTTTCCACCTTATCATTTATATTATTTTGTTTCTTTGTTTTATAGTCTAAAATCACATAATTTGTGAGCAGACTTTAAATAAATTGATTAAATTGAGTTGAAAAGAATAAGAAATCCTCCCAATTCTCTGAAAAGAGGTTGATGCAGCAGTGAAAACGCTGAGGAAGGGAAAGTAATGCACTTCCTACTTGTTAAAAAAAAAAAAAAAAAGATTTTTGGAATGATTTTCGGAAAGTGATCTTTTATGCAGTTGTTGGTATTTGCTGAATAAAGTTGGAGAACTTTATACGACTCATAATAATAATAATAATAATAATAATAATAATAATAATAATAATAATAATAATAATAATAATAATAATAATAATAATAATAATTATAATAATAATAATAATTATTATTATTATTATTATTATTATTATTATTATTATTATTATTATTATTATTAATTTTCTTCTTCTTCTTCTTCTTCTTCTTCTTCTTTTTCTTATATTTGTAAATTAATATGTTTTATTATTGCTTTTATTGTTCTTCTCCTCCATTGTTTTCTTGACAGAGAGAGGGAAAGAGAGGGAAAGTGAGAGAGAGAGAGAGAGAGAGAGAGAGAGAGAGAAAGAGAGAGAGAGAGAAAGAGAGAGAGAGAGAGAGAGAGAGAGAGAGAGAGAGAGAGAGAGAGAGAGAGGCAAGCAGACAGACACTTACTGCAGATTTGTTGGCTATCACAGCCATGACCACTGGTGCACTCATCCGTCTTGTTACACGCGCTGCCCGGATTATTGCCTTAACAAAATATAGAGGGGATTGAGATATTAGAGAGCTGTGGGGAATGGATGTGTAGGAAGAGAGGGAGATGGCAAGGGGTTGGAGGATTAAGAGGGAGTTTGACATCAGCATTTGTGGTTGTTGGAGGATTAAGAGGGAGTTTGACATCAGTATTTGTGGTTGTTGGAGGATTAAGAGGGAGTTTGACATCAGCATTTGTGGTTGTTGGAGGATTGAGGGTTTGACATCAGCATTTGTTGTTGTCACACTAACCAAACAAGTTGTTTTTTGCTGTTGTCACTCTTACGACACATGTTTTT
The DNA here is from genome assembly GCA_036898135.1 of Oncomelania hupensis. Taxonomy (NCBI): domain Eukaryota; kingdom Metazoa; phylum Mollusca; class Gastropoda; order Littorinimorpha; family Pomatiopsidae; genus Oncomelania; species Oncomelania hupensis. The sequence goes on along the minus strand of JBAHVR010000424.1, from coordinate 35,703 downwards.
TTTTTTTTGGTCACACTTACGACACAGTTTTTTTTTTTTGTTGTCACACTTACGACACAGGGCTTTTTGTTATCATACTTACGACACAGTTTTTTTTTGTTTTTTTGTCACACTTTTGACACAGGTTTTTGTGTTGTCACACTTACGACACTGGGCTTTTTGTTGTCACATTAATGACACAGGGGTTTTTGTTGTCACACTTATGACACATGGCGTTTTGTTGTCATACTTATGAAACAGGGCTTTTTTGTCACATTTACGACACAAGCTTTGCTGGTTGTCATATTTACAACAAATGGGTCTTTTTTTGGTCACACTTACGACACAAGTGGTTTTTGTTGTTATTGTTATCACACTTACGACACAGGCGTTCTTTGTTGTCACACTTACGATACAAGCGTCACACTTAATGACACAGGCGTTACACCAGAGAGAAGGGAAGAAGAGAGAGATCACTTCGCGATATCGCCTCTATGAGAAGTGATGTACGGTGGAGGAGTTACGTCCCTTCAACCTCACATGGGCTTGCTTTCGGTTCTTAGTCTCTTGTCTATATATGGGGTTTTTTAATTATATTAAAAAAAATGTTTTAGACAGCGATTTTCACCTTTTGCTGTTGAAAATGTTTGAAATAAGGCTTTTCAAATTTGAGAATTTTTTTTTATGCACATCTGTTTATTTTTTTATGACTTGCTGCCTCTTGACCGTAAGGGTGTTATGAGCGCTTCCTAAACTGTAACCCGTGATATAGGTGGCTTTTGCATTGTTTTGTTGCTTGAAATAAACAGTATGTATAAGATAAATTGAGTTAAAATAAAAATAATAATAATATTTAAAAAAAAACACACACTAGTCTAGAATATGTGTCATACATGCGTAATTTATTTTTTGTTCCGTATGGGGTTATACAGCATACGGATTGATTGGCAGTTTTAGTGTGTATAATTTGTGCGTGTGTGTGTGTGTGTGATATAGAAAGAGATGGAGATCGAAATATAACTAAAGATATTGACTAATTCGAAACGTAAATCTAGTTGTGCACACGGAAATTCATTTATTTACAAAAATATGCTGGGATTGATTTCAACATAATAATTAGGGTACGTAATTATTATACTCTCTCTCTCTCTCTCTCTCTCTCTCTCTCTCTCTCTCTCTCTCTCTCTCTCTCTCTCTCTCTCTCTCTCTCTCTCTCTCTCTCTTATTTAAAAAAGGGTGAACAAGGCAACTTTTTGTGATCACAAATGAAACCATCCTGCAATCAACCCTATATATTTCATTCAAATTGACAATACATTCAGTGAGTCCTGTGACAAAATAAAGGGTTGGCATCTGTGTTTTATATTAGAATATTCTGCCACAACCTAATTTAATTATAACAGGATACGAAGTTGAGGAATTACAGACACAGTTTGGTGGACAGCAAATAACAAGCCGCTGAAATTTTACTTTTCTCATACTGTCTTACAATCTTTTTTTTTTTTTTTTTTTTTTTTTTTTTTTAGGGCTAATCCAAACCGTTTCTTACACGAAACATCACCTTAGTTCCAATCCGTCTTGTATCATTGACAACCATTCATTGACCGGTCTTGGTCATCATAATTCTTTTATATCACGATTCTTGTCTGTCAGAATAGATCTACAATTTCTTCATGAACTTACCGTTCTTCTTCATTTGGGAAACCAAAAAAACTCTTCCCCTTGCATGCTGCCTTTAATCTTGCGTTTGTGCAGTTCAAAGCTGCACAGTGGTCACCGTAACTCTTCCTGCGATTTATTTTCCCCCTCTCCTTCAGATCTTCGCTCTGTGACGCAGCCATTTTCACACATGTTACAATCAAGTCGCATAACTCGTGACGCGTCATCACACCAAAGGCGTCACTGCGCGGTCTAAGTATTCCTGGTCTATGGTTACACTTACGACACCGACGTTCTTTGTTGTCACACTTACGATACAGACGTTCCTTGTTGTCACACTTATGACACACACATTCTTTGTCACACTTATGACACACACGTTCTTTGTTGGCACACTTACGACACTCACGTTCTTTGTTGTCACATTTACGACACAGACGTTCTTTGTCATACTTACGACACACACGTTCTTTTTTGTCACACTTACGACACTAGCGTTCTTTGTACTCACAATTATGACAGTCGTTTTTTGTATTCACACTTATGACACAGGCGTCTCACTTACGACACTGCCGTTCTTTGTAGTCACACTTAGGACACAGGCGTCACACTTACGGATTAGGCGCTCTTTGTTGTCACACTTACGACACAGACGTTCTTAGTTGTCACACTTACGACACTGGCGTTCTTTGTAGTCACACGTATGACACAGTGTTTTTTTGTATTCACACTTACGACACAGGCGTTCTTTGTAGTCACACTTACGACACAGGCGTCTCACTTACGACACAGAAGTTCTTTGTAGTCACACTTATGACACACACGTTCTTTGTTGGCACACTTACGACACTCACGTTCTTTGTTGTCACATTTACTACACAGACGTTCTTTGTCACATTTACGACACACACGTTCTTTTTTGTTACACTTACGACACAGGCGTCTCACTTACGACACAGACGTTCTTTGTAGTCACAAGTATGACACAGACGTCACACTTACGGAATAGACGCTCTTTGTTGTCTCACTTACGACACAGACGTTCTTAGTTGTCACACTTACGATACTGGCGTTCTTTGTAGTCACACTTATGACACAGACGTTCGTAGTTTTCACACTTACGACACTGGCGTTCTTTGTAGTCACACTTACGACACAGACGTTCTTTGTTGTCACACTTACGATACAGACGTTCTTACTAGTCACACTTATGACACAGACGTTCTTTGTAGTCACACGTACGACACAGACGTTCTTTGTTGTCACACTTACGATACAGATGTTCTTACTAGTCACACTTACGACACTGGCGTTCTTTTAGTCACACTTATGACACAGACGTTCTTTGTTGTCACACGTACAACACAGGCGTCACACGTACGACACTGGCGTTCTTTGTAGTCACACTTATGACACAGACGTTCTTTGTAGTCACACTTATGACACAGACGTTCTTTGTAGTCACACGTACAACACAGGCGTCACACGTACGACACTGGCGTTCTTTGTAGTCACACTTATGACACAGACGTTCTTTGTAGTCACACTTATGACACAGACGTTCTTTGTAGTCACATTTATTACACAGACGTCACACTTACGGCACAGACGTCACACTTACGGCACAGGCGTTCTGTGTGGTCACACTTACGATACAGATGTTCTTTGTTGTCACACTTACGACACAGGCGTTCTTTGTTGTCACACTTACGAAACAGGTGTCACACGTACGACACAGGCGTCACACTTACGAAACAGGCGTCACTCTTACGACACAGGCGTCACACTTACGACACAGGCGTCACACTAACAACAAAGACGTTGTTTTGTTGTCACACTTACGATACAGGCGTTCTTTGTTGTCACACTTACGACACAGGCGTCACACTTACAAAATAGCCGTCATACGTACGACACAGACGTGATACTTACGACACCGACGTTGGCTGTGGTCACACTGATATCCAATGTCACAGGCGTCTTGATCTTTACTGCAATCCGCGTTGATTTTTAGTCCTAAACAATGCAATTCAACCGCAGTCAAGTCAATACATCGGTATTGTATATGAACTGGAAAAGTGTTGTTATGAACCTAGCAAGGCCATAGTCAAGCCATTAGAGAAATATAGATTGCATTCCGTTGGAGGTTCGCTTCGTTAACCAGTGTTTTAGATCACGTACATTTAGAGGTATTATAGGCTTACCTCTTGGCGTTCAAAATCACGTAAAAGAGTGCCAAGAGGGGGTCTGGTCACGTAATGGTTTTTCTTGGAAGAGGTCTGAACACGTAAAGAAATTTATCAGCGGAGGTACGGTCATGGAGGCTGTGGCAACCTGCGCAACGTACTTACGTAGGTTCCGCATTTTTTGTAGTTGTTGTCTGTTCTGAGATTCGACGATCACTAGCAGAAATTGCAACTTTCAAGTACCTATGGGCTTCGGTAGCAGACGACCGATCATGACGTATACGCAAGGGAAGAAACTCTACTTCGGTTTCAGTGAGCAGAAGCGAGTGAAAGACTCAAAAAGAAACAGGTTGGCTCGCAGGCTGGGAAGTCTCGTCTTTCGTAGGCCTCAATTACATAGACACATAGGATGTAGTAGGAGGCCCACGAGTTTACAAAGACAAAAGAAAAGACTTCAGAGTCGGTGGTTAGCTGTCGAAAGATTGGCTAAGAAAATGGCTGTCAAAAGTGTTTCAGGGCACCTGGAAACAGACCTGCTACATGATGCTGAACAAGTGTTCCGCAGTGAGAGGAACCATATCAAAATGTGCTGAAAATGGAACACTTGTTTAGCATCGTTTAGCGCGATATTCATTTGCTTTTCCGCTCTTTCGCATTAGGCATATGAAAATTATTTTGAATCCGGGTTTCTTTGCTTTCAAGGGCAGAGTGAGCATGATTGAAAGCAAGACACTGGCTGGGAGTTTAGAATGTGTTTTAATTCAGTTCATGCTATGAATAGCATGTGATGAGTCTGGAGCTGATTAAGTAACTGTTGTTGCATCCTCTTCTGCGATTTCAAAATGACAAATTAAAGTTTTTGCAGACTTACTTATGCAATTAACAAGCATGAAATAATGATTACAGTACACAATAAAAGACAGTTAAAATTGTTACACATGTATTAACACATTTTGTATTAATTTTGTGAAGAGAGCACCTCTCTCTCTTTCTCTCTCTCTCTCTCTCTCTCTCTCTCTCTCTCTCTCTCTCTCTCTCTCTCTCTCTCTCTCTCTCTCTCTGTTGTTGTGGACACTAAATAAATGGCATGTACTGTACATGAAACATTGTTTTCATCTCGGATATTTCACAATTTTATTAAGTCAAGAACAGTCTGTTTTGATTCACAACACACCAGACACTGTCACAATATCATATGCCATGATGTCAAGAAACGTGCATACAAATTAATGAAGAAAAAACAACAAAGTACTTGCGAATGGTTGTACCATTTGAAAATCCAGCTGGAGGTATGCATACCCTTTACATTTTGACTCAGGAGGTATGAATACCCTCACAATTTTTGGGATCTAAAACACTGGTTAACCTTTCGCTGCATGAAGGATTCGCGTGCAGCCGTTCCAACTCAACCGTGTTGGTAGAACTTTAGCAGAAAGACGAGTGAGCGAACTTCGCGTTGCTGAAATAAGGGACGCAACCTTTTGTTTTATTGATTCCCTTGGAGTAACTCTCATGTGGTGAAACAAGAAAACTCGTGTTTCCATGGGACAGTACTCGTATGCAAAAGTATCCTACAACTAGACCTACAATTCTGATACTGTAGAAGAACTTGAAACACCTAATTTACCCCTTTAAACATAGTTTATAAATATATAAATCGCCCCATTAATAAAAAAACAACAATAAGTTACATGTAAAAGCAACTTAGACATAAATGTTATGTGACCTTGAAGCAAACAAGCCGTAATAAAATGCCACTCGATGGGGTTCCTCTTGTCGCCATTTTGGATCTCTCAATTCCAAGGCTTTCGTCACATGCATCATTCAACAAATGTCTACAATCTCATAACAGCATTGTGAATGGCCTAAACATCGCTCGACAATAGCATTTAAGGTGAAAATGTGATCGGTAGTTGAATAACCTTTCCTAAAACCTGCCTGCGATCCTGTACTTTTACTATGTTCCTCCACCCATTCCACTAGTCTTTTATTCAGCACAGACGTGTAGCATTTACTGACTAAACTTAATAAAGATATCCCTCTGTAATCATCAGTAACACCGAAATCTCCCTTCTTAAAAAATTGGTACTATAATAGCTTTCACCCAGTCAGCTGGGTAAGTCACGTTATCAAACAAGAAAGAGAGAGGGAGAGAGAAAGAGGGAGAGAGAAAGAGGGAGAGAGAGAGAGGGAGAGAGAGAGAGAGAGAGAGAGAGAGAGAGAGAGAGAGAGAGAGAGAGAGAGAGAGAGAGAGAGAGAGAGAGAGAGAGAGAGAGAGAGAGAGAGAGAGGTGAGACACTGACTGCATTTGCCGTCGGTTGAGCACTGGGTATTTTCAGGACAAAAGGTAGGATCCGCGATGCAGTTGTCGCCCACTCCCAGGGCTGCACATTGTCATGTCAAATCAAAGTTAGATCAAAGTCAAAACAAAGTCACAATAAAGCCAGACAAAAGTCAAAGTCACAATAAAGCCAGACAAAAGTCAAAGTCACAATTACACCCGACGAAAGTCAAAACAAAGTCAAAATAGAGTCAGACAAAAGTCAAAGTCACAATAAAACCCGACAAAAGTCAAAGTCACAAATGGGGCCGGGTAGCTCAGTTGGTAAGAGCGTCTTGCTAGTAACCGAAAGGTCGCTGGTTCGAATCCCGGATTGGTCAACGTGTGATCATATTATTTTCCCCTTTACCAACAACTGGCCCGCTGGTGTCAGTATAAAACGGTCCAGTAGTCACCTATATGCGAAAGTGTCGTGTGACTATAATCTACAAACAACAACAACAACAACAACAACAACAACAAGTCACAATAAAACCATACACACATCTCAATAAAACCAGACAAAAATTCAAACTCACAATAAAGCCAGACAAAAGTCAAAACAAAGTCAAATTAAAGTCAGACAAAAGTCAAAGTCATAATAAACCCAGACAAAAGTCAAAGTCACTACAAAATCAGACTACCCCCGTGGGGGTGCCGGGAGTTTCAGTATAAATAGTATCCCCACTTTCTAGAAATTTAGTGCTTTAAATTCCCACTGTCGCTGTCTTTCTCCTTTGTTCGTTCTCATTCCTACTCTGTTCTATCAATCTACTATACTATCTTCTTCTTCGCTAGACCAGTCGCCTATCTTTTTTTTTTGAAAACTCTTCCAGAACAAAACTCCTCATTTGTGTGTGAGGTCTGTTGAATCAGCTTGGAAATATTGGACGCTTTCTGCCAGGTGGTCACTGGGGCTTCCTATGATGTTATTATTTGGCAATGTAGGTATTGTATATGTACATGTATGTGGTTTGTTCATATTTTATCATGATGTTTAAATTCTGTTGTGTTTTTGTAAACGGGGGTTTGATAAATTAGGGTATAGCCTCAGCTTCCCCTGCGTGGGATGTCTATATTGTAAAGTGACCGGCTGGTGGAGTGCCTTCAGTGTTGCCACTAGGGTTGTTTCGGCAGATCTTTTATGCGGATCAGGGGCGAGTCCTCTTTCAGCGAAGTTGTGGTCTTGATTTTGTGGCCCTGATTCGGCTATACTGGTCCTGATTTGGCTCGGAAGAGTTCGCTGGACCTAAAGCAATAATCATGTAATGTAATGTAACAAAGTCAGACAAAAGTCAAAGTCACAATAAAACCATACACAAGTCAAAGTCACAAAAAACCATACAAAAGTCAGTCATAATAAAACCAGACAAAAGTCAAAACAAAGTCAAATAAAATCAGACAAAATTCAAAGTCACAATAAAGCACGACAAAAGTTGAAGTCAAAAGAAAGTCACAGCAAGTCAAGAAGTGTTAATCGACTCGAAGTTGGACATTTGGATTTTTGTCACAGGGCAGTCTGGGATGAAACCGGGTAGACTGTGCGTGTGGAGAGTTAATGAGTTAGGGGTAGTAACTGTGTGTTGTCGTATGCGTGGTTAGGCGTGCAAATCGTGATAAACACCATAAGATCGGTTAGCCAGTGAAGAAGTTTACTCACTGTAAGTCAGAACAGGTTGTGACAGAGCTACGGGTTAGACGTGGTTGTCTTGTGCTCTGGGTTTTTGTGGTGTGTGTTCTGTGGATATAGGGTAGGACGGTTGATGACGGATGATATTAACTGGTCCAGGCATACTAGTTGGAATATTGCTTTTTCTACAGTTTACGCTCAGTACGGAGTGTGGAAAGAATAGAAAAGTCTACAATTAACTATAATTATTAATTTGATCTAATTTGATTTTGTTACGGGCTAAAGTAGATGATAACAAAGACTTGATGTAGATGATAACAAAGACTTGATGTAGATGATAACAAAGACTTGAAGTAGATGATAACAAAGACTTAAAGTAGATGATAGCAAAGACTTGATGTAGATGATAACAAAGACTTGAAGTAGATGATAACCAAGACTGGAAGTAGATGATAACAAAGATCTAGACAATAGCATCTACCTTTGCTAATATAGATCTAATACCACGGAACTGAAAAACTACAAAACCGGTCCGTGACAAGAGAGTTTTTGTTATCGGCTAAAGTAGACGATAACAAAGACTGGAAGTAGATGATAACAAAGACCTAGACGATAACATCTACATTTGCTAATATTGGAGGCCTACACTTATTCTTGCTGGTAACAGAACCAGCATGTTCCCACACATACAATCACAGAGTAAATAGAAATAGTGGACTACTTACAGCAGACGTATTTGGCTTCAATTTGTTTACAGTCCAACCCTTCAGAACACTGCTTGTTGCCGTCACAGTTTCCTTGTGGGGGAACCACTACACACATAATATATATATATAAATATAAACACACATATACATGTACCTTTCTCTCTCTCTCTCTCTCTCTCTCTCTCTCTCTCTCTCTCTCTCTCTCTCTCTCTCTCTCTCTCTCTCTCTCTCTCTTTATATATATATATGTCCGTGCTGATGCCATTGGTGCTGTTGGTCATCATTTTGGTCTTCTCTGCACTTATTTCCATTCCATAAGCTCTGGAGGTTGTGTCAAGCCTCTGTACCAGCTGTTCAAGTTCGTGTTCCTCTCCAGCCAATCCATCAATGTCATCCGCAAAACGAAGATTGGAGATTGCTCAAGCCCCTATGCTGACTGTGCCTTCATGATCTGCAAGAGCATCTGACATGATGCGCTCTAGGAAGATGTTGAAGAGTGTTGGAGAGAGTAGGCATCCTTGACGCACACCGATTGTTGTTCTGAACCAGTTCCCTATTGCGCTGTTATGGAGGACTGCACTGGTAGCCTTGTCATACAGGCTTTTATTTTTGGGCTGATGTTGTACACTTTCATTGTTGCCAATAGAACTGCATGCCAGACTCGGTCAAACGCCTTCTTGAAGTATATGAACACATGATATAGATGTTGTTGGTGCTGTAGGTATTTCTCACAGATTATTCTGAGGTTGAAATTCTGTTCAGTGGTACTTCGCCCTGCCCTGATTCCTGCTTGTTCTTCAGCTATGATTTGTTCAGCTTGGGGTTTCAACCTGTTGAGTATTATTTTCAGGAGGACCTTGCTGGGATGGCTGATGAGGCTGATGGTGCGGTTATTTTCACAGGGAACTGGTTCAGAACAACAATCGGTGTGCTTGAAGGATGCCTGCTCTCTCCAACACTCTTCAACATCTTCCTAGAGCGCATCATGTCAGATGCTCTTGCAGATCACGAAGGCACAGTCAGCCTAGGGGGTAGAGCAATCTCCAATCTTTGTTTTGCGGATGACATTGATGGATTGGCTGGCGAGGAACAAGAACTTGAACAGCTGGTACAGAGGCTTGACACCACCTCCAGAGCTTATGGATTGGAAATAAGAAGACCAAAATCATGACCAACAACACCAATGGCATCAGCACGGTCATCAAAGTCCAAAGTCCAAGGCCAACAACACCAATGGCATCAACACAGACATCAAAGCCCAAGGCCAATCCATGAACACAGTGCATAGCTTCAAATATTTAGGAGCCATTGTATCAGCGAATGGGTCCCGACAGGAAGTCCTCTCCAGGATCGCACACACAGCTGCTGCACTGACATGGTTGAAGCCCATTTGGAAAAACAGGAACATCAGTCTACATTCCAAAGTAAGACTGCTGCGCTCCCTTGTCATCTCCATCTTCCTATATGCTTGCGAAGCATGGACCCTCACAGCAGATCTCTAACGAAGAATACAAAGCATGGAGATGAGGTGCTACAGAAGACTTCTGGGCATTTCCTATACCCAACACATCACCAACGACCAAGTCCGACAGACCATCACACAAGCCATTGGACAGCACGATGACCTGCTCAAAGTGGTGAAGAAACGGAAACTCCGATGGTATGGCCACGTCACCAGATCATCAGGCCTTGCAAAGACCATTCTGCAAGGCACAGTGCAAGGAGGTAGAAGAAGAGGGAGACCGAAAAAGAGTTGGGAGGACAACATTCGAGAATGAACTGGTTTGACACTGAGCGAAGCCATCAGGGCTGCTCAGGACAGAGAAAGATGGAGTATGCTGGTTTGGAACGATCATCTGTGGTGCCCCTACGACCTCCGAGTTACGGGAAAGGATAGGATAGGATAGGGCATAATGATTAAAACAGTGAAATGTACCATACACATTTATAAATTTATGAGCAAAATTATCACAGTGGCTTTAAAGTCTAATGAATCTATATTCTATCCTAGTAATAAAATAATGAAATCAATAGAAAAAGTAAAATTCAGACTACAAGCAGCACAAACAATAATTTTAAGTGGTTGTTGTGAATCATGACTACCCCAGTACAGAAAAGCACAACATTAATCTTATTAGGCATGGTTGCTTTCAAACATTTAAATTTTCCACAACTGAAAGAGTGTGTACAATAATACTTGTCACAATATAATACACAAAGTCAATTAAAATATAGGTTAGCCCATCAGTGGTTGGTATGTTTACATCTGGTGCATGTACACCATGTTACTTAGAAATTGGGCTCATATCCACACTAAAATACTCGTCTTCCCCCTCCCCCACCCACCCCCTGCAAACACTCATTTACACTCTCCTACACACACACACATACCTACACACACACACCCACACACACACACACACACACACACACACACACACATACTTCCTGCATAATAATACTTACAAGCTTTAAAAAAGCAAAGACAAAAACACAAACACAGGCACACACACACATACACACCTTAGCATAGAAGCCTAGGACTGCACATTGCCTGTATAAAATACTGACCCACAGAATATTTAGTTCTTATTTTCCGAATATTATATCTGAATATTTCAATTAATCATTTACAAGAGATTGTAAGCAGGTGTACGTGCTTATGTTTTTTTATAATTCAACTGTATTTTGTACATGTATTTTATGTATCTTTTGTCCAGTTTTGCTGTCTTGTCTTCCCATTCCCCCAACCCCTTGCGCGCCTTGATCCTTAGGCTAAGGCGCCTTACAAATGACGAACATTATTATTATTATTATTATTATTATTATTATTATTATTATTATTATTATTATTATTATTATTATTATTATTATTATTATTTAATCAATTTTATATAGCCTTTCATTAAGTTTCTCATATTCCGCCCACCCACTCTGCATTGTCAACAACAACAACAAATTGAGACAGCATGCTAGACAGCATAATATTATCATTAAATTGTTGGGATAAGAATTTGATGTCAAACTTAAACTGAAAATGAAAAGTTCACCTTCAGCATGACATGGCAGCGCGTTGAGGTGACTGGACAGGGCAACTAAGTAACTCAATATTTTGTATATTCCTAGTCCAAGCCTCAAGTAAACCAACCAATCAAAAGACAAGCAGTGACGTACGGCATTTGCGGAGTTTAGCGTCGCAGGCTGTGCCCACAGCACAACCCCCCAACAACTCTGGTGAGCATGAACCCCCATAAGGCTGCGCTGCAACAGGCACAGCACAGTGACAGTGTTGCTGTTACTATCACGACGTCAATAACTGTAGTAAGTTTTGTAGCTTTTAGTCAGTAATGTTAGTCAGTCAGTGAGAGGATCTAACTACTTAATTAGGTAAAACATTCAGACTTAAAGCTTAACAGAGGTTGAAAGGCAGTATTAATTCTACTGATAATACAGCACAAATATGGCCACTTTGTTTTAAACAGACACTGGGAATACTTTAAAATAGTCGGGAATCAGAACGAGCCAAATGTCCGTTGGAATCTTGGTTAACAAAGACATTCTAGCCACTGTCATGGGTAGCCTCCCAATCTTTAGAGATTATTACCATCCGTTTTAGAGCAGCCCCCTTCAACATCACCATCATCCAGGCCCACGCCTCAACATCAAACTATGACGACAGCGATGATTTTTATGAATATCTGCAGGCTGCCATTGACCAAGTGCCGAGGAAGGACATAGTCATAGTGCAAGGCGACTGGAATGCCAAGGTTGGCCAAGGTGCGCACCACAACTGAGGAGACATATGTGGACCCCACTGCAACAGCGAGACAAATGACAAAGGTATGAGACTCTTGGAGTTTATCAAATACAACAATTTGATACTGGCAAACACGCTTTGTCCCCAACACAAATTCCAGACGATGGACCTGAGCCGTTGAAAATAAGTGCAGAGAAGATCAAAATGATGACCAACATCAATGGCATCAACACGACACCAAAGTCCAAGACCAATTCCTCAACACGGTGCGTAGCTTCAAATATTTAGGAGCCATTGTATCAGACAATTCTGCGGGTATGTTGTCCATTTCCGCTGATTTTCCCTTCTTCAGCGATTGCCCTGCTGCCTCGACATCTTCTCGGAAAATTGGAGGATTTCTTCTTCTTCTCTATTCTGGGGACATGCTAAAACTGATGGGTCTCCGTTTGATGTATGGTTGTAAAGGTCAGAACAGTACTCTATCCATCTATCCAAGACTTCTTATTCTTCTGTAAGGCACAAACCCAACTTGTATTGGATCGTGGAGACTGTGGGCTGTTTAACACTTGTCAGACGCTTCACAGTTTGGTAGGACTTCTTGCTGTTGTTCTTGTTCAGATTGTTCTTTACTTCCTGGCATTGATCTTCTATCCAGTTCTCCTTTGATGTGCGCGTGCATTTTCGAATGTCACTGTTGATTTTTCGGTAGGCATCAGCTGTTAGTTGTTCTGTTTGTCATCTCTCTTTGTTTGTCACAAAGGTCCAAAAGTTCAGGTGTGATCCACGGTTTTCTTCTTTGGGCTGTGCTTGCCAAGGATCCCAGCGGAGGCATCTGTCACAGCCGAGTTGAAGGTGGCGGTCATTGTGTTGATATCTACTTCACCAGCTCACAAAACGAGCAGTGGTGCAAATTTCCCTCCAATTGTGACAAACCGTGACAGTGACCAGAATATCTTTGTGGACCAATACTCCAACGACTAGCTAATGCCTGTCATATCTACCGCTAAAATAAAGCCAGGGGCCTTTGTCGGTTGTTGTTTCACCTTGACCTTGACAGCATAGGCGGTAGAGCAATCTCCAAACCTCCGTTTTGTCGAGGACATTGATAGATTGGCTGGAGAGGAACACGATCTTGAACAGCTGGAACAGAGGCTTGAAACCACCACCAGAGCCTTTGAAATGGAAATAAGTGCAAAGTAGACCAAAATGGTGACCAATAACACCAATGGCATCAACACGGACATTGCAGTCCAAGGCCAATCCCTCAACACGGTACATAGCTTCTTATATTTAGGAGCCGCCATGGTATCGCACAATGGGTCCCTGCAGGAAGTCCTCTCTAGGATGCACAAACAACTGCTGCTTGGTTGAAGTCCATTTGGAAAGACAGGACCATTAGTCTACACTCTAAAGTAAGGCTGCTGTGCTCTCTTGTCATCTCCATCTTCCTATACGCTTGCGAAATATGGACGCTCGACCTACAACGAAGAATACGCAGCATGGAGATAAGTTAGTGTTATTCATTGCTTACAGGGTCCAACGGACTGCAGAGAGCCGAATCAGGACCATATAATCAAGACCACAACTTGGCTGAAAGTGGACTCACCCCTACTCCGTTTAAAAGATCTGCTGAAACAACCCTAGTGGTAACACTAAAGGTACTCCACCCGCCGGTCATTTTACTATAAAGGCATCCCACGCAGGGGACGCTGAGGCCATACTCTAATTTATCAAATCCCCGTTGACAAAAACAAAATAAAATACAATTATAAAATATCAACAAAACACATACATATAAAATGGCCTACATTGCCAAATAGTACTATCATCTGAAGCACCAGCGACAATTTTGCAAAAAGCGTCCACTATTCCCAAGCTGATCCAATAGACCTACACACAAATGAGGAGTTTTGTCCCTGAAGAGTTTTCAAGAAAAAAGATAGGTGATCGGTCTAGCGAAGAAGATAGTATAGTAGATTTCTATAACAGAATAGGAATGAGAAAGAACAAAGAATAAATACAGCGACAGTGGGAATTTAAAACACTAAATTTTCAGAAAGTGGGGATACTATTTATACAGAAACCCTCGGCAACCCCACGAGTGGGGGGGTGGGGGGGGGAGAGGGAGCATGGAGATGAGGTGCTACAGAAGACTTCGGGGTATTTTCTACACTCAGCACATCACAAACGATGAAGTTCGACAGGCCTTCACACAAGCAATTATACAACACAATGACATACTCACAGTGGTAAATAAACGGAAGGCATGGTGCTAGGAGGCAGAAGAAGAGGGAGACAGAAAAAGAGGTAAGAGGACAACATTCGAGAATGGACTGGCTTGACATTGAGCGATGCCATGAGGACAGAATAAGATGGAGTACGATGGTTAAACGATCACCTGTGGTGCCCCAACGACTTTGGAGTAACGGGATAGGTTAGGATAGGAAGGACCACATTCAACATCACATCAATTAAATAAACAAGGCCAGTGTGGAGGTTATGTTAATGTTATTGCAAAACCAGCAGCAGCAGTAGTAGTAGTTGTAGTAATAGTAGGAGGAGTCTGTCCGTTAATGTATGTATGCAATGCATAATATGTGTTTGTGCAGTACTCACTACATTTTTTGAATGTAGGATCACAGGAGGCGCCAACGGCACAGATCTTTGTATTACTCCTGCAGTCCTCCCCGACCGCTAGTCCTGTAATCGCCATCATCATCATCATCATCATCATCATCATCATCATCATCATCATCATCATCATCATCATCATCATCATCATCACCATCATCATCATCATCATCATCATCACCATCATCATTATCATAGTCGTAAAATACAATAATATCAACTACAAGGCTAAGCCTATATAATTCACATGGCCCTAATGAAACTTGAAATATTTAATAGGGAAATATGTGCTCTGGAAAAAAAAAAACCACCACCCCTCCCCACTCTCTGCCCCCCCCCCCCCCCCCCCAAAAAAAAAAAATAAAATAAAATATTAAAGTGACATTAACTTGCAAAGTAATACTAAATAATTCTAAGTTTGATCTTTCAATGATCTTGACTGTGATACGATCTTGACCTCTGTCTCCAAATATTCACTATTGTACATTAAACTAGAAGAACAAAGCCCATGAGATTCTCCTGCTTTTTATAGAATTTGCATTATTTTTAGCATCCGTAATAATAATAATAATAATAATAATAATAATAATAATAATAATAATAATAATAATAATAATAATAATAATAATAATAATAATAATAATAATAATAACAATAATAATAATAGTATTAGTAGTAGTTGCAATAGTAGTAGTAGTAGTAGTAGTAGTAGTAGTAGTAGTAGTAGTAGTAGTAGTAGTAGTAGTAGTAGTAGTAGTAGTAAACTTACGACACAGATTGTCCGAGTCACAGATGGAATGTGGTGGACAGTGTGTGGCTCTGTTTTGACACGACACGCCCAGGAACAACTCTGTCACAATAGAATAATCGTCAGTAACAACTCTGTCACAATACAATATTCGTCAGGAACAACTCTGTCACAATACACCATTCGTCAGGAACAACGGTCACAATACAACATTCGTCAGGAACAACTCTGTCAAAATACAGCATTTGTCAGGAACAACTCTATCAAATAACAACATTCCTTATTAACAACTCTGTCACCAAACAATATTCCTCAGGAATAACCCAGTAAACATTCCAGATGGGTCCAATATGGGCGGACTGAAGGGCCCCCTTCAGATTTGTCCACGCGTTTCTAATGGGCCCCATATAGTAAACTCCTGGCAGCCTGGCGGGCTAACTATCAACTCCTGCGCAGCCCATCAGATGCCACCTGGAGCCCATCAACTCCTGGACATTCCTTCAGAGGCCCTCTGGGTGCCCATCAACTTCTGGGCAGCCCATCAGAGGCCTTCTGGAGCCAACCAACTCCTGGACAGCCCATCAGAGGCCTTCTGGAGCCAACCAACTCCTGGACAGCCCTACAAAGGCCCTCTGGGTGCCCATCAACTTCTGGGCAGCCCATCAGAGGCCTTCTGGAGCCAACCAACTCCTGGACAGCCCTACAAAGGCCCTCTGGGTGCCCATCAACTTCTGGGCAGCCCATGAGAGGCTCCCTGGAGCCCATCAACTTCTGGACAGCCAACCCCTGGAGCCCATCAACTCCTAAGCTGCCCCTCAGAGGGTATCTGGGTGCCCATCAACTCCTGGACAGCCCCTCAGAGGGCCTCTGGGTTCCCATCAACTCCTAAGCTGCCCCTCAGAGGGTCTCTGGGTGCCCATCAACTCCTGGACAGCCCCTCAGAGGCCCTCTGGGTTCCCATCAACTCCTGGGCAGCCCATCATTAGCCCTCTGGATGCCTCGCGGGCTGATCAGGAGCTGCTGGGCAATCCCAGTAGGTGCCTTTCACCCACCCCCCTTGATAGAAAGTGTATAGAATGTATTGTCACGTTGCTTGTTAAACCTAACACATTATATACTTAATAGAAAGTGTATAGAATGTATTGTCATGTTGCTTGTTAAACCTAACACATTATATTCTTGATAGAAAGTGCATAGAATGTATTGTCACGTTGCTTGTTAAACCTAACACATTATATACTTGATACCGGTTTTTTCCCGAAAATTATAACTCTAATATTCTAAATTACAAGTCATCTATTTTTTTAAGTCTTCTAAATCAAGAAGTTTCCAGATATAACTGGAAGCATCTAGAATCCTTTGGCTCATTTCAGACGAATTTTAAAACGCGTAACTATCATTCTGTGCAGTGCTGAACAAGCTTTATATCATGGCCGACCCGGACCCACGCACAATAAGATGAGTTGATCGAGGACATTGAAATGCAAGTAGTATTTTGATTGATGTATTTTTGCCTGGAATTTAGTGCAGAATAATCAGCCAAGGGTGCATTTTCCGTGTGGTCAAGGGTTGAATCTTGT
This sequence comes from Oncomelania hupensis, assembly GCA_036898135.1. NCBI lineage: Eukaryota > Metazoa > Mollusca > Gastropoda > Littorinimorpha > Pomatiopsidae > Oncomelania > Oncomelania hupensis. The sequence goes on along the minus strand of JBAHVR010000424.1, from coordinate 18,506 downwards.
TTAAAGATGTGCTGCAAACCTGGTTAAAGAGGTCGGTGCAGCTGCCATCAATGATATCATCATTGAATTTGAAAGCACAAACGCTGCAGAGGTGATTGGATTCAGCTGTACAAAATAATTAATACATCCCATAAGGTAGATGATATTTCTTTAGACAGTTTTTTTACTTGGGCTACAGTCAGACACTTCAGACAAGGCACTGAGATAAGAAGTTGTTTACTAACTACAGCAGGACAAATAAAAGGAACTACACATTCACTAGTAATATACTTAGTTTGTAATGTGATTTAGTTTCTTAGGTGAAATCAGAAACTAACGCATTCAGTCCAATCACTGAACTCTTCAATGGAAGCAGGGTGATACAGTGAGTAGTGACAGCGTTCTACCGGTAAACAGCAAATGGAATGGAACCATTTCTTTTGCTGTTGCAGGTTGCCACTGATAGATCTGTTGGACTCAGCTGATGAAAGTCCAATCTACACTCCTGTCAGTATCTGACTTACGGTATGTAGTTATAACTGAATACTTTGGAAAAGGAATAACTGAACTGCAGACCCAGTGTAACATCGCAGCTGGACCGAGTGTCGTAGCTGAGCCGCCGCGCCTTGCGCATGCGCCATGTCAAGTCAGGCCGGCATTTTCACGATGTTCTTAGGCGTCGTAACCCTAACCCTAACATTTTTGTAGAAACGACGTTGTGATGATTGTTGTGAAACTCTACATACATTATTTTGACACACTTTCCATTTCATTAACATTATTTTGCCATTTTCAATTTTTTTAAGCTATCCCTAACCCTAACCCTAAACCCTTACCCTAACTCTAACCCTTAACCTAACCCTAATCCTAAACAGCTGTAACTCTACGGAGCACTATTTTGGCGTCAAAATAACGGGGCCGTCCAAAAAAGTCACAAGAAACCATGTAGAGTTTCATGTGTGTGTCAGAGTAACGTCGTTTCTACATGCCCACCCTCACACAATCACACACACCCACACACACACTCACACACCAATACACACACACCCACACACGCACACACACAACCGTATAGAAACGCCGTCGTAATTACTTTCATGAAACTCTACATACGTTACTTTGACATTTTAACACATTTGTAAATTTTTTAAAGCTAAACCTAATCCTAACTCTAATCATAACCCAAACCCTTAACACAGCCTAACACAGTCCTAACCCTAACGGAACACTGTATTGACGTCAAAACAACGGGGTCCGTCAAAAAGAAGTACGTAGAGGTTCAAGTGTATGTCAGAATAACGGCGGTTCTACCTAGCCACCCCCCCCCCCACACACACACACATACACACCGACCCACAGACACAGATAATTGTAGACACTGACATACTTACTACATTTGCGGTCAGCAGGTGTCCCGTCAGTGTAACAGTAGTAACCAGTTTCGCAGGGGTCGCCTGAGGTACACGGCTGATTGCCTGCCTTGTCTGTCAACCATGGACCACAATTGTGACATTATTTTACTGTTGCCATTTGGACTGTCCTTTACGTCTCACAGCAAAGTTTGAAGGCAGGGTCGCATGTAAACGTCAAGTCAACCAAGTTATAGGTGGGGTCACATGTAAACGTCAAGTCAACAAAGTTATAGGTGGGGTCACATGTAAACGTCAAGTCAACCAAGTTATAGGTGGGGTCACATGTAAACGTCAAGTCAACCAAGTTATAGGTGGGGTCACATGTAAACGTCAAGTCAACCAAGTTATAGGTGGGGTCACATGTAAACGTCAAGTCAACCAAGTTATAGGTGGGGTCACATGTAAACATCAAGTCAACCAAGTTATAGGTGGGGTCACATGTAAACGTCAAGTCAACCAAGTTATAGGTGGGGTCACATGTAAACATCAAGTCAACCAAGTTATAGGTGGGGTCGCATGTAAACGTCAAGTCAACAAAGTGTGTAGGTAACACCACATTATAACTTCAACCCTCTACATTTAGTTGGGGGTCACATTTAAACATCAATGTACAACAAAGGTAATAGGTGGGGTCACATGTAAACATCAACTCACAACTTACAACAAAGGTTATAGGTGGGGTCACATGTAAACATCAACTTACAACAAAGGTTATAGGTGGGGTCACATGTAAACATCAACTTACAGCAAAGGTTATAGGTGGGGTCACATGTAAACATCAACTTACAACAAAGGTTATAGGTGGGGTCACATGTAAACATCAACTTACAACAAAGGTTATAGGTGGGGTCACATGTAAACATCAACTTACAGCAAAGGTTATAGGTGGGGTCACATGTAAACATCAACTCTCAACAAAGCTATAGGTGGGGTCACATGTAAACATCAACTCACAACAAAGGTTATAGGTGGGGTCACATGTAAACATCAACTCTCAACTAAGGTTATAGGTGGTGTCACATGTAAACATCAACTTACAACAAAAGTTATACGTGGGGTCACATATAAACATCAACTTACAACAAAGGTTATAGGTGGGGTCACACGTAAAAAATCAACCCACAACAATGTCTGTAGCTGGGAATCACATACACAAAATCAACTCACAACGTTTGTAGGTGGGATCACATGTAAAACATCAACCCTCAATGTTTGTAGGTGGGGTCACATCATTGACATGTATAACATCAACTCACAACAAAGCTTGTAGGTGGGTTCATACGTAAACCTATCCTATCCTATCCCATAACTCAGAGGTCGTTGGGGCACCACAGATGATCGTTTAATCCGCGTACCCAATCCTTCCTTGTTGTCAGCAACCCCCACGGCCTCGTTCAGGGTCAAACCAGTCCACTTTGGAATGCCGTCCTCCCACCTCTTCTTCTCCCCCTCTCCCCTCACCCCTTCTGCACCGTGCCCCGCATGACGGCTTTTGCAAGGCCTGATGATCTGGTGACGTGGCCATATCATCGGAGTTTCCGCCTCTTCACCTATGTGAGCAGGCCATCATGTTGTCCTATGGCTTGTGTGATGGTCTGTCGGTCTTCGTTGTTGTCGATGTTGTCCCCCCCCCTTCCCTACCCTACCCCTCTTTCATCTTATAGGGAGTCTTATGTGTAATATAACAATATTTGTGTTTTGTTTTGTTGTTGGTAGATGTACCTCCATACATACATGTAAGCCTTTCGTACAATGTGAATGCTTGTGTATGCGCAATGAGTCTCTGTGAGTTTTGCGCTATATAAATGTTATTCATTATTATTATTTTTTACATTATTTTATTATTATTATTATTATTATTATTATTATTATTATTATTATTATTATTATTATTATTATTATTATTATTATTATTATTATTATTATGTGTTGGGTATAGGTGATGCCCAAAAGTCTTATGTAGCACATCTCCATGCTTTGTATTTTTCTTTGCAGATCTGCTGTTAGGGTCCATGTTTCACCAAGCGCATAGGAAGATAGAGATGACAAGGGAGCGCAGCAGCCCCACCTTGGAATGTAAACCGGTGGTCACATCTCTCCAAGTGGGCCTCAACCCCGTCAGGGCAGCAGTTGTCTGCGCGATCCCGGAGATGATTTCCCGCAGGGACCCATTGTCCGATACAATGGCTTACAAACACCTGAAGCCATGCACAGTGCCGGGGGACCGGCCTTGGACCTCGACGTCCACGCTGATGTCCCTGATGCCGCCGGTCATCACACTGGTCCCCTCTGCACCTATCCCCACTCCATAGGCTGTGGAGGTAACACCAAGGCTCTGCACCTAACCCCAATCTATAGGTTTGGAGGTGGCGCCAAGGCTCTGCACAAGCCGTCCAAGCCCCCGCTCCTCTCCAGCAAATCCACAAACGTCATTAGCAAAACGAGGCCAAAGACCGCCCCACCACCCTCGCCGACCTGGCCCCCGTGATCTGCGAGGGCATCTGACACGATGCGCCCCAGGAAGATGTTAAATAATGTTGGAGAGAGCATTCATCCCCGACGCACACCGACCGTTGTTCCGAACCAGTTTCCGATGGCGCTGCCGCGGAAGATCGCACCGGTAGCCCTGCCACACGGGCCCTTGATGACTTCAACAACTTTATGGCTGATGTTGCACACTCCCATGGTTGCCCACAGAGTTGCATGCCATAAACGGTCAAACGCCCTCCTGATGTCCAAAAACACATGACACAGATGCTGTTGGTGTTGTAGGCATTTCTCGCAGATTATTCTGAGGTTCAAAATCCGTTCAGTTGCACTTCGCCCTGCCCTGAATCCTGCCCGCCCCTCAGCTATGGCCTGTACAGCGCGGGGTTTCAACCTGTTAAGCATTTTTTCTAGGAGGACCCCACCGGGATGGCTGACGAGTCCCATGGTGCGGCAACTTTCACACTGTTGAAGGTTACCTTTCCTGGGAAGTGCGATGACAAGCAACTGGGCCCACCCTCCACCCCGCCAGTTCCCGCCACAGATAATGGCCAAGGCGTCAATCATCGCTTCCTCACCTATTCCTATCCTATCCTATCCCGTAACTCGAAGGTCGTTAGGGCACCACAGATGATCGTTTAACCAGCGTACACCATCTTATATTTGTCCTCAGCAACTCTCATGGTTTCGCTCAGTGTCAAGCCTGTCCATTGTCGAATGTTGTCCTCCCATCTCTTTTTATTTCTCTCTATAAACCTTCTGCCTCCTTGCACCCTGCCTTGCAGGATGGTCTTTGCAAGACCTGGTGCTTTGGTGACGTGGCCATACCATCGGAATTCCCGTTTCTTCACCCCATCGTGTTGGCCAATGGCTTATGTGATGGTCTGTCGAATTTCGTCGTTGGTGATATGCTGGGTATAGGAAATGCCCAGAAGTCTTTTGTAGCACCCCATCTCCATGCTTTGTATTCTTCGTTGTAAATCTACTGTGAGGGTCCATGTTTCGCAAGCTTATAGGAAGATGAGATGACAAGGGAGCGTAGCAGCCTTATCTTGGAATGTAGACTGATGGTCCTGGAGAGGACTTCCTGTCGGGTTCCATTTGTTGATACAATACCTCCTAACTATTTGGGGTTATGCACTGTGTTGAGGGACTGGCCTTGAACTTTGATGTCCATGTTGATGCCATTGATGTTGTTGGTCATCATTTTGGTCTTCTCTGCATTTATGTCCATTCCATAGTCTCTGGAGGTGGTGTCAAGCCTCTGTACCAGCTGTTCAAGTTCTTGTTCCTCTCCAGCAAATCCATCAATGTCATCCGCAAAACTGAGGTGGAGATTGCACTACGCCTATGCTGACCGTGTTTTCGTGATCTGCAAGGGCATCTGACATGATGCACTCAAGGAAGATGTTGAAGAGTGTTGGAGAGAGTAGGCATCATTGACACACGCCGATTGTTGTTCTGAACCAGTTTCCGATTGACATACAGGCTTTTGATGACTTCAATAATTTTAAGGCTGATGTCGTACACTCTCATTTTTGCCCACAGAGCTGCATGCCAGACTCGGTCAAACGTTTTTTGATGTCTACAAACACATGGTACTTCGCCCTGCCCTGCATCCTGCTTGTTCTTCAGCTAAGAATTGTTCATCTTGGGTTGTCAACCTTTTGAGTATTATTTTCAGGAGGACATTGCTGGAATGGCTGATATGGTGCAATAATTTTCACCCTCCTGAAGGTTATGCTGTTTTTTGGAATAGTGATGACAAGCGACTGGGTCCATGGTGTAGGCCACTCCCATCTCCCAACTCTGCCAGATCTTGTAACAGATATTGGTGAGGGCGTCAATCATCGATACTCCTCCTGCTTCAAGCAATTCTGCCGGATATGTTGACATCTTTCTAGAGCGCATCATGTCAGATGCCCTTGCAGATCACGAAGGTACAGTCAGCAAACGGGGTAGAGCAATCTTCAATTTCCCTTTTGTGGATGACATTGATGGATTGGCTGGAGAGGAACCAGAACTTGAACAGCTGGTACAAAGGCTTGACACCACCTCCAGGCCTGTGGAATGGAAATACTTAACATGGGCATCAAAGTCCAAGGCCAATCTCTCAACAAAGTGCATAGCTTCAAATGTGTAGGAAAAATTGTATCAGACAATGGGTCCCGACAGGAAATACTCTCCAGGATTGCACAAACAATTGCTGCCACATGTAAAACATCAACTCACAACAAAGTTTGTAGGTGGGGTCACATCGCGTCCCGCTTACACACTCGTTGTCGTTCTTGCATTGTCCTCGTAACTCCCACCCTGTTACACAACATCATCATCATTATCGTCATCGTCGTCGATGTCATCATCATCATCATCATCATCATCATCATCATCATCATCATCATCATCATCATCATCATCATCATCATCATCTTCGTCGTCGTCATCATTATCATCATCGTCATCAACACCATCATCGTCTTCCCCATCATCCTCAACATCGTCATCATCATCACGACGGTGATTGTAGTAACAACAGAGAGGACACACATCCATATAAACACACACACACACACACACACAATGTTAGACACACACACACACTCATTGTTAGACACACACCCACTCATTGTCAGACAGAAACACACACATACACGCACACACATAGACAGAGAGAGACAAATACAGTTAAATCAATTCAGTCAGTCAGTGGACTCACGGCACTTCTTGCCCACGGCCGTGTCACAAGTCGATCCTTTCTGGCACATATTTAGGTTTAGCGAACAGTCTCCATTCAACGCGATCTCTGAAATGTAAAGGCTTATTATGTGTTCAATGGATTATAAAGGCTTATTATGTGTTCAATGGATTATAAAGGCTTATTATGTGTTCAATGGATTATAAAGGTAATTATGTGTTCAGTGGATTATAAAGTCTTATTATGTGTTTAGTGGATTATAAAGTCTTATTATGTGTTCAGTGGATTATAAAGTCTTATTATGTGTTCAGTGGATTATAAAGTCTTATTATGTGTTCAGTGGATTATACAGGCTCATTATGTGTTCAGTGGATTATAAAGTCTTAGTATGTGTTCAATGGATTATAAAGGCTTATTATGTGTTCAGTGAATTATAAAGGCTTATTACGTGTTCAATGGATTATAAAGTCTTATTAAGTGTTCAGTGGATTATAAAGGCTTATTATGTGTTCAGTGAATTATAAAGGCTTATTATGTGTTCTATGGATTATAAAGGCTTATTATGTGTTCAGTGGATTTATAAAGGCTTATTATGTGTTCAGTGGATTAAACAGTCTTATTATGTGTTCAGTGGATTATACAGGCTTATTATGTGATCAGTGGATTATAAAGTCTTATTATGTGTTTAGTGGATTATAAAGGCTTATTATGTGTTCAGTGGATTATAAAGTCTTATTATGTGTTTAGTGGATTATAAAGGCTTATTATGTGTTCAGTGGATTATACAGTCTTATTATGTGTTTGGTGGATTATGAAGTCTTATTATGTGTTCAGTGGATTATAAAGGCTTATTATGTGTTCAATGGATTATAAAGGCTTATTAATGGATTACAAAGGCTTATTACGTGTTCAATGGATTATAAAGTCTTATTATGTGTTCAGTGGATTATAAAGTCTTATTATGTGTTCAATGGATTATAAAGGCTTATTATGTGTTTAGTGGATTATAAAGTCTTATTATGTGTTCAGTGGATTATAAAGGCTTATTATGTGTCAATGGATTATAAAGTCTTATTATGTGTTTAGTGGATTATAAAGTCTTATTATGTGTTCAGTTGATTATAAAGTCTTATTATGTGTTCAATGGATTATAAAGGCTTATTATGAGTTCAGTGGATTATAAAGGCTGTATCTCTGAAATATAAAGGTTATTATGTGTTCAGTGAATTTTAAAGGTTATGTGTTCAGTGGATTAAAAAGTCTTATTATGTGTTTAATGGATTATACAATCTTATTATGTGTTCAGTGAATTATAAAGGCTGCATTGATATGGGTGATGCGGTGTGGTTTGTACAGCAGTTCCACTACAATACATTCACTTGCCTGCTATCTTGCCTCCGGACACTGACGTCATCCAAACGTCTTACCCTCTAAACCTTCTTTGGTTAATCGTACACACACACACTCACACACAACCACACACACACACACACACACACACACACACACAAACACACACACACACACCCAAACATACACACACAAACACATACACATAAATACATACACACGCATACACACACACACACACACACACACAAACACGCAGACACACACGCTCTTCATGACGGCACTGTAAAATTGCACCAGAACGTCGCAGCTTAGGCCAAGAATAGACGTATCTCTGTCTTGTCTTTACGATGCCGTCGCCGCTGTCATCCCGCTTAAGGTCGCTGGAGATCGTGGTTACCCAAGAACTTAAAGCAATCCACTGACTGGACTGCCTCATCACTGATAACGAGAGGCTCCACTGGGCCCTTCTGCGTTAGTCCAACCCCATCTCTAACGTTTTGGAGGGCATGCAGGTAGAGTTTGTTGTTGTCGATCTCCTGCCGATACGCAGTCTCATCACTCTAACAGGTGAGATCCTCGACCGTGGTGTCGGAAAACTTCACCAGCTGAACGGAGTGGTGAGAGGTAACACAATCGTTGGTGAAGAGGCCGTAGAGGGGTGGGTGGGTGAGAAAACACAGCCATAGGGCGACCTAGAGTTCAGTTTCAGGGTCTTGAAGAAGTGATTGCAGAGGAAGTCGAGTAGCCGGAGACAGATGGAAAGGGACAGGCCAAAGAGGAGGGGTTTGTTGTACAGCTTCTGGGGGATGATAGTATTGAAAGCGTATGAAAAGTCAATAAAGAGGACTGGAGGTGCTGCATGACGAAGCGGAGGGCCATGGCGACAGCGTCGTCAACGGATCGATTGGCCTCATAAGCAAACTGAAAAGGATCCAGAATGTCCTGGTAATGGACTGGAGGTGCTTGAGGACCATAACGCTCAAACACTGTAATCACCAGTGATGTTAAGACCACCGGTCTGTAGTCATTGAGCGACGAGACACTATACTGTAATCACCAGTGATGTTAAGGCCACCGGTCTGTAGTCCTTGAGCGACGAGACACTATACTGTAATCACCAGTGATGTTAAGACCACCGGTCTGTAGTCATTGAGCGACGAGACACTATACTGTAATCACCAGTGATGTTAAGACCACCGGTCTGTAGTCATTGAGCGACGAGACACTATACTGTAATCACCAGTGATGTTAAGGCCACCGGTCTGTAGTCCTTGAGCGACGAGACACTATACTGTGTGGACGGGGATGATGGTAGAGGCCTTGACACAGTGGGCGGCAGTGGAGAGCTGAAGTGAGGAGTTGAAGACGTTTAGTCAAGACGACAGAGAGTTGGTCAGCTCAATGCTACAGGGTCGGCGTGAAGATACTATCGGGACCTGCTGCCTTTGTGCTGTTCTGCTTGTCGGGCTCTTCCGCTCAATGACGATTGAGGGCGGAGGTATTTGTAGGAAAATACGTATGCACAGATGCAGAATGAACTCGCATAAAGCTTTTATGTTCGCCCCAATTATTCACGCCATTCCAAACTAGGACTATCCAGCCTTAGACGACCACAACTTACCAGCCTGCATGACGTTTTTAACAGCCTGCATGACGTTTTTAACAAATCCTTTCAAATAACAAGGAACAAGTATAAACCTCAAGCTGTGCCAAAAGGACTTGCAAGGAGTTAAACAGTTTAACTCTGCAGGACGTCCACCACAATGTAAGATGAGAAATAATGTCGCCCCGTTCATGTTTGGCTTTTTGAGTTTTCTGCCCCAGCAGACTCTTCAAACCTCTTCCTGCTCTCTGTGCACACCTTCGTAGCCCACTGTGAAGGACTCTTGGCTATCAAAAATGTTCTGTCTAAGGCCTCCCGCCGCCTTCCTGTAACCACCATCCTCCGACCTGCTCAACTCATCCTCAAGTCTTTTCACTTCAACCACCAGCACTACCTTCAGACCATTGGCGTGGTCGATGGGCACTCGTGTGGGCACTGGCTACGCTTGACTTTTCCTGAGTTTCTGAGAAGATCAGACATTTCAGTCATACCAGGGTTTCACTAGGACGGCCTACTAGCGCCAAAGCCGAGAGTTACCGTTATCACGAGGGTATTAAAATTAACACGCTTTCTGTGTAATTTAGAGAGATACTGGTAATCCACAGTGTTCATTATTAATTATCAGTATTTGCCACGCCTTCCTAGCGCCAAAACCTGATAATTATTAATTTCATGAGATAACTACAAATATCATAGGAAAATTACAATTACCAAGGGGCAATTACAATCATCATTGAAATATTACAAATATCTTCTCGTGATCATGTTTAATTTTCAAGTTTGGCTCTAACAATCCGTCTAAAAATGGGCCCAAACCGAAAATTGTAATTTTCACTTAATAATTACAATTTGTTTACAAGTTAATTGTAAATATGTATGTCGTTGGTATTTGTAATAATCACATAGTATATGTATTTATCAGGTTTTGGCGCTAGTAGTCCGTCGTATACGTGAATTGCGCAGAACACGTTTGAATTACTATTATCACTGATGCCTGTAAATTCACGTTTTGGCGAAGAATAAGCCGCCTTAGGCAAAATACAGCATGATCATGGAAAACATGTAATTATGAAGTGAAAATTGTAATTATTATGTAATAATTACAATTTTCGGTTTGGCCGCATTTCTAGCCGGATTGCTAGAGCCAAAACCCAAAATTAAACATGATCCGCGAAGATATTTGTAATTTTTCAATGGTAATGGTAATTATCTCACGATATTTGTACTTTTCAGGTTTTGGCGCTTGTAGGCCCTCAAGCTCCACTCCCGATATGTACAAACGGTTCATGGACGACTGCTTTGACAGTGCCACCTGCACCAAACCTGAGAGACAGAGAGAGAGACAGAGACAGACAGAGACAGACAGACAGAGACAGAGAAAATGTCAGAGATGCTGAGAGACATAAAGAGACACAGTCAGAGAAAGAGGCAGAGTGAGACAGAGAGACAGACACAGAGAGAAACAGAGAGACAGACACAGAGAGACAGAGACTCACTACAACGTTGGTTGGCGTCACAGACAAGATTGGCGAGGCATTTCTCGTTGCCGGCACAGGGCTGGTCCAACGTTAGTTCTGCAAGCAGGAAGGTTGACAAAAGTGGCGAGTTGTGGCGTTAGTTAACAACAGGTACTAACTAACTAACTAACATTTCAAAGACGCAACATCAAATAAAATATTATGAACTAGAAGGGCAAAGCCCATATGACTTACATGCTCCCTATAGAACTGGCAATATTTAACGTTAAGATGTGTGCCCTCCCAACCCACCCACCCCTCGTCCCCCACACTCTCCACAACCACACACCCAACAAAATACATGTATATATTTTTTTAATTTAAAAAATAACGAAAAAGAAACGGTTCGATTTTGATCTAAGTTCTTGACCTTGAAATTACCTTGAACCAAAGAATATGGGTATACTACAAAGAATAATCGTACAACGATTCTATGCGAAACGAGTGACGTCAGCGACACCACGGCGACACCAAGCGGCTGCGTTGCGGAGAATGTCAAGGGAGGTAAACAGACCACATCCTATCCTATTCTGTCCCGTAGCCCGGAGGTCGTAGGGGCACCACAGATGATCGTTTAACCAGCATACTCCATCTTTCTTTGTCCTCAGCAGCCCTGATGGCTTCGCTCAGTGTCAAACCAGTCCATTCTCGAATGTTGTCCTCCCACCTCTTTTTCGGTCTCCCTCTTCTTCTACCTCCTTGTATTGTGCCTTGCAGAATAGTCTTTGCAAGGCCTGATGATCTGGTAACGTGGCCATACCATCGAAGTTTCCGTTTCTTCACCACTGTGAGCAGGTCATCGTGTTGTCAAATGGCTTGTGTGATGGTCTGTCGGACTTCGTCGTTGGTGATGTGTTGTGTATAGGAAATGCCCAGAAATCTTCTGTAGCACCTCATCTCCATGCTTTGTATTCTTCGTTGGAGATCTGCTGTGAGGGTCCATGCTTCGCAAGCATAAAGGAAGATGGAGATGACAAGAAAGCGCAGCAGTCTTACTTTGGAATGTAGACTGATGGTCCTGTCTTTCCAAATGGGCTTCAACCTTGTCAGGGCAGCAGTTGTTTGTGCGATCCTGGAGACGACTTCCTGTCGGGACCCATTGTCTGATACAATGGCTCCTAAATATTTGAAGCTATGCACTGTGTTGAGGGATTGGCCTTGGACTTTGATGTCCGTGTTGATGCCATTGGTGTTGTTGGTCATCATTTTGGTCTTCTCTGCACTTATTTCCATTCCATAAGCTCTGGATGTATTTGCATAATGAAAAAAAATTGGTCCAGTTATTCTAGAAAAAATGAGGGACAATAGGGTGTCAAAAAGGAAAAAAAGAAGAAAAAAAAGTGATTTGAACAAAACAGTAATATTGGGAGCGACGGATCGACCGACCGACCGACAACCGGACTGCCATTGAATGACTGGCCATGGACTGAATTACACGTGTACCAACAATAAACACAATCAGTGTTATAGATAGGAGGTCAAGTTAGAAGTGATGTATTCTAAATACACTGAACGATTGGCCATGGGCTGAATTACACGTGTACCAACAATAAACACAATCGGTGTTATAGATAGGAGGTCAAGTTAGAAGTGATGTATTCTAAATACACTGAATGATTGGCCATGGACTGAGTTACACGTGTACCAACAATAAACACAATCGGTGTTATAGATAGGTCAAGTTAGAAGTGATGTATTCTAAATACACTGAATGATTGGCCATGGACTTAACATGTGTACCAACAATAAACACAATCGGTGTTATAGATAGGAGGTCAAGTTAGAAGTGATGTATTCTAAATACACTGAATGATTGGCCATGGGCTGAATTACATGTGTACCAACAATAAACACAATTGGTGTTATAGATAAGAGGTCAGGTTAGAAGTGATGTATTCTAAATACACTGAATGATTGGCCATGGACTGAGTTACATGTGTACCAACAATAAACACAATCGGTGTACTAGATAGGAGGTCAAGTTAGGAGTGATGTATTCTAAATACACTGAATGATTGGCCATGGACTTAATTACATGTGTACCAACAATAAACACAATCGGTGTTTGTCGCGAAACGAAACGCTCGCGAGTATTTTTATTTTTCCAAGTGCAAATTGTTTTATAGAGTGCCTGTGCTAGATTTAGAAATATGACGTCAATTTTGCTGCGTGTCATTCGCCATTTTGTGTATTCCTGGAAAAGAATAAAATGGACGATTTTTATCGATGATTCTTTTGTGTGAAAGTTTGTGATTATTGCCAATAATAAAATTTTAGGGAAAGAAAAGAGGTTGTGAACTATTAATTTTTGTAAAATATAATATTTGAGGTGATAGGTCATTTGTTTGCGTTGGGAAATTTTCATTGGTTGTTTTAATGATAAAAGTATGGTAACCTTAGTAAAATGAAATAGAGGCAAAATCGGTTAGGAAAACTGTCAATCAGTTGGGAAAGAGATCTAGACTGGACAGGGAGGATTCTACCCAAGCTCAGAGGCAACTTATTCTGTGGGGTGCCAACGGCAGTTTAGCTGGAGGCTGAATGATGTCAGATGTGGTTGGGCCAGGAAGATAGTTGTTCCTCGACGTTTGATCAGCTTTAGCTGAAATTCTGGCACCGTAGGGTAAATATTTAGATTTTTCTTCATTCAAGATGATTTCCCAAGAAGATTGATACGTGTGATGATTTGTTCATTGAATATATGTATTTTTCAGAGGAGACAAATAGTTTGTTTGTTTGAATGCATTTCTTTTCCAGAGAAAAATAGTTGGTTCGTCTGAATGCAGTTGGTTTTCAGGGGACTGATGTGTTGATTAATCGTAACATGTTTTTCCAAGCAGAGCCGGACCTGAAGGAGTTTAAGTTTGTATGGAAATAATTTTCATGCAAATATCTAAGACTAGTTTTGTTCGGCAGGTGTTTTTATTCTGTGGTATGAATCGTCTTGGATCTACGTGACGATGTCATCTTTGAGACTGGCAATGGAAACTTCACTGACGTCTGGCTTAAGATCGGAGTGACTGATTCTAAGATGGAAGTGTACGTTAACGAGGGCTACAGAAGTCACTGGTGGGTCATGGACAGCCTTTAGATCTAACGGCGACATCGACGTCAAGTTCCAGCTCCTATTAACTTTTCTACAACTCACCTAGTTCCGGATTTCTTCATCTGTTAACAACGATTTCAACGAGGACTTTATAAGAAGCTAAGTAAAAAAAACAATCGAACTTTATTTTCGGTAACCACGACAAAAGCATCACCAAATTATCGTTCCGATCTCGAAGAAAAAATGAACGGAATATAATAAAATACTCGAACTTGGAAAAATGTGTTATGTGTTTGTGAAGTGTTGGAATGAAATGGTGTACCTTAGGTTTTTTTATTGAAATAAAACCATGTTCTGGGGTAAGTCATGAAAGTCAAGGAAGTCCTTCATCAGTAGTGATCACCCAGTAACACCCAGGTTTGCGACAGTGTTATAGATAGGAGGTCAAGTTAGAAGTGATGTATTCTAAATACACTGAATGATTGGCCATGGGCTGAATTACATGTGTACCAACAATAAACACAATCGGTGTTATAGATAGGAGGTCAAGTTAGAAGTGATGTATTCTAAATACACTGAATGATTGGCCATGGACTGAATTACATGTGTACCAACAATAAACACAATTGGTGTTATAGATAAGAGGTCAGGTTAGAAGTGATGTATTCTAAATACACTGAATGACTGGCCATGGGCTGAATTACATGTGTACCAACAATAAACACAATCGGTGTACTAGATAGGAGGTCAAGTTAGAAGTGATGTATTCTAAATACACTGAATGATTGGCCATGGACTGAATTACACGTGTACCAACAATAAACACAATTGGTGTTATAGATAGGAGGTCAAGTTAGAAGTGATGTATTCTAAATACACTGAATGATTGGCCATGGACTGAATTACATGTGTACCAACAATAAACACAATCGGTGTTATAGATAGGAGGTCAAGTTAGAAGTGATGTATTCTAAATACACTGAATGATTGGTCATGGACTGAATTACACGTGTACCAACAATAAACACAATTGGTGTTATAGATAAGAGGTCAGGTTAGAAGTGATGTATTCTAAATACACTGAATGATTGGCCATGGGCTGAATTACATGTGTACCAACAATAAACACAATCGGTGTTATAGATAGGTCAGGTTAGAAGTGATGTATTCTAAATACACTGAATGATTGGCCATGGGCTGAATTACATGTGTACCAACAATAAACACAATCGGTGTTATAGATAGGTCAAGTTAGAAGTGATGTATTCTTCATACACTGAATGATTGGCCATGAACTGAATTACATGTGTACCAACAATAAACACAATCGGTGTTATAGATAGGAGGTCAAGTTAGAAGTGATGTATTCTAAATACACTGAATGATTGGCCATGGACTGAGTTACATGTGTACCAACAATAAACACAATCGGTGTTATAGATAGGTCAAGTTAGAAGTGATGTATTCTAAATACACTGAATGATTGGCCATGGACTGAATTACATGTGTACCAACAATAAACACAATCGGTGTTATAGATAGGAGGTCAAGTTAGAAGTGATGTATTCTAAATACACTAAATGACTGGCCATGGACTGAATTACACGTGTACCAACAATAAACACAATCAGTGTTATAGATAGGAGGTCAAGTTAGAAGTGATGTATTCTAAATACACTGAACGATTGGCCATGGGCTGATTTACACGTGTACCAACAATAAACACAATCGGTGTTATAGATAGGAGGTCAAGTTAGAAGTGATGTATTCTAAATACACTGAATGATTGGCCATGGACTGAGTTACACGTGTACCAACAATAAACACAATCGGTGTTATAGATAGGTCAAGTTAGAAGTGATGTATTCTAAATACACTGAATGATTGGCCATGGACTTAATTACATGTGTACCAACAATAAACACAATCGGTGTTATAGATAGGAGGTCAAGTTAGAAGTGATGTATTCTAAATACACTGAATGATTGGCCATGGGCTGAATTACATGTGTACCAACAATAAACACAATTGGTGTTATAGATAAGAGGTCAGGTTAGAAGTGATGTATTCTAAATACACTGAATGATTGGCCATGGACTGAGTTACATGTGTACCAACAATAAACACAATCGGTGTACTAGATAGGAGGTCAAGTTAGGAGTGATGTATTCTAAATACACTGAATGATTGGCCATGGACTTAATTACATGTGTACCAACAATAAACACAATCGGTGTTATAGATAGGAGGTCAAGTTAGAAGTGATGTATTCTAAATACACTGAATGATTGGCCATGGGCTGAATTACATGTGTACCAACAATAAACACAATTGGTGTTATAGATAAGAGGTCAGGTTAGAAGTGATGTATTCTAAATACACTGAATGACTGGCCATGGGCTGAATTACATGTGTACCAACAATAAACACAATCGGTGTACTAGATAGGAGGTCAAGTTAGAAGTGATGTATTCTAAATACACTGAATGATTGGCCATGGACTGAATTACACGTGTACCAACAATAAACACAATTGGTGTTATAGATAGGAGGTCAAGTTAGAAGTGATGTATTCTAAATACACTGAATGATTGGCCATGGACTGAATTACATGTGTACCAACAATAAACACAATTGGTGTTATAGATAGGAGGTCAAGTTAGAAGTGATGTATTCTAAATACACTGAATGATTGGTCATGGACTGAATTACACGTGTACCAACAATAAACACAATTGGTGTTATAGATAAGAGGTCAGGTTAGAAGTGATGTATTCTAAATACACTGAATGATTGGCCATGGGCTGAATTACATGTGTACCAACAATAAACACAATCGGTGTTATAGATAGGTCAGGTTAGAAGTGATGTATTCTAAATACACTGAATGATTGGCCATGGGCTGAATTACATGGGTACCAACAATAAACACAATCGGTGTTATAGATAGGTCAAGTTAGAAGTGATGTATTCTTCATACACTGAATGATTGGCCATGAACTGAATTACATGTGTACCAACAATAAACACAATCGGTGTTATAGATAGGAGGTCAAGTTAGAAGTGATGTATTCTAAATACACTGAATGATTGGCCATGGACTGAGTTACATGTGTACCAACAATAAACACAATCGGTGTTATAGATAGGTCAAGTTAGAAGTGATGTATTCTAAATACACTGAATGATTGGCCATGGACTGAATTACATGTGTACCAACAATAAACACAATCGGTGTTATAGATAGGAGGTCAAGTTAGAAGTGATGTATTCTAAATACACTGAATGACTGGCCATGGACTGAATTACATGTGTACCAACAATAAACACAATCGGTGTTATAGATAGGAGGTCAAGTTAGAAGTGATGTATTCTAAATACACTGAATGATTGGCCATGGACTGAATTACATGTGTACCAACAATAAACACAATCGGTGTACTAGATAGGAGGTCAAGTTAGAAGTGATGTATTCTAAATACACTGAATGACTGGCCATGGACTGAATTACATGTGTACCAACAATAAACACAATCGTGTTATAGATAGGAGGTCAAGTTAGAAGTGATGTATTCTAAATACACTGAATGATTGGCCATGGACTGAATTACATGTGTACCAACAATAAACACAATCGGTGTTATAGATAGGAGGTCAAGTTAGAAGTGATGTATTCTAAATACACTGAATGATTGGCCATGGACTGAATTACATGTGTACCAACAATAAACACAATCGGTGTTATAGATAGGAGGTCAAGTTAGAAGTGATGTATTCTAAATACACTGAATGATTGGCCATGGACTGAATTACATGTGTGCCAACAATAAACACAATCGGTGTTATAGATATGTCACGGGTCGTGA
Source organism: Oncomelania hupensis (assembly GCA_036898135.1). NCBI lineage: Eukaryota > Metazoa > Mollusca > Gastropoda > Littorinimorpha > Pomatiopsidae > Oncomelania > Oncomelania hupensis. Next base: position 548 of record JBAHVR010000424.1, on the reverse strand, counting down.
CATTGGTATTATTAGGTAGAGTGGGTGTGAGAGGGAAATTAGAGATAGTGAGAGAGTGAGAGAATAGATAGGCATTATGGAATGTTTTTTATAGCGATTGTTGCAAGACTTCTTGATCCTTTCTTGCTTTCTTGGTTTGTTTCTCACAAGCACTGTGGTAGTTCAACATAAATTTATAATTGTTTTCCTGGGTGTAGGTTTTGCACGTGCAAACACTGCTAGAACCTTTTGCTCGTTCTGCTGGATGAGTGTGGATGTGTGGTACAGGATTAATACTGTTTCTTTCTCCCTCTTCCTTTCCCTTATCCAGTTGTGATTCTGCTTTAGCCAATCAGCTTTAAAATATTTCGGCCGAGTTTACATCTTCGGTAATTTGTTAGGTGGTGGGTTGATTGATTGATTTATTGTTGCTTTAGGTCCAGCGGACTCTTCCGAGCCAAATAGGTGGTGGGTGGGCAGACCGTGTCGAGATGTAGTGCAGTAAAGTTCTCTAATAGCTTGCTCGGTTACCGCTTTCGCCATGACGGGTGCGGGTTAACCCCGTGTTA